>CM066031.1:867010040-867574569 GCA_033557465.1 Ichthyophis bannanicus | reverse complement strand
GGACTCCCCAGCTAGAGATGCGGGCTGATCACACCAGGTTGTGAGTCCCTGGGAGTACCTCTACCTCCACCCATGAATCTCGGCATCCAGCCAGGGATGGAGGGTAGGAGTTGGTTCGGTATGGAACAGGTGTTTGAGAACAGCCTGAACCAAACAAGGCAGCCCGGCGGGAGTCCTTGTCCAAGCAGTAATGGGCGGTGCAGTTATGAACCGAGGCCCAGGTGGCCCGCTCGACAGATCTGGTCGATGTCTTTGACACAGAATTTAGATGAGGCCAGAGAGGCTGCCATGGCCCCTCACATTGTGAGCTGTTACATTGGGCCCTCATCAGAGACAAGTATTCTTCCTCTGGTAGGCAAAAGAAATACACTGATGCAATCCAATTGGACAAGAAGTTCTCTTAGAGACTGGAAGTCCTACATGAGAGTGATCAAAAGCAACAACGAGTTGAGAGGACTTTCTATGTTGCTGTGTCCTTTGTAAGTAAAAAGCAAGAGCTTCTTTTTACAATCCAGGGTATGGGACTAAACAAAGGGGGAATTTCCTCTCTGCACTTTGACGCATTAGGTCCGGGAAAAAAGACAGGTAAATAACCTTCCTCTCTTCAGATGCAAAGGTGGCTACCACTTTAAGGGCATAAAGTGTGGATTAGTCCTGTGGACTACCCTGTCATGATGGAACCTTGTATAAGGAGGACTCGCCAACAAGGCTTGCAGCTCACTGATGCTGCGAAGCTGAAGTGACTGCAATGAGCAAAAATATCCCTCACCAGGAAAGGAATTTCAAGGAAGTAGTGGCTATGGGTTCAAAGGGTGGCTGCAATAAGCTGGCCACAGGACCAGCATTCAAGGTCCCATGCCACTGGAGGTGGTCTGATGGGAGGTTTAGGTCAAAAGAAGCCCTCCTCATGATTCTTGCTATTATTAGAGACTGAGATCCTAAACCTTGGCTGTCCATTGATAGGTTTAAGGGATGCTGCAATAGCACTCAAAATGGACGTCTTTATGAATTAGTTTTAAGGACTGCATGGGATAAATAAGCAAATACTCTAGTAAAGAATTCAGTATGTATTGCACAAAGGGTTAAGACCCTTCCTCATGCCCACCAAATGGTAGACCTATTCCATTTAAAAGCATAGAAACTTTTTAGTTGAAGGCTTTCTTCTGGAAGCATGAAGGTATATCCTTCACTTGCTGAGAAAGATGCAGATCTTGAAGGTCTAGCCTTTCAGCACCCAGGCTCTTGAGGTGAAGAGACTGGGTATTTGGGTTGCCCAAAACGTTCCCTCCTCCTGGGACAGGAGGTCTGGAGCAGATCCCCAGTCCAGTGAGGGAGCTTGAGAGAGATGCAGAATGTAGAGGTGTACCACACTTGTTGGCTGTTGCCAATGTGGTGCTATGAGGATCATAGACCCCTTGTCTCTCTGAAGTTTGAAGAGTGTCTTGGGAATTATGGGAAATATGGGTGGAAAGGCATAGAGGAAGTCTTGCCCCCAATGGAGGATGAGGAAGGCATCCCTGGCCTGAAACTCCCTGCCACTTACGGACTTCTGGAACAGAAACCGGGGGAAGTCCTTGGCATTCCACAGACTTGCAAACAAGTCCTATGTAATGTTATTCCCCCAATTCGAAGATCCTTGGTATCTGGTCCCCATGTAGGGACCCATTTGTGTGGAAAGCATAACTCGACTGACTCCTGTCTGCCCAAGAGTTTCTGAACGCCCGGGAAGTATACACTGCCATGCCTAGAATGAAATTTGATGCTCACTCTTGGCGCAGGGCCCACAATCTCAGAGCTTCGTTTTCAAAGCGACAGCGAGCCCAATCCCGCCCTGCTTGTTCACGTATAACCTTGCTACTTATTGTCCCGTGTGGATGAGGACTGTACTTTGTAGCTGATCAGAGTTTTGAAGACTTTGAGCAATAGAAAACATTGCTCTGAGCTCTAAGCGGTTGTATTATATATGTCCTCCTGTAAAGACACAGATGCCTTGAGTTGGAGAGATCTTGAAGATGAGCTCCCCAAGCCTCTTTGAATAGGCATCTGTTGTAAGGGTTGCTTTGGGGTACAGCACCTGTTGAACGGGGGACCCTAGCATCACAGATTTTGCGTGGACTTCCACCACTGGAGAGAGCAAAATAGGCCGACTGGATGTTGCTATTGTGTCTTACAGGCAACCCTGATGCCTGTGTCCATTGTGTGGACAGAGTCCATTGAGCTGACCACTCATGTGGAGGCGAGCGTAGGGAACCACCATGCACCTAGTGGATGCCATGGTGACCTAACAGTTGCAACACTCTCTCGAGCCGTTCAATGGGATTTTAAACTGAATTTGTGAGGCTACACTGCACCAAGCGTAGGCATCACTGCCTGGGGAAGATAGGCCCTTGCAGTTGTTAGGTATCCCATCAGAGGCCCTATGAAAACTCTAGAGACGTGATTGGGGTGAGATGGGATTTTGGAATGTTTATTACAAGTCCCAGTACTGAAGGATACGCCTTGTGCAGGTTAGAGAAGTCTGGGCCTCTGACTGGATGGAGCTCGGATGAGCCAGTCGTCCAGATATGGAAATACGAATATCCCTAGAGTGCGTATAAATGCAGCTACTACTGCCATGCATTTTGTGAACACTCTTGGTGCAGAGGCCAGACAAAAGGAAGCACTCTGTATTGGTAGTGCTTCCCTTGATAAAGGAACCAAAGGAACCTTCTGTGTGTTGGATGATGAGGACATGGGTGTACGCATCTTTGAGGTCTAGAGAGCAAAGCCAATCCTGACTCTGAAGGTATGGAAGGAGAGTACCGAGAGAAATCATCTTGAATTTCTCCTTGCATAGAAACTTGTTCAATTCTCTTGAGATCTAAAATGGGTCTTAGCCCCCTGTTTTCTTTTGGTATAAGAAAGTAGGGGGAGTAGAACCCTGAGCCCTGTTGAAGGGTACTTCTTCTATTGCCCCTTGGGCAAGAAGGGTAGCAATCTCCTGACCCAGAAGGTCGAGGAGAGATGTCTGAGAATTGAACTGTCTCACCATGGTATGAGGAGGAAGGTTTAAGAAATGAAGCTTGTACCCCTCCCTTATGATGGAGAGGGTCCATTGCTCTGCTGTGATTTGTTCCCACCTGGGAGCAAAGCAAGCCAACCTTCCTGAATGGTGAGAGGCTCTGATGTTCTAGAGCCAGAAAGGCTAAGCTCTCTAGTTGTAAGTCAAAGGCCCTGAGGAGGCTTAGGCTGTTGGTCCGTAGCATCCTAGCAGCCTTAGGCTTGGCCTGTTTCGGTTGTTGCTGTCTCTTTGTAGCAAAACGACCTGCAGAAGATGACTGCTGACCATAAGCAGAATAATATTTCCTTTTTTTGGGAAAAAAACCCCTTTTTGAACAACCTTTTCTTAAAAGGAGCAGAAGTAGACTTTGAATGTCTATCTAAAGCAGAGTTTTCAGCATCCATCTGGGTGGCCTTTGCTTGCCAATCTTTGCCAAAAAGGTTTTCACCTGTACAAGGAAGGTTTCCTAGGCCACCTTGAACCCAGGGTTCCAAATCAGAAGCTTGTAACCAAGCAACTCTGCGTGACCTATGGCAATAGCCGAGGCTCTACTGGATCATTCAAAAGAGTCAAAGGCTGCAAGGTTGGAAAATTTGGAAATACCCTGGGCATGTTTGAGCCAGGTGAGGAACTCTTCCCTTTTATCTTCTGAAATAAAATGAGATAAAGTTTGCAGGTGATCTGTAACTTCTTTTAGAAACATCCCCATATAGAGACTATAGGAGTTGATTCTGGCAACAACTATACTGGCCTGGAAAATTCTCCTGCCAAAGGCATCTAAGGTTCTGCATTTCTTCCTGGAGGAGCAGAAGAGTGCCTTTTTGTACTATTTATCTTCTTCATAGCAGACTCCACCACAATGGAGTGATGAGGAAGCTGAGTCTGATGGAAGCCAGGACAAGGAGGAACACGATACATGGTGTCCAACCTGCGAGAATGAGGGGAAGTGGTGCAGAGGAGTCTCCCATATGCGTAACATGTGATCATAAAGACTCTCATGTATTGGTAAAGTTGCTGCCTCTGTAGTAGCCTTATGATATTGTAAAATATCTAATTTTTTGGCTCTAGGCTCTGTCCTCAGGGGCCACTGAGATGGAAAGGCCCCTGGCCACTTCCCTATGAAGTCTTGAAAAGACAAGTCTTCTGGAGGAGACATTCTCCTTTTTGGAGAAGAGGGCTCCTGAGGATGGATCACCGATGCTTCGACAGAGACCTCTGATTCATCAGAGTCTTCAGAGGAATCGAAGTATCGCCTGTCTGGATGCTCCTGCAGAGGCCGATACGCGTACCGAGTGGTATCGACATCGGGAGTGATCGGGAGTGATTCGGTACCGATGGGCATCACAGAACAGTGTACCGCTGCAGTCGACACCGAAGCGGATGTTGATGCAATCGGTACCGTGGCAACCCGGAACGATATCGGTACCGGGAGTCGGTACGGCAACGGAGTTTTGTTTGCGGTACCGAAGGGCGTCGCAGGTTGTATGAATGCCATGATAGCACGCTGCATTGGTTCAGGATATTCTGATCCATCGACGCAACCAATGTCTGGATATCGGTACCGAGTGGGGGAACCACCAGTACCCCAGAACATGGCAACACGAAGTGATCGTCCGTTCAGGCCCGAGCCATGATGTCCAGCTTGTGACCCCATATATAAAGCTGTTGGAAGCCGGAGCCTTCCCGCCGAGAATAATTGTTGCCCCGGTGCGGATTCCTCGAGAGCAAGCCCGGAGGCATCTTCGATACTTAGAGGGAGATTTACCCTTCGAGGACCCGGCTGGACTTAAGTTTGGATACCTGAGATCCATGTGAGGAAGAAGCAGCCCTGGAAAGACGTCGATACAACCGAAGCTTCTGCATCAGAGGGAAACAGGTAGCTGAGCTTGGCTGCTCGATTCTGTAGACCTTCTTTTAGACATCATGGACACAGGAGCTCACAATCCGTAATGGAGTGGTCAGGTACCTGTAAAACATTTTTAGACAACCATTCATGGTGTCTGTGACAGAAATAGTGCTGCTCGACACTTCGTCGCATTTTTTTAGAACCCAGAGGCGGGCTGTTTCCATGAGGAAAAATTTCCTAGGCCTAAGGCCCAAAGAAGAAAATGCACTGAAGTGATAAAAACCAGCGTTTAGGTTTTTTGTTTTGTTTTTTTTTAGAAGAAAGAAAGAAAAGACTTGCCGGTAACCGGTCCAGCGTTCCGAGGAAGGCAGATGCGCGACCAAAGCAATAAAAATAAAATAAATGAAAAGAAATTCTTCAGCGCGTGACAGGAACACGACGGACTGCTGGTCTCCCGCGGAAAAGAAAGAACGGTAGAGAGGCGGATTAGGGAAAGGCGGAGAAGGAAGGCAGCGCGCAGGCACTGTGGGATGCTCCCAAAAGCTTTCCTTTTGGGACGCTGGGGAGCGTTCCCGCGCAGGCCTCCGTCGGTACCAAGACGATACACCATATGTGAAGACTCATTCCTGCTATTTTCCTGGAGATAGACCAGTATGGTCCATCTAGTCTGCCCAGCAAGGCGGCAAGAGTAGATGCACTTGCCGTTCCGTGCAGGTCACCGCTCCCCATGTCTTTGCTTAGGGTGTACCACCACTCCATGTAGGTCACACCTATTTGTTCAGATATAAGAGATAGTTATGCTTATTTTGATTTTATCCTGTTGCTATAAATGCATCCACTGTGTCTGTCCCACGCCGTTTTGAATTTTGTCACTGTGTTTCCCCCACCACTTCCATCGGGAGGGCATTCCAAGCACCTACCACCCTTTCAGTGAAAAAGTATTTCCTGACATTACCTTTCAGTTTACCCCCTTGCAGCTTCATGTTATGCCCTCTAGTTTTACAGTTTCCCCATCTCTGAAAGAGGTTTATTTGTTCATTAATACTCTAAGTATTTAAAGGTCTGAATCATATCTCCCCTGTCCCTCCTCTCCTCCAGAGTGTACATATTTAGGTCTTCCAGTCTCTTCTTATAAGTCTCATGATGCATGCTCCAAATCATTTGGTCGCCTTCCTCTGAACCACCTCCAGCCTTTTTATGTCCTTTGCGAGATACGGTCTCCAAAACTGAATACAATATTCCAAGTGAAGCCTCACCAGCAACTTGTACAGTGGCATTAGTACTTCTTCCTTTCTGCTGATAATTCCTCTGTATGCAACCCAGAATCCCTCTGGCTTTTGCCACCACCTTGTCACACTGTTTCGCCACCTTGAGATTGTCAGAAACAATCACTATGAGGTCCTTCTCCTGTTCTGTGCACAATAATCTCTTGGTCCCCCTATCGCATACAATTTCCTTGGATTTCTGCTTCCCAAGTGCATGATACTGCACTTCTTCACATTAGAATCTTAACTGCCAAGCATTAAGACCATTATTCCAGCTTTTATAGATCTTTCCTCACGTAATCCACTCCCGCAGGGGAATCCACTCTGTTGCAAATTTTGGTGTCATCTGCAGAAAGACCGACTTTTTCCATTAAGCTCTTCGGCAATATCACTTAAATATATTGACAGTACTGTCCCAGGACCGAACCCTAGGGCACACTGCTAATTACCTTCCTTTCATCCGAGTGAGTTCTGTTTACTGTCACCTTCTGTCGTCTGTCAGTCAACCAATTTCTGATCCAGTTCACCATCTTGGGACCCATCCCCACTGTTGAGTTTATTGATAAGCCTTTTATGAGAAAGAGTATCAAAGGCTTTGCTGAAATCTAGGTAGGCCACATCCATCGCATGCCCTTGATCTAGTTCTCTGGTCACCCAGTCAAAGAACTCAATCAGATTTGTTTGGCAAGATCATCTTTGGTAAAACCATGTTGCCTCAGATCATGCAAACTGTTGGTTTGGAGGAAATCCACTATTAGTTCTTTCAGGAGCACCTCCATTACTTTTCCCGCCACCGAGATAAGGTTAACAGGCCTGTAGTTTGACACTTCTTCCCTATTATCACCTTTGTGGAGAGGTACCACATCAGCCTTCTCCAGTCCTGTGGAACTTCTCCTGTCTCCAAGGATCTATTAAAAACATCCTTTAAAAGCCCCACAAGAACCTCTGAGCTCTTTCAGTATCCTGGGATGTATCCCATCTGGTCCCATAGACTTGTCCACCTTCAGTTTTGCAAGCTCTTCTAACACATCCTCTTCTGTGAATGTTGTGGTATCTACTCCATTCCCATTTGTATATTTGTCAATCACAGGTGGTCCTTCTCCAGGATTTTCTTTAGTAAAAGCAGAGCAGAAGTATAAGTTTAGCATTTTCGCTTTTTCAATGTCACTTTCCACGAATCCTTTCCCAACACTTTTGAGTCATGTAATTCCACCTCTGATTTTCCTCCTCTCCCGAATATACCTGAAAAATGTTGTCGCCACACTTCACATCTTTAGCCATCTTTTCTTCTGCCTTTGATTTTGCTATCCTTATTTCTCTTTTTGTCTCTTTTAGTTTGATCTTGTATTCTTTTCTGTGTTCCTCTGTTTGCGAGCTTCTTAATTTTGTGAAAGGTGTGTTTTTTACATAGTAACATAGTATATGACAAAAAATAAAGACCAGTATGGTCGATCTAGTTTTTGCCTTTATTTGTGCAGCCACATCTTTGAAGAACCAAATAGGTTTCCTTTTTCTCTTGTTTTTATTTACTTTCCTTACGTATGTATCTGTTGCACCTTTTATTGCCTCCTTTAGTTTAGCCCCATTGCAATGCCACTTCCCTTATCCCCCTCCCACCCTACCAACTCCTCTTTCAGGTACTTGGCCATTTTACTGAAGTCAGTGTTTTTGAAGTCTAAGACTGAGTTTGCTGTGATTGGATTCCACCTGGGCTTTTATCTCAAACCACACCATGTGATGATCGCTGCTGCTCAAATGGGCATCCACCTGGAATTTTGACATGCTGTATCCATTGGTAAGCACTAAATCCAGCACAGAGCTCTCCCTGGTCGGTTCCAACACCATTTGTTTAAGTAACACACACAATTTTTTTACTTCTTTTCAGATTTGCAGAAGGAACACTCCAATACACATTGGGTAGATTAAAGTCACCCAATATGATCACTTCCCCCTTCATGGCTATCTTTGCAATAAACAATCAATTCACTATCCATTTCTTCGGTTTGAGTTGGAGGCCTATAGACCACACCAGTATGGATGACAGTGCCATCTCCTCTTTCCAACACAATCCAGAGCGCTTCTTCTTCTTTTCCCCATGCACCCTGCATTTCAGCAGCTTTAATACTGCTTTTAACATACAGGGCTACTCCTCTTCCTTTTCTACCCTCTCGATTTCTTCTAAATAGATTATAGATTGATTGTTTATGGCCATTATATGTAGAAAGACTAGGAGACATGCAATGAAGCTACAGTGTAACCTATATAAGACTAATATATAAGCTGCATTTGACACGGTATCACATTCAATACTGCTGCAACGTCTACAGGATATTGGATTGCATAATACCATATTAAATTGGTTCACCTCCTACTTAAGCAATCGTACACAGTTAGTAAAAATGTGGAGAGAAGAAATCCTCTCAATTTCCAATCACACAAGGAATACCTCAAGGCTCAGCCCTATCCTCAATACTTTTCAATATTTACATTCAGCCCATATGTAAAATCATTAAACAATATGGAGTGAATTACCTCTTATATACTGATGATATCATGGTTTATACCTCAATTAACCAGAATGCAATTGATACAACAGTAATTACTAATTGCCTTGATAAGATGAATAAGTGGCTTGCTAATAACAATTTAAAGATAAACTCTGATAAAAACAGAAACAATGTTCATTTCTAGAACTCAGACTTTCAAACCACTACAAGAAATTAACAGCTTAAATAAATCAATAAAAATTAAGGATGAGGTGAAATATCTAGGTATAACCTTAGACAGGTACCTGAATTTACAGTCTCACATAAGCTTATCAACGACTAAAGGTTATTAGGAGACTCAAACCAATCGTAAGCAAAGATCATTTCCGTACGGTATGTCAAACAGTCATCACCCCATTGCTTGACTATGGAAACACACTATATCAAGGTCTTCCCAAGCACACCATCCATCCACTCCAGTTAGTGCAGAATATTGCTGCGTGCATCATCACAGGCTCTGCAAAATATGAGCACATTACTCCTGTACTCCAACAATTACATTGGCTTCCTATTATTGCAAGAATAAGATTCAAAAATCTAATGATCATTTTTTAGAACTATCCATCATTTATCAGCAGACATTCTACAGTCCTTAATATCTAAGGACATGAACTTTGGGCCTAGACGAACTCAAAGCGTTAATAGGCTCAGCATTCCTTCTAGTTTCAATAGATCAAAGCAGATGACATCTAAGAGGGCTTTTCACTCCTGGCACCAGATTTGTGGAATTCTCTCTCTGAAGACTGAAGAGCACAGAATGACCTTACGGACTTCCGTAAGTCCCTCAAGACTTACCTGTTTATAGAACCTTATGGACAATCAATTTGATTTTAATTAACATTACTTGATATAGTATGAATTGTTCCTCTTATTTAATTCTATTATATGGCAATGTATTGTATTTGTCTTCCCTTACTCATAACATGTAAACCCTTTGTTGTCTTGTCAACCACTTTGATTGAAGAAGGATAAGGTCGTATACAAAACTGGCTAAATAAATAAATAAGAGAAAATATTTTTTTCACTCAACGTGTAATCAAACTCTGATATTTGTTACCAGAGGATGTGGTAAAAGCTGTTAGTGTAGCTGGGTTTTAAAAAGCGTTTGGACAAGTTCCTGGAGAAAAAGTCCATAAACCAGAGTGGACCCGGGAAATCCATTGCTTGTCCAAATACAAGCACTGTGGAACCTGTGTCTTCTGGGGAAACTGCTAGGTACTTGGGACCTAGATTGGTCACTGTTGGAAACAGGATACTGGATTTGATGGATCTTGGTCTGACCCAGTATGGCATATCTTATGTTCTTATGGGAACAGCAACTACACAAACGGTATCCCCATTTGTAAACACCTACATTCCTTAGGAAAATGCCTGCCTTTTCAAAGAGCAAAAATGACCAAACCAGCACTCCTAAGAGGAGATCACTGCTGGACAGCCTCTCCAACTGTCAGAACAACCGAGACCTAGAACCATTCCACCTCTGTGCAGCCGACCACACAGAGGGAACCAAATGGCAAAAATAGCCCAAGAACAGGTGTTACCCCCCACAAGTACTTGAGGAGAACATTAGAAACAATCACACTCATAGGGCAACAAGGGAAGAGCCAGAAAAACAGACAAAGTCATGGTAAGCCGATAATGGCTGAGGAAGTACAGAACCCACACCTGAAGGGGCTTGTGACCCCTAAATGGGCCTAGCCAAACAAAGTCAGTTGAAGCAACTATTCCAGGAAGCACACAGAAGTACTCCCTGGGGTTCCAAGAGCAGGCCAATAAAAATAATACCCTAACCACATCCCCAGAGAAATATCAGACTTCCCAGCTCTTGCCATCGATTAGCATTAGCAAGCAAACCCTTAGAGGATGGGAAAACACTCTTTCATTGAACTTGCTCTGACAGTATTGTTCAGCTGAAGGGGAACTGACACTCAAGCAATTGTGTGCTACCTCCTGAAGCACTGAGCGTGGAATGCATGCCAACCCCTTTCCTAAGAAAGAGGGCACTGGTCCAGCCACCATGAGAACAAGGCCTGGCATACACAGGTCATACAGTCTTCAGGAGACCAGCGTCACAGGCATGAGGTTGCATATATTAGCCATGGAGCATGGGCCCCAGCCAGAACTAGCCACAGGCATGTACAGAGCACACCATCACCAGGGCTATGGATAGGATGCACTCAGCATACACCAACATCACAGCTAACCACTGAGTACACCCAGAGTGCGCAACCTCTAAAGCCAGTCCTGAAGAGCACAGAGAGTGTGCCTCTGACAGATACAGCCATCATGTGTGTGCAGGGGGCCTTGCCAAAGCAAGCCATGAAGCATACAGAGAACACATCCTAGTCAGAGTCATGCAGGGAATGCACACTGGGAATGCACACTAGGAATGCAATCATCAGCCCCACCTGGAGCACACAAAGAGCGGGCAACCTCCAGAGCAAGAGTGGGAGCATAAGCAGAGTGGGCTTCCTCTAGAGCAAAAGTTGAAATGTGAGCAGAGTGGACTCTCTCCACAAAAAAATCGGAAGCACAGGAATCAGTCCTCACATACGGGTGACATCAGCGCTGACAGAGCCCACATGGAGCATTTCCTCAGCTTTTAAAGAAAGCCTTTGGGACATGTTACCATGCATGCATGGTCCCCTTCCCGCCCAAGGATACCATCTTGTCAGTTAGATGACAGCTAGGATTGTAGTAAAAACTAAAACAAGGTAAGGAGGCAACTCTCAGAGGAAGAGGAATGGTTGTGAGGACAGATTCCTGCTGTTCCTGGAGAACACCTGTTACAGGTGAACAACTAAGTTTTCTCAAGGATCAAGCAGAAAGTCAGTCCTCACATGTGGGACTCCCCAGCTCCAGGCTGCCAAGGACCGAACCACGACAGCACCAAGGGCAACTAATCGGGTAGCTGTGAGTTGCAAAAGGTGAATCTCCACTGAGAGACTCTGCAAGACCCTTAGATAACAGGAGGCCCCGGAGAAACCTGGAGACCAGGGGCTGGCCCGAGAGGGGTTTCCCCTTGAAAGGGTGATGGTGAGTGGCTATTGCGCACAGATGCGCTCTCACTGAGTTAAACGTCAGCCCAGTGTGGGACAGGTGCAGTAGGTACTGGAGTACTACTTGCACATGGCAGGAGAAGGTGTTCTTCCTTCTTTCTACACACCAGGCCGAGAACAGTCTCCACTTAAAGGCATAAGCCCGTCTGGTAGAGGGCTTTTGGGAGGCCAGTAGGATCTCCATGACTTCCCTTGGAAGATTGAAAGGGGCTAGTGCTACCCTTTAGCAATCATGCTGTTAGTGTTAGGACCCCAGGTTGGGGTGCAGGAATGAGCCCCTTTCCTGAGACAGGAGGTCCGGGGCTCGGCCCAGTGGGACTGGGAGTGCCACCAACTGGGAAAGCAGCAGTGGAAACCAGGGCTGCCTCGGCCACCTGGGGGCGATTAGTATGACTGATGCGCTCTCTCTCTCTCTCTGGACCTTGAAGAGAGAGTCCTGGCGACCAGGGGCATTGATGGGAACACAGAGTAGGCCCTCAGACCGCAAGATCAGGAAGGCATCTGCCGCCCCTCTCTCTGGGTGCAGTTGGCACAAGCAGAAGCAAGGCAGCTGTATGTTGTCTGGAGAGGTGAAAGCGTAGTTACTCACCTGTAACAGGTGTTCTCCAGGAGCAGCAGGAATCAGTCCTCACATATGGGTGACGTCGGCGCCGACGGAGCCCTCGCGGAGCAATTTTCCACATCTTTCAAAGAAAGCCTTTGGGAATTGCAGCGCACATGCGCGGTCCTCTTCCCACCCAAGGGTGCCATCTTGCTCAGTCTGATGACATAGCTAAAGACAGCAAAAAATTAGCAAAAAACGAAAGCAAAGAACTGCAACTCCAAGGGGAGGAGGGAGGGTTGTGAGGACTGATTCCTGCTGCTCCTGGAGAACACCTGTTACAGGTGAGTAACTACGCTTTCTCCAGGACCAAGCAGGAAGTCAGTCCTCACATATGGGACTCCCAAGCTTAAGGCTACCGGAGACCCTAAGCACAAAAAATGAGCTCCCTCAAGCTCAGTAGCCCAGAAGGAAGGAATCTTCTCTGAATACGCCTCCAATCGGTAGCCCAACATCCGGGGTGGAGGGTAGGAGTTGCCTATACCTCGAAGAGGTTACGGAGGACTGCCTGTCCGAAAGCACTGTCCCTGCGGGACTCCCTCTCCAGGCAGTAATGGGCCGCAAAGGTCTGGCTTGAAGACCAAGTAGCGGCCCGGCAGATGTCTGCCACGGGAACAGAGCGGAGGTAAGCTACTGACGTAGCCTTCGCCCGAAACACGATGGGCCGTGACTCGACTTTCCAAGGGGAGGCCGGCTGCCTCGTACGCCCAAGCGATACAGTCAGCAATCCAGATGGACAGAGTACGCTTGGAGACAGGGAGCCCCAACTTATTGGGGTCATAAGAGCTGAAGAGCTGAACAGCTCTTCTGTGCTCCCGCGTACGGTCAAGGTAGAAGGTCAACGCCCTTCTACAGTCCAGGGTATGCAAGACCATTTCAGCTCGGCTGGAGTGTGGCCTGGGAAAGTAGGTCGGAAGCACCACCTCCTGGTTGATGTGAAAAGAGGAAACCACTTTGGGAAGAAACTTAGGGTGAGTCCGTAGGACTACCCGGTTCTTGTAGAACCTAGTGTACGGAGGATCAGACACCAGGGCCTGCAGCTCACTAACGCGTCTAGCAGAAGTGAGGGCCACCAAGAACAAGGTTTTCCAAGAAAGAAAACGAAGAGGACAGGTAATCCGCTGTAAAACCACATTGAGATCCCAGTCCGGGGCTGGGGGGCGCAAAGGCTGTTTAAGGAGAAGGAGGCCTCTGAGAAAACGAGCCACCAGAGGGTGGCTAGAAAGAGGTCTGCCCTCCACCGGCATGTGGTGTACAGAAAGAGCACTGAGGTGGACCTTGACCGAGTTGGACTTAAGTCCAAGATTGGAGAGGGAAAGCAAGTACTGCAAGACCACTGACGCTGAACAGGAGAAGGGATCTTGAGACTGCTGAGCACACCAGACGGAGAACAGACGCCACTTCAGAGCGTAGGACTTCTGGGTGGAGGGCCGCCTGGAAGCCAAGACGACCTCCTCCACATCTGGAGGCAGGCGGAGGGGAGCGAGGACTTCCCTTTCAGCAGCCAGGCCATCAGATGAAGGAACCGGAGGTTGGGGTGCAGGAGAGTCCCCTGATCCTGTGACAGGAGGTCGGGCTGAAATCCCAGAGGAAGAGGGGTGTCCACCGCCAGCTGCATTAGAAGTGGGAACCAAGGTTGTCTCGGCCACTGGGGAGCCACTAGGATCACTGAGGCTTTGTCCCTGAGAACCTTGAAGAGTGTCCGAGACACCAGCGGCATGGGAGGAAAGGCATATAAGAGGCCTGTGGACCATGGAATTAGAAAAGCATCCGCCGCTACTCTGAGAGGATGCGGTTGTCGAGAGCAGAATCTGGGAAGTTGCCGGTTCAGAGGACTGGCAAACAGATCCATGGTGGGGAGACCCCACTTGAGAAAGATCCGCTGAACCACCATCGGATCCAGCCTCCACTCGTGTGGCTGGAGGATTCTGCTGAGCTTGTCGGCCAGGTAATTTTCTTGACCTGGGAGATAGACAGCCTTGAGGAGGATGCCGTGGTGGACTGCCCAAGAGCATAGCTTTTGTGCCTCCTGACAGAGAAGGAACGAGCCTGTTCCGCCTTGTTTGTTCACGTAGAACATTGCAACCTGATTGTCTGTCTGTATCAGCACCGACTGGTGAGACACCAGGTGAGAGAATGCTTTGAGCGCTAGGCGGATGGCTCTGAGCTCCAGGAAGTTTATCTGTTGAGCAGACTCCCAAGGAGTCCAGAGGCCTTGAGTACATGTCCCTTGGCAATGTGCTCCCCAACCCAGGAGAGAAGCATCGGTCGTCAGGACCTGAGAATGCGTAGGGGGCTGAAAAGTCACTCCTAGTACTAGGTTTGGTAGATGAAGCCACCATTGTAGAGAAGAGACCAGCTGGTCAGAGATCTGTACGGAGTCCGCTAGGCTCCAGTGGCCTGATGCCATTGAGTGCGAAGGCACCATTGAGCAGGTCGCATGTTCAGGAGGGCATTGGGGGTCACATGGACCGTGGAAGCCATATGGCCGAGCAGTCTCAGAAATTGCCTGGCCGAGACCAGGGCATTGCTGTGAAAGTGGCTGGCGAGATCCATGAGCCGCTTGGCCCTGTCCAGAGGGAGGAAGGCCCGCGCCTGAAGAGTGTCCAACCTGGCGCCGATGAATTCGAGATTTTGAGAGGGGAGCAAAGTGGACTTTGCGAAGTTTATGACAAATCCCAAGTGCTGGAGTAGAGTCACAGTGCGATGAGTGGCCTGAGTGGCCTCTTGTGAAGACTGGGCTCTGATGAGCCAGTCGTCCAGGTATGGGAACACAAAAAGGCCTTGTAGTCTTAGATTGGCCTATCCTCCGCCCCCAGGGTGTTCACCAAATGCCTAGCAGTGGTGGCGGCCTAAGGGCAGTACTCTGTACTGGTAATGATTCCCTCCCACAACAAACCTGAGATATTGTCTGTGGTCTGGATGAATAAGGATATGAGTATACGCATCCTTTAGATCCAAGGAGCATAGCCAGTCGCCCTGCTGGAGGTAGGGCAGCAGGATTCCAAGGGTAAGCATCTTGAACTTTTCCTTTGCAAGGAACTTGTTGAGGTTTCGCAAGTCCAGGATGGGTCTGAGGCCTCCTGTTCTTTTTGGTATCAGAAAGTACCTGGAGTAAAACCCTTGACCCTTCAGGTGGTGGGGCACCGGTTCCACAGCCTGTTCCTGAATGAGACTTGCTAACTCCTGAAGGAGTAAGTCCCTGTGCAGAGGGAGACTCGGAGGCTCCCCTGGAAAGTAGGAGGGAGGTACCTGGTGAAAGTGAAGGAGATAGCCCTTCTGAACTATGTGAAGTACCCAGGTATCTGTGGTGATGTTGGACCACCTGTGGGCAAAGTGGACCAGCCGGCCTCCTGTGCTGAGAGAAACCAGCTGAGGGGGAGAGGCTATGCTGATGAAGTCAAAAACCCCCACCCTGCTGAGCAGGGGCCGGTGGTGCAGGCTTGGGGGCTTGCTGCCTACGGGACCCATTACCCCGTCCCTTGGCCTGCTTACCCTGTGGGGGAGCTGCTGAGGCCTGATACTGAGGGTAGTATTTATAGGCAGCCGCCTTCCTCGGGTAAAAGGGCTTTTTCCCCGAGCCCTTCTTCTTTTGAGAAGGGGCAGAGGTCTTCCTTGAGAGACGGGTACTGGTGAGAGTCTCGGTCTCGATCTGTGCAGCCTTCTCATCCATGGGCTTGCCAAAGAGGTTTTCACCTCTGCAGGGGACATCGACCAACTTGTCCTGCACCCAGGGCTCGAGGTCGGACGTCTGAAGCCAAGCTTGGCGGCGTCCACCGATGCCGGCTGCGGCTACTCGAGCCGATGCCTCAAAACCATCATAGGCTGCTCGAGAGATAAACTTTGAGCACTCCCGAATACCAGTTGACAAGGTTTGGAACCTCTGCAAAGGTTCGTCGGAGAGACCAGCAGAGAACCCGGCTATTTCTTTAGCCAGGTCCCGGAGATACATGCCCATGTAGAGCTGGTTGGTCTGGACTCGACAAGCAAGCATAGAGCCCTGGAAACACTTCCTACCGAGGGCATCCAGGCTTCGGGCCTCCCTACCAGGGGGCACCGAGGAGTGCATTTTCTGACTCTTAAGTCTATGCATGGCCGATTCCACCACCATGGAATGGTGCGGTAGTTGTGCCTTTTGGAAGCCGGGGCTCTTGCGGACTCGATAAATGGAATCGACCCGCTTGCTTAATACCGGCGACGACGCCGGGCTCTCCCACATGCGGAAGAGAAGTTGTTCCAGCATCGGAGGAACCGGTACAATAAAGGCCTCCTTCGGGGGAGAGTCATATTGGAGGGCATCGAGTTCTTCGACTCGAGGCTCCTCCTCGGGATCCGCGGGGAAGGCCAAGGCCTTGGCCATATCCTGCACGAAGTCCGAGAACCGGGTATCCTCCGGGGGGGACCGTCTCCGAGGTTCGGACTCGGGGGAGTCCAAAGGGACACACCGAGTCCGAAAGGAACCAGGTGACTCTTCGTCTTCGGATTCCCAGGCCGACTCCTCAGAGGAGGAGTCGAGCGGCTCCGGTCGGGCGGGCATCGATGCCATCCGCCCCGACGCCGAGGGAGTCGGCGTCGACGACCTCGGTCCCGAACGGGAGGCCGAAGGAGACCGCGACCGAGGATCAACTCGAGCCCTCATGGACTCGAGGATCGGCTCGGTCTCCGGGGTCGACTTGGAGGTCGACGTCCCGGCGGTCAGGGCAGAAGCACCGGTGAGGCCAGCGATCAATACCCGCTGCTGGTCCATGAAGGCAGTCAGACTGCTCTCCAAGGCCGTCAACCTGAGTCCGAGCTCAGGAGACCCAGCAGCCCCCGACTCGGGCCCCGACGGCGTCAGGCCCGACGTCGGCTCCTTCGGAGGCGAGTCTACGAGGACAACAGTACTCACGTGAGCGGGCAAGTCCATCTCGAGTCGAGGATGTTTTGAAGGCCTCTCCACCTCCGAGGACCCGGGACGGGAATCGGGGCTATGCGACCTGGCCCTCGAGGAACCAGGAGCGTCCACCGATCCCGCCCTCGTGGGTTTCTTCTTCCGATGATGTTCCCGGGTAGGAGACCCCCTTTCAGAGGAACTCCGACGATGCTCAGGACCAGAGTCCCGAGACGTCGAAGCCTCTGACGAGGTCCGAGCCCGGCCGGAGTCAGAGAAGATACGTTCCCGCTGATGCTGCCGACTCCTCAACCCTTTAGAGGACATTTTGCCACACGGACCACAGATCATCTGGTCATGATCGAGTCCGAGGCAGCGGAGGCAGAAGTCGTGTGTGTCTGTAAGAGACATGAGTTTCTTACAGAGGTCACATTTTTTAAAGCCGCTGGCAGCCATCGGGGGAAAAAGGGCCCCTGCGAGGTCGAAAGACCGGGCTGCCAGTGAAAAAGTAAAAAGGCGCGAAATCTGTCACGAAGGACAAAAAACCGAAAAATAAAGAACGGACTCGCAACCGGCATCGCGAGTCCGGGTGGGAAAAGAACCGGCGTCGAACCGAAGAAAAAAGAGAAATAAAGAGAAATAATCAACTTTTCGGTGGGGATTCACAAACAACGTCTGTAGGGCTCCACGGAAAAAAGAAGACTGAGCAAGATGGCACCCTTGGGCGGGAAGAGGACCGCGCATGCGCGCTGCAATTCCCAAAGGCTTTCTTTGAAAGCTGGGGAAAATTGCTCCGCGAGGGCTCCGTCGGCGCCGACGTCACCCATATGTGAGGACTGACTTCCTGCTTGGTCCTGGAGAATAGATCTATTATGGGCCTGCCCCAGAGGTGGAAGAGCCTCCTGGCCATCCTGGGGTTCAGGTACAACTCATGCAGCCGAAGGACTTTGCTCAGCCTGTCTGAAGCGCCCAACCTCTATGCATTCCCACCAACCCCTCTGATAGCCAGATGCCTCTGCAAAATCCAGAGTGACCATGCCATAATGATCCTGATTGTTCCCAAGTGGCCCAAACAGCCCTGGTTCTTCCTGCTGTTCTCTGTCAGTGGTACCTCCGGTGGCACTGGACCGACAACCAGATCTCCTCTCACAGGAGAGGGGCTCCCTTCTCCACCCCAACCTGGGATCCCAGTCATTAACTGCATGGATGCTGAAAAGGTAGCACTAGCCCCCTTTAGCCTCTCAGATGAAGGGCAAGAGATCCTTCTAGCCTCCCAGAAACCCTCCACCAGGAGGGCATATGCCTTCAAGTGGAGGAGATTCTCTCTGTGATGTGTGGTACCTGTTGCATCTGTCCCGCTCAGGGTTGCAGTCTAATTCGGTAAGAGTACATTTCAGCGCCATAGTGGCTAACCACCACCCTGTGGAGGGAAGGCCCTTCACATGCCAGCCCCTGGTCTTCAGGTTCCTCAGGGGTCTTCTGCTATTGAAGCCCCCCTTTTCACCCCTGCACCAGAGTGGGATCTCAATGTGATGCTTTCACAGCTCACCAGACCGCCATTTGAACCCTTGGCAACTTGCCACCTGAGATATTTCTCCTGGAAGGTGACCTTCCTGGTGGCCTTGATGTCCACTCAGAGAATGAGCGAGCTACAGGCCCTGGAGGCAGATCCCCCTTATACCAGATCCTGTTCGAACGGGGTTGGGCTTTGCACATCCCCATGTTCCTCCTGAAGGTGGTGTCCGCTTTCCACATCAGTCAGGAGGCTGTCCTCCCCACCACCTTCCCACGGCCTCATGCCGGTAAGGCTGTGGTGGTTCTGCATACATTGGATAGTAAAAGGGCTCTGTCCTATCTATAGAGGACCCAGGCCACTGCAAGGCTCCTCAACTCTTTGTCTCCTATGACCCCAATAGGCTGGGGTTCCCTGTGACCACGCGAACCCTGTCCACTTGGGTGGCAGACTGCATTACCCTTCCTTATGAGTGAACTGGCCTCTCCCTAGAGCATCAGATCACTGATCATCTTGTGAGGGCTATAGCCACATCGGTGGCCAACCTCCGCTCAGTGCCAGATATTTGTTAAGCCGCCACACTGTCTTCAGTACATACGTTCACAGCTCACTACTGCCTGGAGAGCGAGTCCCGCCGGGACAGTGCCTTTGGTCAGGTGGCAATCCGAAGCATTCTCGGCGTATAGGCAACTCCTGCCCTCCGACCCTTCTGTATTCAGGCTACCAGAGCGATGGTGATACTGGGGTCTGCAGAGTCTTTTGGTGGGGACTCACCCTCTGCAACTCATGGCCTGGTGCTTTCATGGTTCGGTCCCCGGCAGCCTGGAGCTAGGGAGTCCCATATGTGAAGACTGACTTCCTGCTTGTTCCTGGAGAAAACGTAGTTACTCACCTGTAACAGGTGTTCTCCAGGGACAGCAGGAATCGGGTCCTCACAACCCTCCCTCCTCCCTTGGGAGTTGCCTTCTTTACCTTGTTTTATCTTTTTTCACATTCTGCCTAAGCTATGTCATCTGACTGAGCAAGATGGCATCCTTGGGCAGGAAGGGGACCACGCATTCATGGTAGCATTCCAAAGACTTTCTTTGAAAGCTGGGGAAATGCTCTGAGCGGGTTCCATTGGCATCAACATCACCCATATGCAAGGAGTGATTCCTGCTATCCCTGGAGAACACCTGTTACAGGGAGTAACTACGCTTTCTCCACGAACAAACAGGAAGAAGTCCCTCACATATGGGTGACAAATCCAATGTAGTCCCACGTGGGAATGTTCCACAACTTCCATTAGAAGCTTTTGGGAGCCTCCATCACACGTGTGCCTGCCTTCCCACCTACCGGGGTGTCTCAATCTTCTTTTTCTTGGAGCCCCTATGGCGGGTTTCCTGTTTTGTCACTGGGAAAGGTTGATCTTTCGGGCCCTTCAGAGTTTTTTTTCTCATTTTTTAGTAGTTTCCTGCCTATCATCTGGTGTGCTGGCTTCCGCCAGCGCCAGGCTTTGAATTTTTTTGAGTTTTTGTCCGTTCGGGATTTTCTTTTCCTTTGTGGTTTTTTTGCTGACTGGAAGTATTAAGACCTTTGATTTTGCGGTTGCTGGACATGTCAAAACCAGTCAGCAGATTCAAGAAGTGCACTTGGTGTGCATGCATCATTTTGATCATGGACTGTCATAATTGGTGCCTTCAGTGCTTCAGCCCTGAACATGAGCCCTCCCCCTGTAATATCTGCTTTGTAGATGACCAGGAAGGGCCTTAAGGGCCAAGAGAAGCAGCGTGAGTCCATTTTTGGGCCGTCAGACCTGTCTGTGGTGATGTTGGACCATTTGTGGGCAAATGAGGCCAATCAACCCCCTGTGGGCTGAGGCGGGACTCCTGGGGGAATAGAGTCCCAGCCCAGGGAGTCAAAAGCTTCCACCCCGGTTGGGTTGGAGCTGGTGTCTGAGGCTTGGGGACCTTGGGCTTCCGGGGCCCATGCCACTGGCTTTTAGGCTATGGAGCCTGGTGTAGCTGCTCCGAGTAAGACTGGAAGAGCCCGGCCCTGAGGCTTTTTTCTTGGGGAGGGCAGAGGTCTTTCTGAACCGTCTTAGCCGGGTGAACACCTTGGCCTCGATCTCCGCCACGTTGTCAGATATTGGTTTTCGGAATAGGTTCTCACCATTGCAGAGGATATCGAGCAGTTATTCCTGCACCTACTGCTCGAGGTCCGAGGTTTGCAACAATGCATGGTGTCGAGCGCCGATGCTCACGGCTGCCACCCTGGCTGCTGAACCCATTGTAGGCAGCCCTCAAGAGGAATTTGGAGCAGTCCTGGATGCCCGCCACCAGGGACTGGAGGGGTTACCCAGTGAGGCCCACCGAGAACCCCAAGACCTCCTGAATGAGGCCTTTCAAGTACATCCCTATGTACAATTCGTACATCTGTATGTAGCACCCGAGCATGGTGCCCTGATAGCACTTGCGGCCCAGGTCGTCGAGGGCCCAGGCCTCCCTGCCAGGGGAACCAAAGAGTAAGGACTCCAACACCATTGAACTGTCGGGGAGTTGTGGCTTATGGAACCCAGGGCCCTTCCGGACGCGGTAGATAGTGTCCAGGTGCCGATTAACCACCAGCACTAAGGCCGGGGACTCTCACATCCTAAGGAGTAGACTTTCAAGGATGGGCGGAACTGGCACTATGAGAGTCTCCTTGGGAGGGGACTCATATTGCAGGATTTCAAGCTCCTCAGTGCACGGGTCCAACTCCGATTCCGTCTGGATCGAGAGCACTCAGCAAACACAAAGAAGAGCAGAAGGCTCTCGCAGAGAGACCAGGAACACACAAGGCAAGAGACGTATGCTGGTCACAGGTGTCTTTATTAGTAGACCCCAACGCGTTTCGGCGTTGCCTTCATCAGGGGGTGTATAGCTCAAAAAATAAATACATTAAAACAGTATAAATCAACATAAATCAAAAACTGTAAAATAAATGATAAAATCACAGCAAATTGATATTAAACCTATATAGAGATAAATACACTAAAACCAAATAAATGTAGGGAAGAGCATTGTATGACAAACAATATATAAAAGATGTAGGGCAGAGGATAAACATGCCTAATAAAGGTTGCAAACACAATGAAAACCGTGTACAAATGAATTTATACTCACTAGTGCAACCTGTGGTAGCCTTTAGAACTCTATATCTCTCTTGTCTAGAACCATCAAACGTAATAAATAATGAAATAATTAAATAAGAACCAAAGGATAAAAAGAATAAAAACAACAATAATGAATGGCCAATAGGTAAAGCATAGTTACTCACCTGTAACAGGTGATCTCCGGGAACAGCAGGAATTTAGTGTTCACATATGGGTATCGTCGGTACCGACGGAGTCTGCACAGGAATGCTCCCCAGTGTCCAATAGGAAAGCTTTTGGGAGCATCCCACAGCGCCTGCGTGCTGCCTTCCCAACTGTCCCTCTCCAGTTGAGTTTATAGCTGAGACAAAAGAGAGAGAGAGAGGGAGAGAGAGAAAGGGAGAGAGATACAACTCCTAGGGGAGGTGGGCAGGTTGTGAAGACTAAATTTCTGTTGTTCCTGGAGATCACCTGTTACAGGTGAGTAACTATGCTATCTCCAGGAACAAGGAGGAATGTAGTCTTCACATATGGGGACTCCCTAGCTACTGATGCCAGAGAGATGGCCCCAGGAAGTTGTCAGCCCTTGCGAAAGGGCCCCAATTCCCACCATGGATCTCTGGCATCCTACCAGGAATGGTGGGTAGGAGTTGATTAAGTCTGAAAAAGGTGTTAAAAAACAGCTTGGCCAAACAAGGCATCCCGGCGGGAGGCCTTGTCTAAACAGTAGTGGGCCGTGAAGGTATGTACCGAAACCCAAGTAGCTGCTCGACAGATGTCGTCGATAGACACAGAGTGAAGATGAGCCATTGAGGCTGCCATGGCTCTCACATTGTGAGCGGTGACATGGCCTTCCAGAGGAAGGTTCTTACTCTTACAGGCAAAGGATATGCAATGAGCAATCCAGTTAGAGTTCTTTTGGAAACTGGAAGTCCCAAATGACTAGGATCAAAAGCAACAAAGAGTTGAAAAGATTTTCTATGTTGCTGTGTCCTTTGCAAGTAAAAGGCCAAAGCCCTTTTACAGTCCAAGGTATGAAGGTTCCTTTCTGCACTGGAGGCATGAGGCCTCGGAAAGAATACAGGAAGGTAAACCGCTTGGTTTAAATGGAAAGGCAAAACCACCTTTGGCATAAAGTGTGGATGAGTCCTAAGAACTACCTTATCATGGTGGAACCTTGTATAAGGAGGATCAGCCACTAACGCTTTTAATTCACTGATGCGACGTGCTGATGTGATTGCAATGAGGAAGATGACTTTCCAAGAAAGGAATTTCAAAGATGTAGTGGCTAATGGTTCAAAGGGCGGTTTCATGAGCTGCCCGAGCACCAGATTTAAGTCCCATGCCACCGGTGGTCGCTTAATGGGAGGCTTTGTTAAAAGAAGGCCTCTCATAAATCTCGCTATGAGAGGATGAGAGGATGAGAGGAAATAGGTTGTCCACTTAGAGGCTTGTAAGAAGCTGCAATAGCACTAAGATGGACTCTCACTGAATTTGTCTTGAGATCCACATTTGACAAATGAAGATACTCCAGTATCGATTCCAGAGGTATCACAAGAGAGTGAAGACCCTTCTGTGAGCACCATATGGTAAACCTTTTCCACTAAAGGCATACGAGCACCTTGTGGAGGGTTTCCTAGAAGCATGAAGGATATCCTTTACCTGTTGGGAAAGGATAAGATCCTGAAGTTCTAGGCTTTCAGCAACCAGGCCCTGAGATGCAGAGACTGGGATGCCACAGCATACCGCCCTCTTGAGAGAGAAGATCTGGAGCGGATCCCAACTCCAGAGGCGGAGCTTGAGAGAGATGTAGGAGCAGAGGGTACCACGTTTTCTGTGGCCAACGTGGGGCTATGAGGATCATATGACCTCCGTCTCTCTAAAGCATGAATAGGGTTTTGGGGATGAGGGGAATGGGTGGGAAGGAATATAGGAAGTCCTGACCCCAGTGAAGGAGGAAGGCATCCCTTGCCTGACAACATTGAGCCAGAATTCTGGAACAGAACCAGGGAAGTTTGGCATTTCAGCGGCCTTGCAAAGAGGTCTATGTCCGGGGTTCCCCAAATCTGAAATATTTGGGCAACCTGCTCTGCATGGAGAGACCATTCGTGTGGAAGCAGAACTCGACTGAGTTTGTCTGCCCAAGAGTTTTGAATGCCTGGAAGATACACCGCAAGGAGATGAATTTGATACTCTCTGGCGAGGGCCCATAGTCGCAAAGCTTCTTTGCATAGCGACAGAGAGCCTGTTCTGCCCTGCTTGTTCACATAGAACATGGCTACCTGATTGTCCATTTGAATTAGGACTGTCTTTGTAGCTGAGCTGGGCGTGAAATACTCGAAGAGCAAGGAAGATTGCTCTGAGCTCCAGGAGGTTGATGGACTCCACAGGAGGCCTGTCTTCACAAGTACCCTGGGTAGAGAGATTGTGCAGGTGGGCTCCCCATCCCACCTGTGAAGCATCTGTTAGGGTGGCTTGGGATAGGGGTTGTTGGAAAGGAGACCCCACCAGAGGTTTTCTGAGTGATTGCCACCATTGAAGGGACGAAATAAGACAATCTGAGTTTGTTATTTTGTCCAACAGGCAACCTGAGGCCTGTGTCCACTGAGTGGATAAAGTCCATTGGGCTGCTCACATATGGAGGTGAGCATAAGGAACCACATGCACGGTGGATGCCATGTGGCCTAGCAATTCTAGCATTTCCTGAGCAGTAAGACAAGGTTTGAGCACTGCTTGGGAAGCTAGTTGTACTATGCGAAGACAGCGGGGCTGCGGAAGGAAAGCCCTTGTCTGTCTGGTATCCAGATGAGCTTCTATGAACTCTAGGGACTGAGTGAGAGCAAGAGTGGATTTTGGGAGTTTTATGACCAGTCCCAAATACTAAGGATTCGCATTGTGCGAAACCGAGCAGAGCTGGCTTCTGGCACTGTAGGGGCTTGAATTAGCCAGTCATTTAAGTACAGGAAGACGAATATTCCCAGAGTGCAGAGAAATGCTGCTACCACAGCCATGCATTTTGTGAACACTCTTGGCGCAGAAGTCAGGCCAAAGGGAAGAACCTTGTATTGGTAGTGCTTTCCTTGAAACAGGAATCGGAGGAATCTCCTGTGATTTGGATGGATGAGAATTTGAGTATACGCATTCTTGAGATCTAGAGAACAAAGCCAATCCTGACTTTGAAGGTATGGCAGCAGAGTTCCTAGAGACCATTTTGAACTTCTCTCTGAACAGGAATTTGTTCAATTCTCTGAGGTCTAAAATGGGTCCGTGTCCTCCTGTTTTCTTTGGAATAAGGAAATAGGGGGAGTAGAACCCTGTACCCTGATGGGGAATGGGTATTTCCTCTATTGCTCCTTGAGCAAGGAGAATTGTGACTTCTTGACCTAAGAGACTGTCAAAAGAGGTCTGAGAATTGAACTGTCTTATAATTGTAGGAGGGGGCAGGCTGTGAAAATGAAGCTTGTATGTGGGCAAAATGACATAACCTGCCTGGGATGGTTAAGGGTTCTGGATCCTTCAGGGGCAGGAAGGCGAAGTTCTCTAGAAAGGAGTCAAAGCCCCTGAGGGGGCTGAGCCAGCTGAGCTGGCTGAGGTTTTGCAACGTTTGGCTTCTTTTGTTGTCTAGGTTGTTGCAGCTGTCCCTTTTGAGCAGTCTGACCTGGACGGTGCCCCTGTTGGGTATAGGAAGGATAAAACTTCTTTTTCTTATTGAAAAATGGTTTTTTAGAGGATCTTTTCTTTGCAGGATCGGCTATATATTTGGACAATCTATCCAATGTGATATTGTCAGCATCTATTTCATTAGCTTTCTCCTGCCAATTCTTGCCAAAGAGATTTTCTCATGTGCAAGGAATGTTTCCTAATTTATCCTGCACCCAAATTTCCAAGTCAGGAGCCTGAAGCCAGGCGATCCAACGTGCACCAATGGCAATAGCAGAGGTTCTACTTATGCCCTCAAAAACAGTCAAAGGCTGCAACGATTAACAACTTGGAAACATCCTGAGCATGTTTTGACAAGAGTGAGATAGTCTTGTCTTTTGTCATCAGGAAGAAGGGGGCTCATAAGCTCCAAGTACCCTGTGACCTCTTTAAGGAACATTCCCATATACAAGATTCAGGAACTGATCCTAGCTGAGAGCATGGAAGCATCGAGAGTCCTACATTCACGACCTGGAGAATTGGATGCATGTCTCTTTGCACTTTTCATCCTTCTCATGGCTGATTCCACCACCATTGAATGGTGTGGTAATTGAGTTTTTTGAAAGCCAGGACAAGGTGGAACTCGATACATGGTATCAAGTCTTCGAGAATGAGGAGATGTGGTTCAAGGTGTTTCCCACATCCTTAGCATAAGATCATATGAACAGGCAGAGTAGCTGCCTCTTTGGGAACCTCAGGGTATTGGAGGATTTCCAACTCCTTTGCCCTAGGTTTTTTTTCAGGAGCTACTGTGATGGAAAGGCCTCGGGCCACATCACGGATAAAGTTCTGAAAGGACATATCCTCTAGTGGAGACATTCTGTGCTGAGGAGAAGAGGAATCCTCGGGGAGAAGTACGCTGGTATCGGCAGAGTCTTCGGAGTCTTCAGACTCATTCAAGGATTCAAAATATCTCCAATCCCGATGATCGTGCAAAGCACGGTACCAGTATCGATTGAAGTCAGTATCGGGTTGTTCAGGTACCGATCTGTCGATGCCGGAGACAGACACATGACTTGGTATGGGTGACATACCCGCCGATGTCGATGGTGTCGGTACCGGTATCGGTTGAGATGTCTGAAGCGGTTTCAACGGTACCGAAGCTGTGAGAAGAGCCTCTAGACTGCGTTTGATGGCAAGGAATCTCTGGTCTATCGACGCTGCAGATGCTTGGGTGTTACCTGCGATCCATGGGAGGAAGATGAAGCCTGGAGGACATCGATGTAACAGACGCCGCGCCTGAGAGAAAAAGGGTGCTAAGTTTAGCAGCTCGGTTCTGCCGGCCCCTTTTTGACATCATTCCACAGGAGAGGCACTCTGAAATAGAGTGGTCAGGACCTAACATTTGAGACACCAATCATGGGTGTCGGTGACGGAAATGGTACCGCCACATTTAGAACATTTCTTAAAACCTGAAGTAGGTTTTTCCATTTTTAAGGAAAAATTGGGCCTAGTGCCCAAAATGGCACCTAGCACCAAGGAAAAAAGTTCCTGAAGTAAACCACTTCAGAAACTATAGATTTTTTTTATTTTTTTTTTTTTAGAAGAACCAACCAGCGGTACCAGTATAGCGTCAAGGGAAGGCAGACGCGACCACAAAAATAAAGATTAAAGACAAAATTTTCTGCGGTGACAGGGTATGCGACATGTCGGCTCCGCGGAAAATGAAGAACTGGAGAAGGACAGTTGGAAAGGTGGGAAGGCAGCACGCAGGCGCTGTGGGATGCTCCCAAAAGCTTTCCTATTGGACGCTGGGGAGCGTTCCCGCGCAGGTTCCGTCGATACCTATGATACCCATATGTGAAGACTACATTCCTGCTTGTTCCTGGAGAGAGAACATTAAAATAATAAATGGTGACATCCTTGACTACAAATGACTCAGGAAATGCTATCATAGCAGGCTATGGGATACTGATAAAAACCTAACTAATAATATAGAGTCATGAAAGGATGAACCCCTAACACAGTCCAAGACGTGAGGATAGTGGAAGACAAATTTATTTACTCACAAACCTAGGCAACCCGACACAGGCCGTGTTTCGTAACCTTCGTCAGGGGTTGTAAGGTAAATTACTATAAACATAGAAACATAATATATTAAAATGAAGGAACAAACAAATTCATCTAACGAAACATAAAAACATAATATAAACATAATAATAAAAAATTATAATAATAATAATAATAGAATTGAATAAAAAAAAATAAAATAAATCATATAATATGAATTATAATAGTGTTGGAACGCTATAAATATAAATGATTATAAAATTATATTAGTAAAATCAAATTAAAAACTAAATACATGTAAACACAAAAAAGAAATGTAACAAGCATGAAATGAACCTCTATACATAGGTACCTTAAAAGCACAACAAATAGGTGAGACAAGCTAAGAGGTAAAGAGTGGACCTCTATATAAACTAATAATAATATAATAGTGACATTAAAACCATATAAATATACATTAAAACAGATAATCTAAATAATAAATAATAATAATAATCACAATAAATAATAGTGAAAACTATATCATCAAAATTATCTATTATTGTAACCAAAAAGAATTAGAAATAAGAGAGCGAGCAGCAGGAGCAAACAAACTAGTGAATCTGATACATAATCTTAATAAGGGAGAGAGTATATCTAAAAACAATTACAAATCATCACGAATTTAAATCTATATCATAAAATGATAATGGGATAATTAAGAGGGAAATTATAAATATAAAAATATAAATAAAAATATAAATATATTCCTAAAAACCATTATACATAAACTCAAATCGATTTAAAACTACCGTATAGTCATAAAATTATGTTAATACAATTTAAATTCAATAAATAAATTAAAATCATACATAAGATAAGCACCATACATTCATAAAAGTATGATTTTCATCAACAAATAAAATGAATTAAATTGAATAAATTAAACAATTATGCATAGACAGAAGCTGCTCTTATCGTGAGCCTGTCTAATTCTCTTAATATATTTAACTAGGTGGCCAATTAAAAGTTATAAATATAAATTGTAAAATGTGTGTGTATATAATTCTAATATATGTATTTTAGAGAATTATGTATATATGTTAAACAATTTAAACCTGAGAGAATACTACTGAAGATGATTTGTAATTCTTTATAGACGCTATCTAAAAAACCGTTCCAACCTCAGATATAAAACAGCCTCCATTCCGTGTAAGTCATGAATTGCTAATAGAAACTTAAGAACAAATAGACAACCGTCTTCTAAAAGGGGAGAACAGGCTGTAAAACAAAGCATTGAATTATACATATGCTCGCATGGCCTTCCGAGGGGAACCAAACAAAACTCACTTGTCTTGTCTTCAAAAACGCCGGCGCATGCGCCTTCTTCCGCTACTCGGGCGGGAAACTGTAATCGCTAAACAAAGGCAAATGGTGTAACTTCTTAAAAGCTTCCAAACAAAATGCCCTCTATATTAAAAACTTTCTTTAAAAAGCTTTCTAACCCTAGGTAAAGAACCGAAAGGGACTCCGTTCTAAAAACCATCACTTGTTTATAGTATCGATTCTATAACTTAGAGATTTAAGAACAGTAGAAGATGACATCTTTAAAATATAATTATTTATCAACTTATATAAAACAGGGACGATAACCTTTTTAAAGTGCTATTATATGTGTGTGTTAAAAAGCAAGGTATAACCCCTAGAGATGTTTTACCGCTGAGAAACTTTTGCCAATCCGTGATACAAACGATTTAAAGGGACTAATGCAAGCCGCTTCAATCTGCAATCGTCTAGGCTGCAAATGTCTCTGCACATGCGCTATAAATACTATTTACTTATAAAGGGGGAGGAGCATATTAAAATCACATTATTCTAAATTCTATTCTCTATGGATATACCTTCCTTACTTAACTATAGGGAGCCTAAACTATCAAAAATCATCTCTAGATGAATAATATATGAAATGCCATCTATGCTACTTCTATGAATCTCTATTAAAAAGAACTAATGGGGAATTGAAGGGAGAACCTCAAATTAGATGCCAATAAATAATAACTTGAAAAAATATAAAAATATATATGCAATACATATATATATATATAAAAAAAATATATATATATATATAAAAATGTATAACACACACATAATTAAAAATATATATATATGTTATACTTCATTCTTTATATACATATACACATAAAAAATATGTAAGAATATAAATATTACATATATAAAAATATAAATAAAATATTATATGTATAAAAATATAAAAGTGAATAAAAAAAGAAAAATAATGGTAATAATAATATATATATCTACAAAAAAACAGAAAAAAATAAAATAAATAAACCCATAAATTAATTACTTTTACAAAAAAACGGAAAAATCTCGTTCCATATTCAAACCATGTGGAGCAAGGGAATCCAAAAGAAAAATATACCTTTGCTCTAATTGTAAAATCGTTTTATTCACATCTCCTCCCCTCCAGTTTGGTTTGACTTTTTTGATCACAAAAAATTTGATATCTGTTAATTTATGTTGGAACTCCCTCCAGTGTGCAACTAGGGGTTTATCTTCTATATTTCTTCGAATGCAACTTTTATGCTCTATGATCCTGGTCTTGATACTTCGTACGGTCTTCCCAACATACAATAATCTGCAGGGGCATTGGATGACATAAATTACACTAGAGGTGTCACAGTTGGCGAAATCTGTCAAAGGGAACTTCCTCAATGTCACTGGATGGGTAAAACTATTCCTAACTGGAAGAACATTTAAACAGACTGAACATTTACCACATTGGAATTGTCCTTTGTGCTGAGATAAAAAAATTTTCTCTGTGAGAGCTGAAGGGACGAGAAGATTACGCAAGTTGGCATTGCGTTTATGTGCAATTAAAAACTGGGCATCTTGAAATGCCGGTAGGGCTTGTAAGATATGCCACTCTTTCTTGAGAATTGTATTGATTTTTGCCGAATGTTGTGAATATGTTAAGGGACAAACTAACCCTTGGTGTGTTTTTTTACTTTTAACTGTAAGAAGGGTAGACCGCGGTGTATCCCTAGCCCTCTTGTATGCTGATTCTATATATTGTATAGGATAATTTTTGGCTAAAACTTTTTCTTTCATATTGGATGCCTCTAGCTCAAAATCACTTTGTTTGGAACATAGCCTTTTAACCCTGAGAAATTGGCTCACAGGAAGATTATTCTTAAGAGAAGGGTTATGAAAGCTATTATAATGCAGGTAATGATTTTTATCTGTTGGTTTTTTGTAAAGAGAAGTGGAAAAACCTATATTTTCTTTCTTAATTAGAAGATCCAAATATGCTATTTTGTCATAATTATACATAATTTGGAATCTTAAATTGGTGTCCAATTGATTAATCCAAATGTTAAATTCAGATAGAAGGTCCTCTGTACCTTTCCATAGTATAAGTATGTCGTCTATGTAACGGATCCACAATTTAACATTGTCTTTGTATAAATGATTCTTGAGGAACTTCTCCTCAAAATTAAACATATACAAATTTGTCACATCTGGGGCCATTGCTGACCCCATTGCTACACCTTTAATTTGTTTATAAAATAAATTCTGAAAACAAAAAATTTTTTCAAAAAGCACAAACTGAGCTAGAGATACAAGAAAGGAGGTGGGAATGCGACGATGTTCCGCCCGTTTCAAAAAATAATAAACAAGAATATCTAATGCTTCCTTTTGTGGGACATTAGTGTAGAGCGACTCTACATCTAAAGTAACTAAAATAATGTCATCTGTAACATCATTAAAAGTGGATAAAATTTCTATTACATGGGATGAGTCCCGCACATAGGACCACATATCTTTAATAAAAGGTCTTAAAAACACATCTATAAATTTGGAAAGGGGTTCTAAAACAGACCCAATCGCAGAAACGATTGGACGTCCTGGTGGTTTATCAAGTGATTTGTGTATTTTAGGTAAAATATAAATAGTGGGAATAACAGGTGCTTCTACAATTAAAAAATCTCTCTCTTTTCGGGTAATATACCCTATCTCGAAGGCAGTGTTAATAATATTATCAATGCTTCTTTTAAGATCTGGGGTAGGGTCATCATCTAATCTATGATAAAACATTTTGTCATTGAGTTGTTTCTTCATCTCTTGGATATAATCATTTTTACCCCAAATTACTACAGCTCCTCCCTTATCTGCAGGCTTAATAATGATTTGACTATTTTTTTGTAGTGATTTGATAGCTGCCCGTTCACCTTTTGTGATATTTTGATAAGAAGTTGTGGTATCTTTAATAACTTCATTAATTTGTTTTAAAACTATCTTCTCAAAGGTTTCTAAAACGGGGTCACTGTTTTGGGGTGGGATCCAAGTGGATTTCTTTTTGATAACCGAAACATCACATGAGTTATCAGATTGATTAAAAAAGAAATGATGTATTTTAAGTTTTCTAAAGAATTTATAAAGGTCAATGTGTATCTCAAAACTATCCGTTTTATTCTTGGGTACAAACGAAAGACCTTTGCCAAGAATAGATAATTCATCTTGTGTGGGTGTATATTGAGAGATATTTATTACACTGTTTTTATCTTCTTTATAAGCTGAATCTACAGTTACCATCTCTCTTCGGATGGATCTGTTCTCCACTGTCCCCTCCCTCTCCCTCGGCCTCGACCGCGGCCTCTGTAGTATTGTCCTTGTTCTCTCCATTGGGGGCCCTGACCGATATCCTGCCCTTGATCTCTGTCTACTTTTCTTTTTTCGTAACGGGTACGTGAATTTTCTCGACCTCCTCCTTTCCAGAGTTGGTCCATTTTGAAAAAATAATCTTGTTCTGATTGATCTTTCTTCTTTTTGTCATTAAGGGGTCTACTAGATTCTCTGGTGGAGAATAAAGAGGCTGAAGTATCAAATTCTCCTGATTCGCTCCTGCTGCGTTTCTTCTTATGTTCCAAAGAACCCTCTCTAGGATCATCATTGGCTGAACTATCTTTTCGGTCAAAATAAGAGGTCCTTCTCTTAAACCAAAGGCGATCATTATCTATCTTTTTACTCCAATGGTATACGTAACCAATTCTATAATCGTCTTCGTCTCTCCTATATTTTTCTATTTTAATATTCTTAATCTCTTTCTTAAATTGTTGAATGTTCTTTTGATAATTATCATGTCCTTTGTCAAATTGCTTATCACAACTTTTAAGTGTATCTAACTTTTCATCTATTTCTGCTTTATAGATTTCTGATTTCTTGTTAGCAGTAGTAATTAAAAGTATCATAAGGTCTAAAGAACATTTATTAAGAATAGCGTTCCAACACTTGATAAAACCTTCTTCTGTAGTATACATCCCTGGAGCTTTGTTCATCCTTAGTCCTCTCGGGATAATCTTCGATTTGCAACATTCTAAAAGATATACTGAATGCATTTGTTCCTTAACCAATTTTTTGGTTTGCTCAACCACCTCTTCCCACTTAGACCACGAGTCATTTGTTTCTTCTCTTTCTTCGATCAGGGATTCATGTGGTGGGAGCTTTTCAAGAGCATCATCTCCGAAACTCAAGACGTCTTTCCACGGGGTAAACATGCCGGTAGATAGACTGTCCAAGAAGTAGGCAGTACTCACGTTAGAAGCACAAACACAGTCCAAGACGTGAGGATAGTGGAAGACAAATTTATTTACTCACAAAGTAAATAGTATTTATAGCGCATGTGCAGAGACATTTGCAGCCTAGACGATTGCAGATTGAAGCGGCTTGCATTAGTCCCTTTAAATCGTTTGTATCACGGATTGGCAAAAGTTTCTCAGCGGTAAAACATCTCTAGGGGTTATACCTTGCTTTTTAACACACATATAATAGCACTTTAAAAAGGTTATCGTCCCTGTTTTTATATAAGTTGATAAATAATTATATTTTAAAGATGTCATCTTCTACTGTTCTTAAATCTCTAAGTTATAGAATCGATACTATAAACAAGTGATGGTTTTTAGAACGGAGTCCCTTTCGGTTCTTTACCTAGGGTTAGAAAGCTTTTTAAAGAAAGTTTTTAATATAGAGGGCATTTTGTTTGGAAGCTTTAAGAAGTTACACCATTTGCCTTTGTTTAGCGATTACAGTTTCCCGCCCGAGTAGCGGAAAGAAGGCGCATGCGCCGGCGTTTTTTGAAGACAAGACAAGTGAGTTTTGTTTGGTTCCCCTCGGAAGGCCATGCGAGCATATGTATAATTCAATGCTTTGTTTTACAGCCTGTTCTCCCCTTTTAGAAGACGGTTGTCTATTTGTTCTTAAGTTTCTATTAGCAATTCATGACTTACACGGAATGGAGGCTGTTTTATATCTAAGAGGTTGGAACGGTTTTTTAGATAGCGTCTATAAAGAATTACAAATCAACTTCAGTAGTATTCTCTCAGGTTTAAATTGTTTAACATATATACATAATTCTCTAAAATACATATAAGAGAATTATATACACACACATTTTACAATTTATATTTATAACTTTTAATTGGCCACCTAGTTAAATATATTAAGAGAATTAGACAGGCTCACGATAAGAGCAGCTTCTGTCTATGCATAATTGTTTAATTTATTCAATTTAATTCATTTTATTTGTTGATGAAAATCATACTTTTATGAATGTATGGTGCTTATCTTATGTATGATTTTAATTTATTTATTGAATTTAAATTGTATTAACATAATTTTATGACTATACGGTAGTTTTAAATCAATTTGAGTTTATGTATAATGGTTTTTAGGAATATATTTATATTTTTATTTATATTTTTATATTTATAATTTCCCTCTTAATTATCCCATTATCATTTTATGATATAGATTTAAATTCGTGATGATTTGTAATTGTTTTTAGATATACTCTCTCCCTTATTAAGATTATGTATCAGATTCACTAGTTTGTTCGCTCCTGCTGCTCGCTCTCTTATTTCTAATTCTTTTTGGTTACAATAATAGATAATTTTGATGATATAGTTTTCACTATTATTTATTGTGATTATTATTATTATTTATTATTTAGATTATCTGTTTTAATGTATATTTATATGGTTTTAATGTCACTATTATATTATTATTAGTTTATATAGAGGTCCACTCTTTACCTCTTAGCTTGTCTCACCTATTTGTTGTGCTTTTAAGGTACCTATGTATAGAGGTTCATTTCATGCTTGTTACATTTCTTTTTTGTGTTTACATGTATTTAGTTTTTAATTTGATTTTACTAATATAATTTTATAATCATTTATATTTATAGCGTTCCAACACTATTATAATTCATATTATATGATTTATTTATTTATTTATTTTTATTCAATTCTATTATTATTATTATAATTTTTTATTATTATGTTTTATATTATGTTTTTATGTTTCGTTAGATGAATTTGTTTGTTCCTTCATTTTAATATATTATGTTTCTATGTTTATAGTAATTTACCTTACAACCCCTGACGAAGGTTACGAAACACGGCCTGTGTCGGGTTGCCTAGGTTTGTGAGTAAATAAATTTGTCTTCCACTATCCTCACGTCTTGGACTGTGTTTGTGCTTCTAACGTGAGTACTGCCTACTTCTTGGACAGGATGAACCCCTAAGGCAGGGGTTCTCAACCCTGTCCTTGGAACCCACCTGGCCAGTCGGGTTTTCAGGATAACCACAATGAATTTGGACGGGAGAGATTTGCATATAATGGAGGCAGTGTATGCAAATCTCTCTCATACATATTCATGGGGTTATCCTGAAAACCCAACTGGCTAGGTGGGTCCCGAGGACAGGGTTCAGAACCCCTGCCCTAAGGAAACTATATTATAAAGCATAAAGCAAAGGGTAGGAGGTTTTGTAGTATTTTTAAAATAACATCATATAAGATCATACCTCAAAAAACAGAAGGAGGGAGTTAACATGGAGGTCCCCAGCCCAGACCGTTCCGTTTGAATTGGTAATCATAGTATGTACTATTTTTTTAGTATACACTAATTTTTTAAAAGGCCATATTAAAAATGCTTTTTATAAATTTAAAAAGGAAGTGAAACAATGATGATAGGTAGCCAATAAAATAATAATGTGACTAATTCAGGGAAAGCATAGTTACTCACCTGTAACAAGTGATCTCCGGGAACAGCAGTAATTTAGTCCTCACATATGGGTATCGTCGGTACCGACGGAGCCTGCGTGGGAACGCTCCCCAGTGTCCAATTAGAAAGCTTTTGGGAGCATCTCACAGTGCCTGCGTGCTGCCTTCTCGCCTTTCCCAACTGCCTCTCTCCAGTTGAGTTTCAAAGCTGAGACAAAGAGAGAGAGAGGGAAGGGGAAAGATAGATAGAGAGATACAACTCCTAGGGGAGGTGGGTGGGTTGTGAGGACTAAATTCCTGCTGTTCCCGGAGATCACCTGTTACAGGTGAGTAACTATGCTATCTCCAGGAACAAGCAGGAATGTGGGGACTCCCTAGCTTTAGGTGCCAGGGAGAGACCCCAGAAGTTGTGTGTCCCTCTGAAAGGGCTCCACTTCCCCCCATGGATCTCTGGCATCCTACCAGGGATGGTGGGTAGGAGTTGATTAGGTATGGAACAGGTGTTAGAGAACAGCCTGACCAAACAAGGCATCCCGGCGGGAGTCCTTGTCCAAGCAGTAATGGGCTGTGAAGGTATGAACCGAGGCCCAGGTGGCTGCTCGACAGATGTCGTCGATAGACACAGAGTGCAGATGAGCCATTGAAGTTGCCATGGCTCTCACATTGTGAGCTGTGACATGGCCCTCCAGAGGAAGATTCTTACTCTGATAGGCAAAGGATATACACTGAGCAATCCAGTTAGATAGCGTTCTCTTGGAGACTGGAAGTCCCAAATGAGAAGAATCAAAAGCAACAAAGCGTTGAGAGGACTTTCTATGTTGCTGTGTTCTTTGTAAGTAAAAGGCTAAAGCTCTTTTACAGTCCAAAGTATGAAGGTCCCTTTCTGCATTTGATGCATGAGGCCTTGGAAAGAACACAGGTAGGTAGACCGCTTGGTTTAGATGAAAAGGCGAGACCACCTTTGGCATAAAGCGTGGATGAGTCCTAAGGACTACCTTGTCATGATGGAACCTTGTATAAGGTGAATCAGCTACTAATGTCTGCATCTCACTGATGCGACGTGCTGATGTGATTGCAATGAGAAAGATAACCTTCCAAGAATGGAATTTCAATGAGGTAGTAGCTATGGGTTCGAAAGGTGGCTTCATGAGCTGACCAAGAACCAGGTTTAAGTCCCATGCCACCGGTGGTGGCCTAATGGGAAGCTTAGTTACAAGGCGGCCTCTCATAAATCTTGCTATAAGAGGATGGGAGGAAATAGCTTGTTCATTTAGAGGCTTGAAAGAAGCTGCAATAGCACTCAAATGGACTCTTACTGAATTAGTTTTAAGTCCTGCATTGGATAAATGAAGGAGATACTCCAGTAATGATTCCAGAGGTATCGCAAGGGGGTTAAGACCCTTCTGCGAACACCATATGGTAAACCTTTTCCACTTGAAAGCATAAGAGCATCTTGTGGAAGGCTTCCTGGAAGAATAAAGGATATCCTTTACTTGCTGAGGAAGGTTAAGATCATGAAGATCTATCTAGGCCTTCTGCAACAAAGCCCTGAGATGCAGAGACTGGGGATTGGGATGCCATAATATTCTGTCCTCCTGAGACAGGAGATCTGGAGCAGACCCTAACTCCAGGGAGGAAGCTTGAGAGAGATGTAGAAGCAGAGGGTACCACACTTGCTGTGGCCAATGTGGAGCTATGAGAATCATACGGCCTCTGTCTCTGAAGCTTGAACATGGTTTTGGGAATAAGGGGAATGGGTGGAAAGGCATACAGAAGCCTTGACCCCAGTAAAGGAGGAAAGCATCCCTGGCCTGAGCCCCCTGAGCCGGGGTTGTGGAACAGAACCGGGGAAGTTTGTCATTCCACGGACTTGCAAAGAGGTCTATGTCCGGGGTTCCCCAAATTTGAAAAATCTTGGCTACCTGGTCTGCATGCAGAGACCACTCGTGTGGAAGCAGAACTCGACTGAGTCTGTCTGCCCAAGAGTTTTGTATGCCTGGAAGATACACCGCCAAGAGATGAATCTGATGCTCTCTGGCGAGGGCCCATAGTCGCACAGCTTCGTTGCAAAGAGACAGAGAGCCTGTTCCCCCCTGCTTGTTCACGTAGAACATGGCTACATGATTCTCCGTATGAATGAGGACTGTCTTGTAGCTGAGCAGGGTGTAGAACACTCGAAGAGCAAGGAAGATTGCTCTGAGCTCCAAGAGATTGATATGTAGATGAGTCTCCTGTGCAGACCAGGTGCCTTGGGTAGAGAGGTCTTGCAGATGAGCTCCCCAACCCATCGGAGAAGCATCTGTTGTGAGAGTTGCCTGGGGTAAGGGATGTTGAAAAGGGGACTCCAGCAACAGGTTTTGAGTGGACTTCCACCACTGGAGGGACAAAATAAGGCGACTTGTGTTTTCTATTTTGTCTGATAGGCATCCTGATGCCTGGGTCCATTGAGTGGATAAAGTCCACTGGGCTGCCCTCATATGGAGGCGAGCATAGGGAACCATATGCACGGTAGATGCCATGTGGCCTAGTAGTTGTAGCATTTCTCGGGCAGTGAGATGAGGCTTTAGCACTGCTTGAGAAGCTAACTGCACCATGCGAAGGTAACGGGCCTGGGGGAGATAGGCCCTTGCCTCTCTGGTATCCAGCAAAGCTCCTATGAACTCTAGAGACTGAGTGGGCGTTAGACTGGATTTTGGGATGTTTATTACCAGAACCAAATACTGAAGGATACGCATTGTGCAGGATAGAGAAGTCCTGGCCTCTGACTCTGTTGGGGCTCGAATGAGCCAGTCGACTAAGTAGGGGAAGACGAATATCCCTAGAGTGCGGATAAATGCTGCTACCACAGTCATGCATTTCGTGAACACCCTTGGTGCTGAGGCCAGGCCAAAAGAAGCACCCAGTATTGGTAGCGCTTTCCTTGAAAAAGGAACCGAAGGAATCTTCTGTGAGTTGGATGGATGAGAACATGGGTGTACGCATCCTTGAGATCTAGAGAACAAAGCCAATCCTGACTCTGAAGGTATGGCAGCAGAGTTCCCAGAGAAATCATCTTGAATTTCTCTTTGACAAGGAATTTGTTCAATTCTCCAAGGTCCAAGATAGGTCTGTATCCTCCTGTTTTCTTTGGGATAAGGAAAAAGGGGGAATAAAACCCTGTACCCTGTTGATGGATGGGTACTTCTTTTATTGCCCCTTGGGCAAGAAGCATAGTGACCTCCTGACCTAACAGGTTGATGAAAGATGTCGGAGAATTGAACTGTCTTATCATTGTGGGAGGGGGCATGCTCGAAAAATGAAGCTTGTACCCCTCTTTTATGATGGAGTGTCCAATGCTCTGCTGTTATTTGCCCTCATCTGGGGTCAAAGTGACACAACCTTTCTGGAATGGTGGAAGGCTCTGGTCCAACGAGAGCCAGGAAGGCTAAGTTCTCTAGCTGAAAGTCAAAGGCCTTGTGGAGACAAAGACTGCTGGAACGGCTGAGGCTTAGCAGTCTTTGCTTTTCTTTGTTTGGGTGGCTGCTGACCTTTCCTGACAAGCTGACCTGCAGAACGTCCCTGCTGAGAATAAACAGGATAATATCTTTTCTTTTTAGAAAAGAATGGTTTCTTGAAAGATTTCTTTCTAGTGGGATCAGCTGTGGACTTGGATAATCTATCCAAGGTGGAGTTGTCAGCATCCAACTCATTGGCCTTTTCCTGCCAATCTTTACCAAACAGGTTCTCACCAGTAAACAGGATATTTCCCAATTTGTCTTGTACCCAGAGCTCCAGATCAGATGCCTGGAGCCAAGCAATTCTACGTGCACCTATGGCAATGGCAGAGGTTCTGCTTATGCACTCAAAACAGTCAAAAGCTGCACGGTTGACAAATTTAGAAACATCTTGGGCATGTTTGACCAATGTGAGAAAATCCTGTCTCTTATCCTCAGGAAGAAGAGGACTCAAAGCCTCTAAATCACCTGTGACCTCCTTCAGGAACATTCCCATGTATAGACTATAGGAATTGATCTTGGCAGAAAGCATGGAAGCTTGGAAGACACGACGTCCAAAAGCATCCAAAGTTCTGCACTCACGTCCTGGAGGATTAGAGGCATGCCTCTTTGCACTCCTGATCCTTCTCATAGCTGATTCCACTACAATAGAGTGGTGAGGAAGCTGAGTTTTTTGGAAACCAGGACAAGGAGGGACTCAATACAGAGCATCCAGTCTACGAGAATGAGGAGAGGTGGTAAGAGGTGTCTCCCACATTCTTAACATGAGATCATGCAAGATCTCATGGATGGGCAAGGTAGCTGCCTCCTTAGGAGTTTTGGGATATTGTAAAATTTCCAACTCCTTTGCTCTGGGCTCTTTTTCAGGGGCCACAGTAATGGACAGACCCCCGAGCCACCTCCCTGATAAAATCCTGAAAGGAAATATCCTCTGGAGGAGACATCCTGCGCTTAGGGGAGGAGGGCTCCTCTGGGAGAAGCATTCCTGCATCGACAGAACTGTCAGACTCCTCAGATTCTTCTGAGGACTCAAAGTACCGTCTGTCCGGATGCTCCTGAAAAGCCCGAGACCCGTACCGACCGAAGTCGGTACCGGGAGTAATCGGTAGCGGAGTATCGGTACCGGAAGGCATTGGATGACTGGGTACTGGCAATGCAGACACCAATGTCAATGCTATCGGTACCGGTACCGGTGACGGAGTCGGAGCCGGCACCGGTTGAATTGTCTGACGCGGTTCCTAGGGCGTCGATGCCGCAAGGAGAGCCGCCAGACTGTGCTCAATAGCCAGGACTCTCTGGTCTATTGACGCTGCCGATACCTGGATGTCGGTACCGGAGAAGATCGCCGGTACCCCAGAGCATGGCACCAGTAGTTCTGCCGAGGTTGAGGCCTCGAGAACGTCCTGGAGCCCCGATAATGCTTTGGAAGCTGAAGCCTCCCGCTGGGGCAATTTTGCCGGTGCAGAATCCTCAAGGGCAACGCCAGAGGCATCTCAATGCTTAGAAGGAGATTTACCCTTTGAGGACTGGCTAGACTTATGTTTAGTTACCTGAGATCCATGGGAGAAAGACGAAGCCCTGGAAGACGTCGATGCCACTGAAGCTGCAGCAGAGGGAAACAGGGTACTGAGCTTGGCAGCTCAGTTCTGTCTACCTCTCTTGGACATCATGGCACAGGCCATACATTCTGAAATGGAATGGTCAGGACCTAAACATTTCATACACCACTCATGGGTGTCTGTGACAGAGATTGTACCGCCACACTTGGTGCACTTTTTTAAAATGCGAAGAGGGTTTTTCCATTATGGAAAAAATCCTGGGCCTAAGGCCAAAAATGGCGCGTGCACCTGAAAAAAAATGGAAAAAAAAAAGTATTAAGAATCTTTTTTTTTTTTAAAAGAAAAGAAAGAAAGAAAGAAAGAAAAACTGGTGGTACCGGTAAAGTATCGAGGAAGGCAGACGCGACCACAAAAAAGGAGGAAACATTTTCTGCGGTGACAGGAACACGACCTGCTGGCTCCGCGGAAAACGAAGAACTGGAGAGAGGCAGTTGGGAAAGGCAGGAAGGCAGCACGCAGGCGCTGTGGGATGCTCCCAGAAGCTTTCTAATTGGACGCTAGGGAGCGTTCCCGCGCAGGATCCGTCGGTACCGACGATACCCATATGTGATGACTGCATTCCTGCTTGCTCCTGGAGATTACTTGTTTATTTATATTTATTTATTTTATTTTTTATGCCGCGCTCTTTAGAATCAGTGCAGTTTACATGTATACTAACAGGTACTTTTTATTCCCTTGTCCCTGAAGGGCTCACAATCTAAGTGTACCTGAGGGAATGGAGGGTTAAGTGGCTTGCCCAAGGCTAAAAGGAGTGGCCATGGGACTAGAGACCCCAGTCCCTCCGGCCTGAGGTTGCTTGTCCCCATGTGGGAATTGAACCCCCGGCCTTCCGGCCTGAGGTAACCTGTCCCAACCACTGAGCCACTCCTCCCTATATTTAAACTACGGGACCCTAATGAGAAGGGGTACCTGGTATTACAAAGATAATCAATTAGATTCTACATACTGTAAGGAGATGGCAGCAGAGACCATAAAAAGGAACAGATAAAAAAAGGGACAGATAATTTAAAAAAAAAAAGGAGGAAGGACTGTATGTTATTTAATATATATGTAAAAGACGCACGCCCAAACCAGATTGCTCCATATAAGTTATAATTATAATATGCAAACATGTCATGAAGAGTACTTTAGTTTTAAAAGGGGGAGAGTGGAAACAAAAACTAAATAAAAAAAGATCTAAACAGACCTTAGTGAACACTGTGTACTTCACAGAAGAGTTGTAAATGTTATAAAATACTCCGCCGGAAAGCACAGTTACTTACCTGTAACAGGTGATCTCTGGGAACAGCAGGAATTAGTCCTCACATATGGGTACGTCGGTACCGACGGAGCCCGTGCGGGAAAGCTCCCCAGCTTCTTAGAATAGAAGCTTTTGGGACCTCCCACTGCACATGCGCACTGCCTTCCCGCCTTCCTGAACAGCTCTCCTCAGTTTCGAGTTTATAGCTGAGTCAACAGAGAGAGGACAGGAAGATAGATAGATAAAAGATACAACTCCTAGGGGAGGTGGGTGGGTTGTGAGGACTAATTCCTGCTGTTCCCAGAGATCACCTGTTACAGGTAAGTAACTGTGCTATCTCCAGGAACAAGCAGGAATAAGTCCTCACATATGGGGACTCCCTAGCTTAGATGCATGGGATCCCCTGTAAAGGTTCGCCATCTTCGTATGGATCTCAGGCATCCATTCTGGGAAGGTGGGCAGGAGTTGTTTAGGAATGGAACAGGTGCTTGAGGACAGCCTGGCCAAACAAGGCATCCCGGCGGGAGTCCTTGTCCAAACAGTAATGGGCTGTGAAGGTATGAACCGAGGCCCAGGTAGCGGCTCGACAGATCTGATCTATGGAAACAGAGTGCAGATGAGCCATAGAAGTTGCCATGGCCCTCACATTGTGAGCAGTGACATGGCCTTCCAGAGAAATGTTTTTGCTCTGGTAAGCAAAAGAAATACACTGAGCAATCCAATTGGAAAGTGTACGCTTGGAGACTGGAAGTCCCAAATGGGAAGGATCAAAGGCCACAAAAAGTTGAGAAGACTTTCGATGTGGCTGAGTCCTATTAAGGTAAAAAGCGAGAGCTCTTTTACAATCCAGAGTATGAAGGTTCCTCTCTGCATTGGATGCATGAGGAGCTGGAAAAAAGACAGGTAGATATACCTCTTGATTAAGATGAAAAGGCGAGACCACTTTAGGCATAAAGTGGGGATTCGTCCTAAGGACCACCTTATCATGATGAAATCTTGTGTAAGGTGGATTAGCCACTAAAGCCTGCAGCTCACTGATGCGGCGAGCCGAAGTGACTGCAATGAGGAAGATGACCTTCCAGGAAAGAAATTTCAAGGAGGTGGAAAACATTGGCTCAAAAGGTGGCTTCATAAGTTGACCGAGCACTAGATTCAAATCCCATGCGACCGGGGGTGGTCTGATGGGAGGTTTAGTGAGAGTCAGGCCTCTCATGAATCTTGCAACAAGAGGATGAGAGGAGATAGGTTGTCCATTTATATGTTTCAAGGATGCTGCAATAGCGCTTAAATGGACTCTTACCGAATTCGTCTTGAGGCCTGCATTGGATAGATGCAGGAGATAATCAAGAAGAGAATTCAAAGGAAGTGCCAGAGGGTCAAGACCCTGCTGAGCACACCAAATGGAAAAACGTTTCCATTTGAAAGCATAGGAACGCCTGGTAGAGGGTTTCCTAGAGGCAGAAAGGATATCTTTCACTGGTTGGGAAAGATGAAAGTCTTGAAGGCTTAAGCCTTCAGTAACCAAGCACTGAGGTGAAGGGATTTGGGGTTTGGGTGCCACAAAGTCCCCTCCTCCTGAGACAGGAGGTCTGGCGCAGCTCCCAGATCCAAGTAGGATCCCTGGGAGAGCTGTAGAAGTAGAGGGAACCACACTTGGCGTGGCCAGCGTGGAGCTATGAGGATCATAGTTCCATGATCCCTCTGGAGTTTGAACAGAGTCTTGGGAATCAAAGGAATGGGTGGAAAGGCATATAGGAATGCCTGAGTCCAATTCAGGAGAAAGGCGTCCGTAGCCTGAGCTCCCTGACACGGAGTTCTGGAACAGAACCGGGGAAGTTTGGCATTCCACGGACTTGCAAAGAGGTCTATGTCCGGGGTCCCCCATTCCTGAAAGATTCGGTTTATTTGGTCCAAATGTAGGGACCATTCGTGTGGCAGCAGAACTCGACTGAGCCTGTCTGCCCGAGAGTTTTGAACTCCTGGGAGATACACTGCTAGCAGGTGAATCTGATGCTCTCTGGCGAAGGCCCATAGTCTTAGAGCTTCGTTGCAAAGCGACAGAGAGCCCGTCCCTCCTTGTTTGTTTATGTAAAACATGGCCACCTGATTGTCCGTCTGAACTAGGACAGTGAGGTTGGCTAGGAGGGAGTGGAAGACCTTGAGGGCAAGGTAAATTGCTCGCAGTTCCAGAAGATTGATATGAAGGGTGGTCTCCTGTAGAGACCAAGTGCCCTGAGTGGAGAGAGTTTGCAGATGGGCTCCCCACCCTGTTTGGGAGGCATCTGTTGTGAGGGTTGCTTGGGGTAGCAATGGTTGAAATGGAGCCCCCAACAACAGATTCTTGGTGGAAGTCCACCAGTGGAGGGACCAAAACAGACGATCGGAGGTTTGTATTTGGTCTGAGAGCGCTCCTGACGCCTGAGTCCACTGAGTGGCCAGGGTCCATTGAGCTGCTCTCATATGAAGACGAGCATAGGGCACCACATGCACTGTGGAGGCCATATGACCCAGTAGGCGTAGCATTTCCCTGGCTGTCAAGTGAGTGCTGGACTGAGCTTGGGAGGCCAAACTCAGGAGGCGCTGGCCTCGAACCTGTGGAAGGTAGGCCCTTGCAGTGATGGTGTCCAACTGGGCCCCTATGAATTCTAGAGATTGAGTAGGGATGAGTTGGGACTTGGGAAGGTTTACTACCAGTCCCAGATACTGCAAAAGGCTCCTTGTGTGGTCCAGGGAAATCTGGGCCTGTGACTGAGTTGGAGCTCGGATGAGCCAGTCGTCCAGATATGGGAAGACAAAGATTCCCATGCCTCTTAGAAATGCGGCTACGACTGCCATGCATTTTGTGAATACTCTTGGAGCAGAGGCTAGACCGAAGGGGAGTACTCTGTATTGGAAATGTTTTCCCTGAAACAGAAAGCGAAGATACTTTCTGTGGGATGGATGGATGAGTATATGTGTATACGCATCCTGTAGGTCTAGAGAACAAAGCCAGTCCTGACCCTGGAGGTAAGGAAGGAGAATGCCGAGAGACAGCATTTTGAATTTCTCCTTGAAGAGAAATTTGTTCAATTCTCTCAGATCTAGGATTGGTCTGAATCCCCCTGTCTTCTTTGGAATGAGAAAATAAGGGGAGTAGAAACCGGACCCTTGTTGAGGAAGAGGAACCTCTTCTATGGCCCCTTGGGCAAGAAGAGAGGAAACCTCTTGACCCAACAGGGTTAGGAGAGATGGGGAGAATTGAATGGTCTCACCATATGATGGGGAGGAAGGCTGGAGAAATGAAGTTTGTAACCCTCTCGAATGATAGAGAGGGTCCATTGTTCTGTTGTGATTTGTTCCCATCTGGGAGCAAAGTGAACCAACCTTCCGGGTATGGTGAGAGGTTCTGGTTGTGTTAGAACCAGAAGTGGCAAGTTCCCTAGGAGCAAGTCAAAACCCCTGAGGGGTTGGAGCCTGCTGAGCTACAGTAGCTGCTGCAGGCTTAGCTCGTGCTTGTTTGGATTGCTGACGCTTAGCAGTATAGCGAGGTTGAGAAGACTGCTGGCCAGTATTTGAAGCAACTCTGGCCTTCTTATAGTAAGGCCTTTTAAAAGACTTTTTCTTAGTAGGAATTGAAGTGGACTTTGAAAGTCTTTCCAAGGTGGCATTTTCAGCATCCATCTGGGTGGCTTTGATTTGCCACTCTTCCCCAAATAAGTTCTCACCTGTACAGGGCAGATTACGTAAGCCATCTAGAACCCAAGGTTCCAGATCAGAGGCCTGGAGCCAAGCAAGACGTCGGGCTGCAATAGCAATGCCGAAGCCCCACGGGCTCCCTCAAAGGAATCATATGCTGCCCTATTAGAGAACTTAGAAACCTCTAAGAGTTGTTTCACTAGGGAAAGGAAACCCTGCTTTTTATCCTCAGGGATAAAGGGGGCAAAATGCCGCACCTTTTTGGCAAGTTCCTCCAGGAACATGCCCATATAGAGACTGTAGGAATTAATCCTGGCTATAAGCATACTAGCCTGGAAAATTTTCCTACCAAAAGAGTCCAAAGTCTTACATTCCCGTCCTGGAGGGGTGGAAGAGTGCCTTTTGGTACTCCTAATCTTCTTCATTGCAGACTTCACCACAATAGAGTGGTGGGGCAATTGAGTCTTTTGGAAACCAGGAGAAGGAGGGACCCTATACATGGTGTCCAACCTACGGGAATAAGGAGACAAAGTCAAAGGATTTTCCCAGAAATCCATCAGTTGTTCTTGAAGGATTTCATGGATAGGCAGGGTAACTGCCTCCTTAGGGGCCTTTGAGTATCCCAAAATATCCAGTTTTTTGGATCTGGGTTCCTTTTCAGAGGATGTGGTAATAGAAAGGGCTGTAGCCATATCTAAAACAAAGTCCTGGAAGGACAAATCCTCTGGAGGGGACATTCTCCTTTTAGGAGAAGAGGGCTCCTCAGGTAAGTTGAGTGAAAACTCAGCAGAATCATCAGAGGAGTGAAAATCCTCAGAGGAATCGGTGCTTTCCTCTAACGCACGATACGCGTACCGATCGGTATCGATATCGGGCGTATCGGGTATGGAACCGGTATGGAGCGAAAGCCCATACGGTACCGACTTGCGTTTAGAGGTGGACGGCCTCGATACCGGCATGGCGGACGATACCGGTATCGGGCCCGGAACCGCTGAAAGCGGAACCGATGGCGTTGCAGCTTTAATGAAAGCCATGACGGCCTGCTGCATGGACTGTACAGTATCGCCCATGGACGCCATAGCTGCCTGGATGTCGGTACCGGAGTGACCCGGTACCCCAGAGCAGGCTAACAGGTGATCTGTCGAGGCCGTAGCATCGATATCAACCTGAGACCCCTGAATTGGCGTTTTTGGAAGTTGGACTTCCCGCCGGGGTGTTTTGGCTGGGGCAGGGTCCTCAAGTTCTAAGCTAAGAGCCTCTCGATGCTTTGAAGGAGATTTGCTCTTTGAGGACTTGCCCACAGAAGGTTTGGTTACCTGAGATCCATCCGGAGAAGAAGACCTGGATGACTGTGATGCTGTATTCTCTGAAGCAAACAGCACATGGAATTTGTTGGCCCGGTTCTGCAGCCCACGTTTAGACATGTGGGAGCAAGATGGGCAGTCCGGTATGGAATGGTCAGGCCCCAAACATTTCAGACACCAGTCATGGGTGTCTGTGACTGAAATAACAGCATTACATTTGGTACACTTCTTAAATCCAGGGGCTGGCTTCTCCATGAGGAGAAAATTGAGTAGGCCGAGAGGCCTCTCTGAAGTGACCAAAAAGCTAAAAAATAAGAAAAAAGAATTATAATTTTTTAAAGAAAGAAAGAAAAGACCGGCGATACCGGTATCGGTATGGGGAAGGCAGGTACGCGGTCTAAAGAAACAAATAAAATAACAATTTCTTCAGCGGTGACAGGAACACAACCTGCTGGCTCCGCGGAAAAAGAGAAACTGAGGAGAGCTGTTCAGGAAGGCGGGAAGGCAGTGCGCATGTGCAGTGGGAGGTCCCAAAAGCTTCTATTCTAAGAAGCTGGGGAGCTTTCCCGCACGGGCTCCGTCGGTACCGACGTACCCATATGTGAGGACTTATTCCTGCTTGTTCCTGGAGATCAGTTATACTGCGGAAAACAAACATGAATGAAATCTCAATAGTCATGTATCAAAAGATAATTACAAATGGATAAGAAATGCAGAGAAAAAAAAGGTAGCAAAGTAATATGTAATGCGCTTTTAAAACAAATGCTTAGAGCCAGATGTGATACAAGCCGCCACATGTAATGCCGTGGTTAATGCAAACTGCCGCGTATGCTGCCTTGGCTTATATGATAAACTGAGTTTGTAATGTGTTGAAAATCTGATGTTGCAGACAGAAGACCAAAAAACAGCAGTACCAACCTTGAAAATCCACAATCATAAAGAAGATGAATCCTCCAACGCCGCAGTTTATACTGCGGGAGCTGAAGGAGTGAATAAAAACTCTGCTGCGCACCAAAAAGAGGTGTCAAAGGTAAACTTGGCGAGGAGTTAGCAAGCCATCAATCAAGGAGTTCTTTAGAAAGAAGTATATTAGAGGGACAAGTGATAATCTTAAAACATATTGGAACAGAATATAGATGCAAACTAAAAATGTAGTCTTATGTAGCAGTGTGCTAAAAGAAAACAGCAATAGGAAATCGACAATTAAAGATAAGAGTATAAATGTAAAAAAGTGTAGTAATTTTTCTTTACAAAAAAACTGATAAATTGTTATCTTGATTAAGACCATGAGGCTCAAGGCTGTTGAATTCATAGATGTAGCGCTACTCTAGTTTGAGCAGGATCTTGTCGATGCCACCCCCTCTCCAATGTGGTATCACTGTCTTGAATACTAGAAATTTTAAATCATTGCTAGCGTGTCCTTGTTGCATCCAGTGGGATACAAGAGGTTTTTCAGGAATTTGTCTATGCAAGCAGCTCTTGTGCTCAATAATACGAGTGCGTACCTGCCTTTTCGTCTTACCTATATAAGCCAAATTACATGGGCATAAGATCAAGTAAATAACATTTTCTGTTTTGCAATTGGAGAAATGTTGGATATAGACCTTCTTGCCAGATGTAGGGTGTACAAAACATTCCTTAGTAACTAAAGTATGCTGACATACGGAGCATTGTCCACATCGGAAATGCCCCTTAACTCCAGAGTTTGGACGTGGTCTGGTTAAGGCCGAAGGAACAAGTATGTTACCAAGATTGGGATTGTGCTTGTAAGCCACAGTCAACTGTTTGGAAGAAAATGCCGGTAAAGAGGAAAGGAGGTACCATTTCTGTTTAAGTACGCATTTGGATCTACTAATAAGGCACCTGTGACTAACATACGTCTCTTGCCTTGTGTGTTCGAGAGCGCTCCGGCCATGTCACAGACGAAGTCATGAAAAACTACGTCTTCAGGCAGAAAGTGGCGCTGAGGCTCTGGGAGAGATGGCTTGGAGGGAACGTCCCTGTGCCGGGAGGTCTCCTGAGAGACCTCGTCCTCTTTACCAATTGAATTCAGAGGGTGCCGAGGAGTCCCCGAGGAACCAGGCTCCCCCAGAAGACCTGGGGTCAGACTCCTGAAAACTTGTCAGGGGAGACCGGATCCCAGAGGAGCATGACCGAGACCTCGATCGATGCTGAGGACTTACCCGAAGCCAATGGCGCTCGGAGCCTAGACATCAACGCTCACTGCAAGGCCAAGATGGAGGAGAGGCTCTGCTCCATGGCCACCATTCGGGTCTCGAGGTCCAATGGCTGTGCAGCTCCCGGCGTAGACACCGAAGGCCTCAGGTCTGATGCCGGTACTCCGGAGGGTACATCCTCGAGGAGGACTACAGGTTCATGGGTCCTGGCGCAGTCTCCGTCAGCTGAGGACTCTTGTCTTGAAACCTTTTAAGGGTGCTGCTCGGAGTGGCCCGAGTCCCGGCAAGGGACCTTGCCCAGCTTCAGTGGAGGCACCTCCTTCGGTACCTTTTTCTTCTTGGGAGGGTCCAGGGCCACACCGGAGGAGCCGTCGCCGCGGGACTCAGAGGATGCCTGGCCCTCCCACGAAGGGCCAGCTTCAGGGCTCGGCGATGGGGAGGCTGGGGCAGAGTCAGACCTGGGAAACAGCTTCCTCCTGCAACTCTGACTGCCTTTTTTTTGTCTTTGGGGTCATGGCCTGGCACCAGTCGCAGGTGGAGCTGTCGTGGTCCGGGCCCAGGCAGCGAAGATAGCAGTCATGAGTGTCAGTAACTGAGATAGTCTAACTGCAGGGATCGCACTTCTTGAACTCACTGAGAGTCATGGTGGAAAAACACTCAGCCAAGATCGAGGACCCCCAGGCGAAAAAAGGCTCGAGGGCCGGTCGAGGTGGAACCACAAGAAAACAAGAGAGAAAAAAAAAAGGGAGCCAAGATCAAGATGGGAAGGGAATCGGTACGCAAACCAGACAAATGTAAGGAATTTTAGAGCTTTTTCCAGGAGAGTAGAGGACCACTTCCGTTGGGCTCTGCAGAAAAAAGGGGACTGAGCAAGATGGCACCCTTGGGCGGGAAGAGGACCACGCGCATGTGTGGTAGCATTCCCAAAGGCGTTCTTTGAAAGCTGGGGGAAATGCTCCGCGTGGGCTCAGTTGGCGCCGTCACCCATATGTGAGGACTGACTTCCTGGAGAAATAAGTCTAAAATGAATGAATGAATACACAAAGGAGCAAAATCTTAAAACCCCATGACCTGCATCTGACAACTGCAATGTATCACACCTGGAGCGTTCAAAAGAAGGGGGGGGGGAGTGAAGGCTGGGGAAGATCTCATATGTTCACATACTCTCCAAGAACTTTCCCGCCAAACTGAAAGTGAGGATGTGTGGTAAAGGAAGTCTTACAATGGCACACTGCATGCTGTTATTCCAGTGCACGTATTTACCCAGACACAAAGGCAAAAGATCAGGATGGGATTATGTTTAGGAAAGGCAAGCCTGCATGGAGATTTTTTAATTTGAAACGCCTGTTCTATTTACTCTGTGTATCAGCCTCCTGTTATACAAGGTAATGCAAATTTCACAGGTTCTCTCTGTAACCCTGATACACACTATTCCCAAGTTTTCAAAAAGAAACTGTGAGAACCCACCTTTGACTGCTGGCCTATATATCTGCATGGACTGCTCTGCAAGCTGTCCAGACAGTTACAAATTGACCTTTAGGAGAGCCCTGTGGATCCACCAAATAAGTAGGAGAGAAATAACAAAACACTGTACTTGGGAAATACAAACACTGAAGAATGACAGGCAAGATTTCTAAGACAAACATAGTGAGGCAAGAAAGGGACTGAGCCATGTAGTCTCACGGCATAGACTGCTTAAACAGTGAAGACTGGGGGGATATGGACTCTCCAGATCTTGACGTGAAAGCAAAATCAGATAACTTAGAGCCCAGTTATTGGCTGCATGGGAACCCTTGCAGCCCGCACATGGCCACAGCTCCCACATGCAGATAAAAACATAATGGAAGGGACACCTACCATTGTGGCTTTCCCCCGCCTAAAAAATCAAATCTCACAGCTTCAGCTGCCAGGTGCGCTGCTGCACTGATCATCCTGCAGGATGCCCAGCACACTCCCATGTGGTTAAGTAAAAATCGCTGGAATGTCTCCACTGCACATAGTGGCGGTCATGCAACATTCTGGGACAGGCTAAGCTGCCTCCTATCAGGGGCTGACTCCAACAGCCTTCTCAGACAATGTGTGCAGCTGCCACCCTTGTGTCTTTTTCACATGAACCTGATGGTTCTTCCACAAACTCGACAGAGCCAACCACGCCACCAAATGTTGGTCTCGTAGCCTCGTCCCATGTTGGCTGTCCTGAGTACACTATCCGGGAAACTTCTTCACTTAGCTTTGCTCATGGGACTTCAGACTCTCTAGGCTGTCCCCAAGCCGACACCATCTTTTTCCTCTCTTGTTTTTTTTTTTAGCTCAAGTTTATGTCCCCTAGCAGCTGCCTAACAGAAACAAAGGGAAACGTTGGGGAGCGGGGCCAGGGTTCACTTCTGCTAGCAGTGGCTCTGGTAGGAACACTGGCAGGTAGAAGTCTAACCAGGTCAAGGCTGAGGCACTCTGAGGAGACCGCTGGTGTTTCAGCAAAACCTCACCAAGATGAGGCCTGCAGACAGGGCTTGGAGCACACAAAAGTAAAAACCTCTCTATACTCCTTCACTGCAAAAGTCCTTAGACTGATCCCTGTGAGTTTCCTTTAGCCAGATAATCTACAACATGTGGCCCTATTGCTGAGTATCACCTAGTGAGTCAGGTTATTCATAAAATCCTATTGTACTAGTTCATTTGAACCATGTGAACCATCTGCTGGAGGCAGAGAATACTGGCAAGTTCCAGGGCTGTACCAATCGTTATACCAGTGCTGATGTCACAAACTCAGCGTTCTCCTGCCTCCAACTGCAGGTTGGGAAGTACAATCTACTCATCCGGGTTGGTCTAAAAGGATAAGAAAAATTACATTAACAGAAAGAGCGTAGTTACTCCCTTTAACAGGTGATTTCAGAGAACAGCAGGAATTGAGTCTTCACATATGAGTGATTTCAGCACCGACAGATCCCACGCGGGAACACTCCCAAGCGTCCTATAGGAAAGCTTTTGGGAGCGTTCCCACTGCACCTGCACTGCTGCCTTCCTGCCTTTCCAACTCTCCCTCCTCGGGTTTGTAGCTGAGATAAAAGGAGAGAAGGAGAGCGAGAAAGAGAGCGAGAAAAAGAGATACAGCTCCTAGGGGAGGAGGGTGGGTTGTGAAGACTCAATTCCTGCTGTTCCCAGAGATCACCTGTTACAGGGGAGTAACTACTCTATCTCCAGGAACAAGCAGGAATGTAGTCTTCACATATGGGACTCCCTAGCTTGGAGATGCCAGGGAGATGACCCCAGAGAGAGCAGTGAAACACAGGCTGAATTGGGTCATGTTTCCTCCCAAGGATCTCTGGTATTGAAACCCGGGAAGGGGGGTAGGAGTTGTTCTAAGTCTGAAAGAGATGCTGGAGAACAGCCTGGACAAATGAGGCATCTCGACGGGAGTCCTTGTCCAAGCAATAATGGGCCACAAAGGTGTGGACAGAGGACCAAGTTGCTGCTTTGCAGGTTTCATCAATCACCACTGAGTGTAGATTTGCCATAGAGGCAGCCATTGCACGCACATTGTGTGCTGTGACATGACCTTCAAGAGAAAGCACAGTTACTTACCTGTAACAGGTAATCTCTGGGAACAGCAGGAATAAGTCTTCACATATGGGTACGTCGGTACCGACGGAGCCTGCGCGGGAACGCTCCCCAGCGTCCGAAAAGAAAGCTTTCGGGAGCATCCCACACGCATGCGCGCTGCCTTCCCGCCCATTCACTTCCCTCTCATCAGTTGGGTTTGTAGCTGAGTCCGAAGGAGGGAAGTAGACAAATTAGAGAGAGAGAAAGAGAGAACAACTCCTAGGGGAGGTGGGTGGGATGTGAAGACTTATTCCTGCTGTTCCCAGAGATCACCTGTTACAGGTAAGTAACTGTGCTATCTCCAGGAACAAGCAGGAATGAGTATTCACATATGGGGACTCCCAAGCTAGAGATGCCTAGAGGAGGTCCCAGCATGTTGCAAATCTAATGTATGGGCCATGCTATTTCCCCGAACCTCAGGCATCCAAGGGATGGAGGGTAGGAGTTGAATAAAAAAGGGTGTTCTGTGAAACAGCTTGACTAAACAAGGCGTCTAGAGCAGGGATGGGCAAAATACGGCCCGGCGGACCTTTTAATCCGGCCCCCTCTGCCTGGCTGAACTCTCCCGGCGCGAGCCGGGCAGAGGGGGCCCCGCGGGACACTCCATGCTGCCGCGATGGCAGCGGCCAGCTTTTTTTTAAATTTTAATTTCCATGAGCCGATGGGGGGGGGGGGGGGGTTTATGACTGGCAGTGGGCTGTGAGCCGATGGGGGGGGGGTTAGGACTGGCAATGGGCTGTGGGCTGATGGGGGGGTTAGGACGGGTAATGGGCGGTGGGGGGGGTTAAGAATTGTAATGGGCTGTGGGCTGATGGGGGGGTTAGGACTGGTAATGGGCTATGGGGGGGTTAAGACTGGCAATGGGCTGTGGGCTGATGGGGGCTGTCTGGAAATAGGGTTTTGGGGGGTTAGGACTGGTAATGGGCTATGGGGGGGGTTAAGACTGGTAATGGGCTGTGGGCTGATGGGGGGGTTAGGACTGGTAATGGGCTATGGGGGGGTTAAGACTGGCAATGGGCTGTGGGCTGATGGGGGCTGTCTGGAAATGGGGTGATGGGGGTTAGGACTGGTCATGGGCTATGGGGGGGTTAGGACTGATAATGGGCTATGGGGGGGCTAGGACAGGAAATGGGTTGGTCACATGGGAGGATCTGGATATCCCACTTCCTGACGCTTTGGCACGCAATAACTGCAGATTCATTGAGGTGATTCAGAATCTTAAATCTCGCTCATATCTTGCCCACCCCATCTTTTCGGATGAAGCGGGTGGGACAGCCCCCACTTTGGCTACCACGCTTCAGAAACCAAAAGACCCACCCACAGAAGGAAGTAGGGAGGCATGGTCTAGTGCAGGGATGGGCAAACTACGGCCACTAAAATTGAAAGTACTATTTTATAAAAGAAATACATTGCATAAAAGTTTTGTAAAATAACTCTTTTTATGCTTTTCTACCTTAAATTAATCTAAACATTTAATGTTACAAATTTAAATTTAATTTATATTAATTCACACATACACACCGTCCATCTACTCTTGGTCTGGCCCCCGGTTCCAATATATGAACCCATTGCGGCCCTCGAGTCAAAACGTTTGCCCACCCCTGGTCTAGAGGGTAGTCCTTGTGTAGACCATAATTGTTAGCAAATATTGAATTCCAATTTTCTAATGTGGACCTTACTCAAAAGTATTGCGAAAGTGTTTATTGAGACTAATATGGGTCTGCTGCTAAGAGCCAGTAGATTATCCTCAAAGAAATTACCTCACTGTGAAGTAGAGGAAAATACATTTTGCAATAAAGGCAGAGGTCAGAAGCCTTAACGGCTAGAACTAATCCCAGAAGAAAAACTGGGGGAGTTTAAAGAGGTTGGACTTTGGAGGAAAAGCGGAAGCTTCTGCAGGCCAAAGTTTAAAGCTCTTTGTCCTTGGGGCAAAATAAGGCTCTAGGAAAGAGAGGAGATAAATCTGACTGGTTTGGACGAAAAGGTAGAAATACCCCTTGCAGAAAAAGGATGGGTCTTTAAGACCCCTTTATCCAAACGAAAGAAAAAAAACCATTTGTAGTAGGCGGTGTAGCCTCCAATTTTTTGAAGATCAATAATGTCTTCCCTAAGTGATGTCACTTAGGATAATGACTTTACATGGAGAGCTTCAGATGTAACGTAACCGGAAAGGTTACGGTAAAAGAAGGTATAGCGTAGTTACTCACCTGTAACAGGTGTTCTCCAGGAGCAGCAGGAATCAGTCCTCACTTATGGGTGACGTCGGCGCCGACGGAGCCCTCGCGGAGCAATTTTCCCCAGCTTTCAAAGAAAGCCTTTGGGAATTGCAGCGCGCATGCGCGGTCGTCTTCCCGCCCGAGGGTGCCATCTTAGCCAGTCAGATGACATAGCTAAAAAAGACAGCATAAAAAAATTTGCAAAAAGAACATAAGCAGACGATTGCAACTCCAAGGGGAGGAGGGAGGGTAGTGAGGACTGATTCCTGCTGCTCCTGGAGAACACCTGTTACAGGTGAGTAACTACGCTTTCTCCAGGACCAAGCAGGAAGTCAGTCCTCACTTATGGGACTCCCAAGCTCAAGGCTACCGGAGACCCTAAGCACAAAATGAGCTCCCTCTAGCTCAGCAGCACAGCAGGAAAGAATCTTCGCTGAATTATTACCCACCGGTAGCCCACATCCGGGATGGAGGGTAGGAGTTGCTCAGACCTCAAAGAGATTACGGAGGACTGCCTGTCCGAAAGCACTGTCCCTGCGGGACTCCCTCTCGAGACAGTAATGGACCGCAAAAGTCTGGCTCGAAGACCAAGTAGCGGCCCGGCAGATGTCTGCCAGCGGAACAGAGCGGAGGAAAGCCACTGACGTAGCCTTTGCCCGAACGCAATGAGCCGTGACTCGACTGTCTAAGGAGAGTCCGGCTGCCCCATAAGCCCAAGAGATACAGTCCGCAACCCAGATGGACAGAGTACGCTTGGAGACCGGGAGCCCCAATTTATTGGGGTCAAAAGACACAAAAAGCTGAGCAGCTTTACGGTGCTCCCGCGTACGGTCAAGGTAGAAGTTCAATGCCCTTCTACAGTCCAGGGTATGGAGGACTGTTTCAGCTCGGCTGGAGTGTGGTCTGGGAAAGAAGGTTGGAAGTACCACCTCCTGATTGATGTGAAAAGGGGAAGACCACTTTTGGAAGAAATTTTGGGTGAGTCCGTAGGACTACCCTATTTTTGTAGAACCGAGTGTAAGGGGGATCAGACACGAGGGCCTGCAATTCACTTACGCGTCTAGCGGAAGTGAGGGCTATCAAGAACAGTGTTTTCCAAGACAGAAAACGGAGAGAACAGGTAGCCATAGGTTCAAAAGGCGGACAGGTGATCCGCTGCAAAACCACATTCAGGTCCCGGTCAGGCGCTGGCGGGCGCAGAGGTGGTTTAAGGAGAAGGAGACCTCGGAGAAACCTCGCTACGAGAGGGTCGCTGGAGAGAGGTCTACCGTCCACCGGCACATGATGTGCCGAAAGAGCACTGAGGTGAACTTTGACGGAGTTGGACTTAAGTCCTAGATTAGAGAGGTGTAGCAAGTATTGCAAGATCACCGACACCGGGCAGGAGAAGGGATCCTGAGACTGTTGGGTACACCAGACGGCAAAGCGACGCCATTTAAGGGCGTAGCATTTGCGGGTAGAAGGGCGTCGCGAAGCTAAGACGACCTCTTCCACCTCCGCCGGCAGGAGAAGGGGAGCAAGGACTACCCTCTCAGCAGCCAGGCCATGAGGTTGAGAGACCTGAGGTTGGGGTGTAGTAGAGACCCCTGATCCTGAGTGAGGAGATCCGGTTGTACCCCCAGAGGGAATGGATCCTCCACCGCTAATTGCAGTAGGAGCGGAAACCATGGCTGTCTGGGCCAGCGAGGGGCCACCAGGATCATGAAGGCGTTGTCTCGGAGCACCTTGAAAAGAGTCCGAGAGACTAGCGGGATGGGAGGGAAAGCGTACAGAAGGCTCCCCGACCATGAGATCAGAAAAGCGTCCGCTGCAACCCGAAGGGGGTGTGGCTGACGAGAGCAGAAGCGAGGAAGCTGCCGGTTGTGAGGACTGGCAAAGAGATCCACCGTGGGGAGGCCCCACTTTAGGAAGAGCTTCTGAACTACCAAGGGATCCAGACGCCACTCGTGCGGCTGGAGGATCCTGCTGAGTTTGTCCGCCAGGCAATTCTCTTGGCCCGGGAGATAAACTGCCTTGAGGAGAATGCCGTGACTGACGGCCCAAGAGCAGAGCTTCTGTGCCTCCCGGCAGAGGAGGAAGGAGCCCGTGCCCCCCCTGCTTGTTCACGTAGAACATGGCAACTTGATTGTCCGTCTGGACAAGGACGGACTGGTGAGAAGTCAGGTGGGAGAAGGCTTTGAGAGCCAGGCGGATCGCCCTGAGCTCCAGGAAGTTGATCTGCTGAGCAGACTCCCACGTGGTCCAGAGGCCCTGAGTACGTGCCTCTTGGCAATGTGCTCCCCAGCCCAGGAGGGATGCATCCGTGGTCAGCACCCGGGTCGGCTGAGGTGACTGGAAAGGCATTCCGAATATCAGGTTCGGCTGCCGAAGCCACCACCGAAGAGACGAGATCAGCGGCTCGGAGACGCGCACCAGGTCTGCTAGGCCGCCTGTGGCTTGTCGCCACTGCTGGCGGAGACACCATTGAGCAGGCCGCATATTCAGGCGGGCATTGGGGGTCACATGGACGGTGGAAGCCATATGGCCGAGCAGTCTCAGGAAGCACCTGGCGGAGACCAGGGGCTGGCTGCGAAAACGGTCGGCTAAGTCCATGAGCCATTGAGCCCTGTCGAGCGGTAGGTATGCTCGCGCCTGAGGAGTGTGCAGCCTTGCGCCGATGAACTCGAGATCCTGCGAGGGGAGCAAAGTGGACTTTGCGAAGTTTATAACAAAGCCCAAGTGCTGCAGAAGGGTCACCGTGTGCGCGTGGCGTTGGTGACCTCCCGCGCCGCGCGGACGCTGCTCTGATGAGCCAGTCGTCGAGGTACGGAAAGACATAGAGGCCGTGAAGCCGGAGATGGGCCGCCACCACCGCGAGACATTTTGTGAAGACTCGCGGCGCGGAGGACAGGCCAAAGGGGAGTACTCTGTACTGGTAATGATTTCCTGCCACCACAAACCTTAGGTATTGGCGGTGGCTTGGGTGAATAAGGATGTGCGTGTAGGCATCCTTTAGATCCAAGGAGCATAGCCAATCTCCCTGCTGGAGGTAGGGCAGAAGGATTCCAAGGGTAAGCATTTTGAACTTCTCCCGCACAAGGAACTTGTTGAGGTTGCGCAAGTCTAGGATGGGTCTGAGGCCCCCTGATCTCTTTGGTATTAGAAAATACCTGGAATAAAAGCCTTGACCTCTCAGGTGGTGTGGCACCGGTTCCACCGCCTGTTCCTGCAGAAGACCTGCTAACTCCTGAAGGAGTAAGTCCCTGTGCAGAGGGGTCGTGGAGGTTCTCCCGGAAAATAGGAGGGAGGGACCTGGTGGAAGTGGAGAAGATAGCCTTCTCGCACGACCTGAAGCACCCAGGCATCTGCGGTGATGCTGGACCACCTGTGGGCGAAGTGAACCAGCCGGCCTCCGGTGCTGGGAGGAACCAGCGGGGGGAGAGGCTATGCTTAGTGAGTCAAAAACCCCCACCCTGCTGAGCAGGGGCTGGTGGTGCAGGCTTGGGGGCTTGCTGCCTACGGGACCCGTTACCCCGTCCCTTGGCCTGCTGGCCCTGTTGGGGAGCTGCAGGGGCCTGATAATGGGGGCATTGTTTGTAGGCAGCCGCCTTCCTCGGGTAAAAGGACTTTTTCGCCCAGCCCTTCTTTTTCTGGGAAGGGGCGGAGGTCTTCCTAGAAAGCCTGGTCCTGGTGAGAGTCTCAGTCTCAATTTGCGCAGCCTTTTCCGCCATGGGCTTGCCAAAGAGGTTTTCGCCTCGGCAGGGGACATCGACCAACTTGTCCTGCACCCAGGGCTCAAGGTCTGACGACTGAAGCCAAGCCTGTCGGCGGGCACCGATGCCGGCTGCGGCCACTCGAGCCGATGCTTCAAAGCCATCATAGGCTGCTCGGGACATGAATTTTGAGCATTCCCGAATGCCAGTGGACAAGGCTAGGAACCTCCGCAAGGGTTCCTCGGACAAACCAGCGGAGAATCCGGCTAGCTCTTTAGCCAGATCCCGGAGATACATGCCCATGTATAGCTGGTAAGTCTGGACACGACATGCGAGCATAGAGCCCTGGAAACACTTCTTGCCAAGGCCATCCAGGTTACGGGCCTCCCTGCCAGGAGGCACCGAGGAGTGCATCTTCTGGCTCTTAAGACGATGCATGGCCGATTCCACTACCATGGAATGGTGTGGCAGCTGTGCCTTTGAAAGCCAGGGCTCTTGCGGACTCGATAGATAGAATCGACCCGCTTGCTCAGGACCGGCGAGGAGGCCGGACTCTCCCACATGCGGAAGAGTAGTCGTTCCAGCATAGGAGGAACCGGTACAGTAAAGTGTTCCCTCGCGGGAGAGTCATACTGGAGGGCGTCGAGCTCTTCGGCTCGAGGCTCCTCCTCGGGATCCGCAGGGAAGGCCAAAGCCTTGGCCATATCCCTAACGAAGTCCGAGAACCGGGCATCCTCCGGGGGGGACTGCTTCCGAGGCTCGGACTCCGGTGAGTCCGATGGGACACACCGAGTCCGGAAAGAATCAGGCGACTCTTCCTCCTCAGACTCCCAGACCGACTCCGACGAGGACTCGGTGGGGTCGGCCCGGGCAGGGCGCGGCGCCAGCCGCTCCGACGCCGAGGGAGTCGGCGTCGGCGACCTCGGTCCCCGAACGGGAGGCCGAGGGTGACCTCGACCGAGGATCGACTCGAGTTCTCATCGACTCGAGGATCGGCTCGGTCTCCGGGGTCGACTTGGACGTCGACGTCCCGGCGGTCGGGGCAGCGGCGCCAGCGAGGCCAGCGAGCAGTGCCCTCTGCTGGTCCATGAAGGCAGACAGTCTGCTCTCCAAGGCCGTCAACCTGAGTCCGAGCTCAGGTGACCCAGCAGCCCCCGACTCGGGCCCGACGTCGGCTGTCGCGGAGGCGAGTCCAGAAGGACCACAGGACTTACCCGAGCAGGCATCTCCGACTCCAGACGAGGTCGCTTCGGGATGTGTTCCTTCTCCAAGGACCCGGGGCGGCTGTCGGGGCTATGCGACCTGGCCCTCGCGGAACCAGGAGCGTCCACCGACGCCGCCCTCGCGGGTTTCACCTTCCGACGATGGTCCCCGGAGGGAGAACCCCGGTCGGAGGAACTCCGGCGACGGTCCGAGCTGGAGCCTTTCGACGCGGAGGCCTCCGACGAGGTCCGGGTACGGCTGGGGTCAGCGAAGATTCTCTCACGCTGATGCCGCCGACTTCTCAACGCCTTCGAGGACATTTTGCTGCAGGGCCCACAGATCATTTCTTCATGATCCGGGCCCAGGCAGCGGAGGCAAAAGTCGTGTGTGTCAGTTAGTGACATATTTCGGTCACACTGACCACACCGCTTAAACCCACTGGCAGCCATCGGGGGAAAAAGGGCCCCTGCGAGGTCAAAGGACCGAGCTGCCAGGGAAAAATCGAAAACGAAAGCTGACAAAGTCAGAAAAACCGAAAAAAGTAAGAGGACTCGTGACCGGCGTCGCGAGTCCGGGCGGGAAAAAGATCGGCGTCGAACCGAAGGAAAAAGAATAAAATAATGAAGAAAATAGACTTTTTCGCGGGGACAAGACGGGGACGTCTGTAGGGCTCCGCGGAAAAAAGAAGACTGGCTAAGATGGCACCCTCGGGCGGGAAGACGACCGCGCATGCGCGCTGCAATTCCCAAAGGCTTTCTTTGAAAGCTGGGGAAAATTGCTCCGCGAGGGCTCCGTCGGCACCGACGTCACCCATAAGTGAGGACTGACTTCCTGCTTGGTCCTGGAGAATTTCTAATTACCATAGAAATTGGTTGTCCATTTAAACTCGTATGGTATGCTGGAACAGCATCAATATGGACAGTCACAAATCTTTCAAAGTCAGAGATATATATAGAGAGAGAGAGATTCACTTAATAACAAGAAGGGGAAAGACCTGCTTGAGGATATGGATAGAGAATCTCTTTCTGGTTTTAAGTGGAGAGCCATGGAGGTTTCATGGAAAACCAGTGGAATGCTCTTACTTATAAGGAGAGGTCTAGATTTTTTTTTGTTTTAAATTCTAGCCTTTGAATAACCAGGAATGGAGACCTACGTGAAAGGGTGCAGAGGAGATCCTTAGTCTTAAGACAGAAAATCTGGATCCTTCTATAACTTCAGTGTAGTAGCTGGAGAAGACGCAATATAAGGGGATACCATGTTTGCCCCTCCATGACGGCAATATGAGTACCATGCGTTCTTTGTTCAGCACAAGCTTCAATGAAGTTTTGGGAATTAGAAGGAAAACAGTAGACAAGGACCGACTGCAGTGAAAAAGAATGCATCCCTGTTGTAAGAGTTCCACTGGAGATGTGGAACAACCCAGGGAATTGAGCAATTTTTTATGGTTTCACGTGGTCTAAGCCCTGGTTCCTCTTCCTTAAAAGGAAATTGTAAGGAAGATGGTAAGAGTAGGAAAAAAACAGTCATGTAGGAGCATGACTGGGCAAAGCCTTTTTAACCATCTAGAACAGGGGTCTCAAACTCAAATTGCTTTGAGGGCCAAATGAGGACTTGTAAAGTAACCCGGGGGCCGCACAAGACGCAGGCCTAATTTGCATAAGGGACCTCATTTGCATAAATATTTGCATAATGTTACCATAAACTAACTTTTAGTAAACATGCCTCTTAATGAGCGTATGGATAAAGAAAGACTAAAAGATTTCTACATTACTATAATCCAGTGCCAACCGCCAGGCACATTAGGAACTACTACAAACACTGCCCATTTAGAACCCATAGCAACCCCACCGTATCGTAACAGCACTACCAGGACTCACAAAGCACCATACCCTAACTATCAAAAGGCAACACTGCAAATATTAAACCAATACATTTCAGAGAATAACAATACATGACCTACTGGGGAAAGAGAACAAGTGGCAATGTCAAATAGGAATTACATAAACAGAATACCTCAGCTCAGTTACACATGCAGAACATACACCATCACCAAACAAGGAATCAAATTTAGAAACAGGAAGACAATAATTAAACTGGGAACCCCAAAAGCCAAACTTGGAATGTACAACAACACTGTAGAAATAAAACTATAAATTAATTTCCTCTTGTATTAAATAAAGCACAGACGTTAATGATGCACATTTCCCAGAGCTGACATATTCCAGTTAATTCAAAATAAAGAGATATTTTTCTACCTTTTGTGCATTTTTTTTTTTTTCAGTTGCAATTGTGCCAGCCACTTTCTTCTGGTTTCTTGGTGTCTTCTGCTAACTCTCCATGGTCTGCTGTCCATTTGTACTTTCTTCTCTCTTCTAGTTTTTTTTCCTTTCTCTCTCTGCATCTGCTTTAACATACTAATCTTTTTCCTTTTGCTCTTTCCTCATTCCTATTTCATCCACTCAAATTTTACCCCTCCATTCTCAATCCACACTTACTCACCCAGTACCTGGCCAATTGTAGATTTTTCTTCCCTCCCACACAAAATATTTTTTCCCCTCTCCATTTTACTCTCCCAGCCCTATCCCATTCTAATCCTCCCCCAACATCAGCTCCCTTGTAGTTTCAGCCCCACCCAGCATCTGCTCCCTTCTAGTCCCCGCATCATCAGCCCATTCCAGTCCTATTCTAGCCCCACCATCAGCCCATTTCCTGTCCTTGCTCCCCCCAACTAAGCCCATTTCCAGTCCTAGCTCCCTCCCCTCACAGCCCATTTCCTTTCTAAGCCCCCTCCCCATCAGCCCATTTCCATTCCAAGCCCCCCTCCCCATCAGCCCATTTCCATTCCAAGCCCCCTTCCACTCAGCCCATTTCCATTCCAAAACCCGGTCCCCATCAGCTATTTGCAGTTCAAGCTCCCCCTTCTACTCAGCCCATTTCCAGTCCTAGCAACCCCCCCAAGTCCATTACCAGTTCTAGCCCCCCCATAGCCCAGTACCAGTCCTAAGCCCCCCAACAGCCCACTTCCAGTCATAACCATCCAATCACCCCATTTTCATTCTTAGCCCCCCCATCACCCCATTTTTAGTCTTAGCCCCCCCCATCAGTCCACCTCCAGTCCTAACCCCATCTGCCCATTTCCAGTCCTCGCCCCCCCATATCCCATTACCATTCCTAATCCCCCCAACAGCCCACTTCCAGTCCTAACCCTCCCATCACCCCATTTTCATTCTTAGCCCCCCCCCATAAACCCATTTTTAGTCTTAGCCCCCCCCCAATCAGACCACCTCCAGTCCTAACCCCATCTGCCCATTTCCAGTCCTAACCCCCCCCCCCCCCCCAATCAAGGCCAAGTAAATAAACTAACAACAAAACCCTGTCTGCTGCTGCTGCTGCCGCCGCCGCCGTGGTAGCAGCACAATCAGCTGTTCGCGGTCCCTTCTCCTATGCCCGGAAGTGCCCCGAGTCTGCTCCTTTAGCGGTGAGCTTTTCAAGCCGCGAAGAGAGTATTTTCCTCTCGCGCGGCTTGACAAGCCGCGCGAGAGGGGAAATATTCTCTTTGCATCTTGAAAAGCCCGCCGCTAAAGGAGCAGACTCGGGGCTCTTCCGGGCTGAGGAGAAGGGACCGCGAACAGCTGATTGTGCTGCTACCACGGCGGCAGCAGCAGCAGAAGACAGGGTTTGTGTTTTTTTTTTTTCCTCCGTCGCGGGCCGCACAAAGTTCGGTTGCGGGCCGCATGCGGCCCGCGGGCCGCGTGTTTGAGACCCCGGATCTAGAAGCTACCTACTAGGAATGGCTCTGACGCTCTCTAGCAAAGGCCCATAGTTGCAGAGTTTTTTTGTATAATTGCAGAGAGCATGTTGTAGGTTGCTTAGGTGAGATCTGGCTGTTTAATTGCCAGTGTGCAACCTAATCTATTCTGTTGGAGCAAAAAAAAAAATTGAAGATGGCTAAGAATAGTAGACAGGCCGGTTGCCTGCAATGATAAATTGTCCAAGTGGGGTGTGAAACCTCTCTTGGAATTATCTGTTATTAAGGCAGCAGAAAAAGTTAGGTCCTATAGATTGGAAAAGGACCGACAGACATAATTAGGAGTGGTAAAACTCAATTACTGTCTGATAAGCTGTCTTAAAAGAAATATTTGAAAAGATTGTAAAGGAGAAGAAAACTCCGTATGGAAACCAGTTACTTGAGTAGGTATTGAAGAAAACCTATGGGCTCAAAAAGTAAGCCCTCCAGTTGAATAGTATCACTCTTAGAGACTAAATGTCCCGACTAAGAGGGATAGAAGTAATACAGAGTTGAGAAGACTTACAATTTGGTAAGTCCCTGAAAAGGTGAAGCCCCCTTACAGTCCAAAACTAAGAGATATCCTCGTACAGGAAAACTGTCAAGGTGAAGGACATAGCCTACCTTGTTGTTAGTTGTTACTCCTCTTTTTCTTCAAAAAGGAGAGGAGAACCCTGTTAACTGTAGGGCATGATTGTCCTCAATAGCTCTTGGAGCTAAAAGAATGGATTTCTCTTGTGGCAAGAGATTCATGCCTAGAGTCGAGGATTGAGTCAGTGTAGATGCTTCTTTTGATAAGAAGTAGGTTACTGGTTCTAAACCTCAAACAGGAAAAAGATATTTAATGAATAAAATATCAGAAACCCTGCGACTGCTGGGTTTGCTGAGCCTGTTGAGGTTTTGATTTTCTTAGCCTGGTTTGATGTTGCCCTTCTTTGGAAACATCTGCATGATGGGTAGAAGATGAATAAAACTTTTTCCCCTTAGGGGGATAAAGTTTGTTAGGAGATTTTTTAGTAGCTGGGATATAGGAAAGTTTTGACAAACCTCTGAAAGCAACAATATCAGTGTTTAACTGATTAGCTTGGAATAAAGCATCCTTGTTAAAGAGATTTTCACCAGTACAAGGAGTATTTCCCAGCCTTTCTTGTACCCAATTTGTCCAAGTCTGAAGCTTGGAGCCAGGCCATGCGTCGTGCCCTTATGGCTATAGCAGAAGTTTGGCTAATAGACTCAAAACAGTCCAGGGAAGCACGATTAAGGAACTTAGAGACATTTTGAGCATGACTGACTAATAAGAAATAGTCTGCTCTTTTATGTTCTTGAAGAAAAGGGTTCAAAAGCTTTACGTTCTTTGTGACCTCTTCAAGCGATAATCCCATATAGAAAATATATGAGATAATTCTTGCTGAAAGCATGGATGCCTGGAAGCATCAACGTCCAAAGGCATCTAAAGTCCTAGAATCACAACCTGGTGGATAAGAGGAGTGCTTCTTTTCACTCTTAATATGCCTCATTGCTGATTCTACAACAATAGAATGATGAGGAAGTTGAGTCTTTTGAAAACCTGGAGAAGGTGGCACCTTGTACATAGTGTCAAGTGTCTTAGAATGTGGGGATACCGTTAAAGGAGTTTCCCACATTCTTAATAGTAGATCCTGTAAGATCTGATGCAAAGGATGCATGATTCCCTCCTTTGGAATCCAGGGGGATTGCAGAGTCTCTGAATCTCCTGGTATGGATTCTTCACCAGGTATAGAAATGGCAAGTAACTTTGCCATGTCAAGCAGAAAAGCTTGAAAAGAAATCTCCCCTGAGGAGGACCCCCTAAAATGAGGGGTAAAGGCTAGAATTGTTGAAAATTCAGCCTTGGTACCGATGGATTCATCCCAGTCATTGGGATCAGAAGACTTGAAAGGATGAAACATCGGATTTTCTTTAAAGCGATGTCTTCGGTACCGGCCGAGGTCGGTACCGAGACGAGTCGGTACCGAATCCTTCATGCTAGAGAGCGATTCCAGGCTTGGCATCGAAGGAAGCGAGTCTGTCGAAGCAAGCATGGACGGTACCGACACCAGTGCCGATGTCGATACCGGTACCGAAGCCGATACTCGAGGAATGGTCTGCAGCAATTCTAGTGGTACCGAAGTAGCTGAGAGCGCTAGATTAAGTTCATCGGTGAGGAGTGTTTCATCCATAACCATAGCCGATGCCGGGGTGTCAGTACCGCTCGAAGCGGCCACAACCACTGAGCATGGCCCAGGTATGTTCATCGAGGTAAGAACCCCGGGAACAACCTGAAGCCCCGTTAATGCTTTGGAGCCCGAAGACTCCCGCCGGGGCTTTATTGCCAAAATGTCCTCGAGGGCAACACCAGAGGCATCTTGATGCTTAGAAGGAGATCTACCACTCGAGGACTGGCTAGTCTTTACAGACTTTTGTTTGGTTACCTGATCCTGTGAAAAAGAAGATATTCTGGCTGGTGACATCGAGTTCAATGTGAACCGGGTATCGAGTTGTGCTCGATCCTGAAGACTTCTTCTGTTTGAGCTCCAGCAGGAAAGACACTCCAGTGGGCAATGGTCAGGACCTAAACATTTTAGACACCAAGAATGAGTGTCTAAAAATATATTTGTACCGCCACACTTTGGGCATTTCTTAAGGATAGTGGCTGGCTTTTCCATAATGGAAAGGGTAGAGGCCTAGTGGCCTAGAAACCGTCAGGCACTAAACAGGAAAAAATTCCTTAGAAGAAAAAAAAAAGAAATTTTTAGTAAAAAGAAAGAAAAGCACCGGTGGTATCAGTGGCGTCGAGGGAAGGCAGACGCGACCACAAAAACAAAAATAAAAAGAAGGATTTTCTGCGGTGACAGGAATACGTCCTGCCGGCTCCGCGGAAAACTGATGAGAGGGAAGTGAATGGGTGGGAAGGCAGCACGCATGCGTGTGGGATGCTCCCAAAAGCTTTCATTTTGGATGCTGGGGAGTGTTCCAGCGCAGGCTCCGTTGGTACCGACGTACCCATATGTGAAGACTCATTCTTGCTTGTTCCTGGAGATAGTCCTTTACTCTCATAGGTAAAAGAGATGCAGTCTGCAATCCACTTGGAGAGAGTTCTCTGAGAAACCGGAAGACCGAGGTGGCTGGAATCAAAGGCAACAAAGAGCTGTGAAGCCTTTCTGTGCTGTCTAGTTCTCTGAAGATAAAATGCCAGAGCACGCTTGCAATCCAGAGTATGTAGATTCCTTTCTGCACTAGAGGCGTGAGGCCTAGGGAAGAAAACAGCAGGTAAACAGATTGGTTCAAATGAAAATGCGAAACCACTTTCGGCATAAAGTAAGGATGAGTCCTAAGGACTACCTTATCATGGTGAAACTGTGAATAAGGTGGGTCAGCCACTAAAGCCTGATGCTCACTGATGCGTTTGGCAGAAGTGAGGGCAATTAGGAAGATGACTTTCTAAGAAAGAAACTTCAGTGATGTAGTGGCTAGGAGTTCGAAGGGTGGCTTCATGAGCTGTCCAAGGACAAGATTAAGATCCCATGCCACAGGTGGTGGCCTAATGGGAGGCTTAGTTAAAACACACTACAAACAGTTGAGAGGAGATAAGTTGTCCATCAAAAGGCATGTGAAAAACCGCGATGGCACTGAGGTGAACTCTAACTGAATTTAGTTTTAAGTCCAGACGATAAAAGGTGGAGGAGATACTCAAGTAATGCCTCTACTGGAACGGAAAAAGGATTAAGATCCTTTTTTGAACACCAAATTGAGAACCTTCTCCATTTAAAAGCGTAAGCACACCTTGTGGAAGGTTTTCTCAAGGCCAGAAGGATATATTTAACCTGTTGAGAGAGGTTGATATCCTGGAGTTCTAAGCTCTCTTTAGCCACGTCATTGGGTGCAAAGACTGAGGATTTGGGTGCAGAAGCGTCCCGTTTTCCTGGGACAGAAGACCTGGAGCACATCCCAACTCCAGAGGTTTGACTTGAGAGAGACGTAGAAGCAGTGGATACCACGTCTGTCGTGGCCAGTGTGGGGCTATGAGGATCATATGGCCACTGTCTCTCTGAAGCTTGAACAGAGTCTTGGGAATAAGGGGAATGGGTGGGTAGGGATACAGGAAGTCCTGACCCCAGTGGAGGTGGAAAGCATCCATAGCCTGACTGTTCTGAGCAGGAATTCTGGAACAGAAGCGAGGAAGTTTGGTATTCTGAGGACTTGCAAACAGATCTATATCTGGGGTTCCCCAGATTTGAAAGATTCAAGCAATCTGCTCTGAATGGAGAGACCATTCATGTGGCAGTAGTACTCGACTGAGTTTGTCTGCCAGGAGATTCTTCTTGCCAGGAGGATACACTGCTAGTAGGTGTATCTGAAGGCGTATGGCAAGGGACTATAGGTGTAGGGCTTCGTTGCACAACGCCTAAGAACCTGTTTCACCCCGTTTGCTCACACGGACAGTCAGATAGCCATGTTCTGTCTAGACTAGAACTGTTTTGGAGCGAAGGTAGCCCTGGAACACTGAGAGCACTGAAGGTGTCTCTGAGTTCTAGCAGGTTTATGTGAAGCTGAGCCTCCTGCTGAGTCCAAAGTCCCTGAGTGAAGAGATTGTCCAGATGAGCTCCCCAACCCAATTTGGATGCATCTGTCATCAGGGTGGACTGGTGTGGTAGCTTCTGAAAAGGTGACCCTACGATTAGGTTTTTTGGTGATTGCTACCATTGGAGGGACGAAATGAGACGTGCAGAGTTCTTGATTCTGTCCCCAGACGATCTGATGCTTGAGTCCACTGTGAAGCTAGGGTCCACTGAGCTGCCCGCATGTGTAGATGAGCATAGGGAACCATATGTACAGTGGAAGCCATATCACTGAGCAACTGAAGCATTTTTCGAGCAGTTAGGGAGGTTTTCATAACTGCTTGAGAAGCTAGTTGAACTATTTGAGCGCAGTGTACCTGTGGCAGGAAAGCCCTTGACTGCTGCTTTTCTAGAAGAGCCCCTATGAACTCTAAGGTTTGAGAAGGGGTGAAATGGGATTTTGGAAGATTTATTACAAACCCCAAATGTTGAAGAACCTGCATTGTGAGGGAGAGGGCAGAGCTGGCCTCTGGAGCCGACGAGGCTCGGATGAGCCAGTCGTCTAAGTAAGGTAAGACAAATATCCCTAGAGTTCTTAGAAATGCTACTACTACTGCCATGCATTTTGTGAAAACTCTTGGGGCAGAAGCCAGAAAAAAAGGGAAGAACTCTGTACTGATAATGTCTTCCCTGAAAGAGGAACCGAAGGAACCTCCCTGTGATCTTTGTGGATAAGGATGTGTGTATATGCATCCTTTGAGTCTAGAGAACATAGCCAATCCTGACTTTGGATGTACAGGAGAAGTGTTCTGAGAGAGACCATTTTGAATTTCTCTCAGAACAGATACTTGTTTAATTCTCGGAGGTCCAGAATGGGCCTGTATCCTCCTGTCTTCTTTGGTATAAGGAAGTAGGGGGAGTAGAAGCCCAGACCTTGTCGGGAAGGTGGCACTTCCTCTATCACACCCCGGGCGAGAAGGGTGGTGATCTCCTGGCACAAGAGTGTGGTAAGAGGGGGCCGGGAGCTGAACTCTCTTGGAGTGGAGGGAGGGGGCATACTTTGGAAGCAAAGTTTGTACCCCTCTGTCACTATGGAGGTAGTCCAATGTTCTGATGTTATCTGGTGCCATCTTTTGGCAAAGTAACAGTCTGCCTGGGATGTAGACTGGCTCTGGGATTTCCAGGGGTAGGATAGCTAAGTTCTCTAGCAGGAAGTCAAAGACCTTGTGGAGGCTGGGTCTGCTGAGGTGGTTGAGCTCTGGGGGCCTGAGCCTTCCTTTGTTGCTTCGGTTGTTGCTGTCCTTTCTGGGAAGCATGGACCAGACAATGGACCGCATGGGTGTAAAAAGGATAAAACTTCTTGTTGAAAAAGGGCTTTTTAACAGTCTTTTTCTTAGCTGGATTGGCAGTGGTCCTATAGAGCCTGTTTAGGGCAGTATTCTCGGACTCAAGCTGAGCAGCTTTGTCTTGACAATCCTTGCCAAAGAGGTTTTCTCCCGTGCAAGGAATATTCCCCAGCTTATCTTGCACCCACTGTTCTAAATCAGATGCTTGTAACCAAGCAATCAGACGTGCACTGATGGAAATAGCAGAGGTTCTGCTAATACATTCAAAACAATCAAAAGTTGCTCTATTCATGAACTTGGAAACATTCTGGGAATGTTTAACAAGTGTCAGGAAATCAGCCCTCTTGTCATCTGGGAGAAGAGGAGCCATTAGTTCCAAATCTTTGGTCACCTCCTGAAGAATCGTACCTATGTAGAGTATGTATGAACTTATCCTGGCTGACAACATGGAGGCCTGAAAGCATTGACGGCCAAAAGCATCGAGAGTTCATGCCTCACGGCCCAGGGTTTTAGAAGAATGTGTTTTAGCACTTTTAATTTGACGCACTGCCGATTCCACAACCACGGAATGGTGTGGTAACTCTGCATTCTGGAAACCAGGATACTGTGGTACCTGGTACATGGTATCGAGTCTTCAAGAATGAGGAGGCACCATTAAAGGTGTTTCGCACATCCTAAGCATGAGGTCATGCGATATCCGATGAATGAGTAAGGTCGCAGCCTCCTTAGAGGCTGCCGGATATTGAAGAATTTCAAGTTCTTCAGCTCTTGGTTCCTTCTCGGAGGTCACTGTAATCGAGAGGCCCCAAGCCACATCCCGTATAAAGTCTTGAAAAGACATGTCTTCCGGTGGAGACATTCGGCATGTGGGGAAGGAGCAGGATCTTCCGGAAGAGCCTCTCTAGTACCGATGGATTCATCGGAAGAATCTGAATCGGACGATTCAAAGTATCGACGGGCCAGGTGCTCCCGCCCGGCCCGACAATGGTACCAATCGAAATCAACATCAGACTTCTTCGGTACCGGACACCGATTCCAGGGCCGGCATGGGTGGTTGCGTGGAGCGCGGCGCAATGGTCAATGCCAATACCTTCGGTACCTGTACCAGTGCCGATGGCTGCAGAACCGATTGTAAAGGTTTTAGCGGTACCGAGGCCACCAGCAATGCCACAAGACTCTGCTCAATGGCTAGGATACGTTGATCATGGAGCCAGCCGATGCCTGGGTATCGGTACCAGAAGAGCGGGCCACGACCCCAGAGCACGGTACCAAGAGCTCTCCAAAGGTGGACGCCTCGGGAACATCTTGGGATCCCGATAATGCGTTGGAGGCAAGGACCTCCCACCAGGATTGTATGGCGGGTGTATTCTCCTCTAGGACAATGCTTAAAGCATCTCGATGTTTAGAGGGAGATCTACCCTTTGAGGACCAACCAAGTCTTCGAAGACAACCTAGGTTTCGTTACCTGAGATCCATGGGTGGAAGATGAAACCCTGGACGACGTTGATGTCACGGACATTGCATCCGAGGCAAAGAGGGTGCCGAGTTTCGCAGCTCTAATCTGCAGGCCTCTCTTTGTCATCTTTCTGCAGAGGAGACATTCCAACGGTGAATGTTCTGGTCCCAAGCATTTAAGATACCAGTCATGGGTGTTGGTAGCAGAAATGGTACTGCTACACTTGGAACACTTTTTGAAATCACTAGCTGGTTTCTCCATTTTGAGGAAGAAAAAGGGGCCTAAGGTCCAAAATGGTGCCTAAGCACCTAGAGGGATAGATCCCTCTATGAAAATTTTTTTTTTTTTTTTTTAGGCAAGAAAATAGAAGAACACCGATGATACCGGTGCTGGCATCGACGGGAAGGCAGACGCACCACAAAAAGAAAAGATTTTCTGCCGTGACAGGAATTGCTCCGTCGGCTCCACGGAAAATAAAAAAACTGAGGAGGGAGCGTTGGAAAGGCGGGAAGGCAGCAGCGCAGGCACAGTGGGATGCTCCCAAAAGTCTTCCTATAGGACGCTGGGGAGAGTTCCCGCGCAGGCTCCGTCGGTGACGGCATCACCTATATGTGAAGACTACATTCCTCCTTGTTCCTGGAGATCTGTAATTACCCACCTTACACTCATTAGATTCTATTGGCACAAATACCACTACAAATATGATCCAAATTTCCTTCCATGTGAGGTAATTTGTGATATTTATCAACATGAACAGATAAATAAATTGAATGATCAGTTTTAATAATTTCACAATGAATTGTCACTAAAAAGATATTTTTAAGCTGTGTGTATATTTGAATGATCACAGCTTTTCAGGTAATGGCATACATGGCTATTACACCGTCATCTTACCAGCTTTAACCTTAAACCTCACAAAAAGGCCTATATTAAAAAAAATTCAACATTTTGAGTCTGAAAGAAATGCTTGCTAACTAGGGGCAAAATGCTCTAGGCATGATGTCAGGGATAGCATTCCTTTCCATGTCCTAATATTTAACATATCACCAACAGTTATTTGTCATATATATCACATTTAGAGCCCACCTAAGCCACAAATGCGATGCTTATTAAATATGATGTAACATACAGGCATTTTACATGAATCATGTGATATCATTCATGATGGCAGTTAGCATGAATATGGCAAGGGAGTATGAAGCTTAGGAGAGCAGAGAGAGAGGAACCTACCAAACTTGCTTCAGTCACCAACTCTTGCTGCATGACTGTGTAAATCACTTCAATCTATTTGTGCTCAGGACTTATAAACCAATGTATCACATTTTAGCAATGCACACACAGGCAAACCCTTGCAGATATTGAGCCCTCTGAAGCCAATGCTCATGAAAGAATGCCACCACATGAAATAGGTATGTGCCCATAGTGAAAAATACACTTTGACAACAGAGGTGAATGCCACTGGATTTGAATGCCAGAATCAATACTTCACTGCTGATATGTAAGAGATGTGAAACCTGGTACACTCAATACAGGTCATACTGAAACTCACAATAGTGAAAATTTGGGCTACCAGGATAAAGACAGTGGTACTATTGCTACTGGCAATATTCCATGCCCAATTAATGTTTTAAAACCCCTGGTTTCTACAGGCGATTTACTGCAGTAACAATGTGCTACAAATCACTAGGAAAGAGCCTTTGATTGATAAGGCCAAACCTAAGACAAGGTAGCATAATGAATATATATTGGTTGCTGTTGCATTTTAATGATGGGCTTCATCTTGCCAGCAACACAAACCACCAGGGATAAAGCAAGTCTAGGCAATATCCTGTCTTTACATATAATATCCAACCATGATAAACTAGACTATGGGCTCTCAGGTCAGGGACGATGTAACTGCAAATGATTTTGCACAGCTTTTTATACAATGATGGCTCTATGTAAAAAACTGGCACTGCTGTTAAACAACATCATGCAGTATTAACAGGTTCATATTTTAGACCCAAAACAGGACAACTTTTTCCAGGATTCATTAGTCTGAGCATAAAACAGATTTCTTTAGGAAACTGCCTACCCCAGTGGGACTAAAGCAACTGACTGCAGAGCAAGATGATGTCAGAAATATACTCGTCGGTTCATTCACATCAATAATAAAAGGGTTCTCTCTTACCTGGTTGCCTCCCATTCCATGACAATTAAAAATTCCAACTTTTTCATTTTCTTTTCTTGCCATGTTATCCAGACATTGGTTTGTCTCCACATTTCTAATCTGGAGAGAAAAGAAGTTATTTGTAAGTCCAAATTATTTGTAAGATCATCTTTCAGGAATGGTCTACAGTTTGGCAGCTAAGATTTAATGCTACAAAATGCAGTGGCCATGCATTTGGGTTGCAAAAAAGCGTAGTTACTGACCTGTAACAGGTGTTCTCCGGGGACAGCAGGAATCAGTCCTCACATATGGGTGACTGTGTCGACGGAGCCCTCGTGCAGAGCAATTCCCCAGCTTTCAGAGAAAGCCTTTGGAAATTTCCATCATGCATGCGCAGTCCCCTTCCCACCCAAGGGTGCCATCGTGCTCAGTCAAATGACATAACTAAAAGATGGCAAAAAGAACAAATCATAACAGTAGGATTGCAACTCCAAGGAGAGGAGGGAGGGTCATGAGGAGTGATTCCTGCTGTCCCTGGAGAACACCTGTTACAGGTGAGTAACTATGCTTTTTCAGGGATTAAGCAGGAAAGTCAGTCCTCACATATGGGACTCCCCAGCTATAGGCTACCGAGGACCCATAGCTAAGAAAGGCTCCCTCTACGAGAGTCGCTAGCAGCTACAATAGAAATCTAACCAAGGTAATAGCACTCCGGTAGCCTGAACACAAAAGGGTCGGTAGGAGGGCAGGAGTTGCCTAGACCTCAAAAAGGTTACGAAGTACAGCCTGGCCGAAGGCACTGTCCTGTCGGGACTCCCTATCCAGGCAATAATGGGTTGCGAAAGTCTGACTCGAAGACCAAGTGGCGGCCCAGCAGATGTCTGCCAGAGGAACAGAGCGCAAATGAGCCACTGATGCCGCCATGGCCCTGACCCTATGGGCTGTAAGACAACCCTCCAGCGAAAGCTCGGCTGCCTTGTATCTCAGGCAATACAGTCTGCTACCCAGGTGGACAGCATACGCTTTGATACCGCTACCCCCAGGATACGAAAGCTGAGAAGTCTTCCGATGCGCTTGCGTATGCTGGATATAGAAGGCCAATGCCCTCTTACAGTCCAGGGTATGCAGGACCGTCTCTGCCCGACTGGCATGCGGCCTGGGAAAAAAGGTAGGCAGAACCACCTCCTGGTTTAGGTGGAACGAGGAGACCACTTTCGGAAAGAACTTGGGATGCATGCGAAGCACCACCCGATTCCTATAGCTCACTCACCCTAAGAACATAAGACATGCCATACTGGGTCAGACCGAGGTCCATCAAGCCCAGTATCCTGTTTCCAACAGTGTACAATCTAGGTCATACGTACCTAGCAATATCCCCAAAAGACACAGGTTCCACAATGCTTGTACTGGGTCAAGCATTGATATCCTGGGTCCCTTTTTAATAGTGGTTTATGGACCTTTCCTCCAGGAACTTGTCCAAACCTTTTTTAAACCCAGCTATACTAACAGCCCTTACTACATCCTCTGGTAACAGATTCCAGAGTTTGATTACACGTTGAGTGAAAAAATATTTTCTCTTATTTGTCTTAAATAGTTTACCCTGTAGCTTCATTTCATGTCCCCTAGTCTTTCTATATTCTGATAGCGTAAACAATTGATCCACGTTTATCCGTTCCACTCCATTCATTAATTTATAGACCTCTATCATATCTCCCCTCAGCCGTCTCTTTTCCAGGTTAAAGAGCCCTAACCTTTTTAGCCTCTCTTCATAGGAGTAGCCTTCCATCCCCTTCACCAATTTGGTGGCTCTTCTCTGTACTTTTTCTAATAACGCTATGTCCTTTTTAAGATACGGTGACCAGAATTGCACACAATATTCAAGATGTGGTCGTACCATGGAGCGATACAGAGGCATTATAATATCCTTTGTTTTATTCTCCATCCCTTTCCTTATGATACCTAGCATTCAATTTGCTTTCTTGGCGGCCGCCGCTGCACACTGGGTGGAGGGTTTTAACATGTTATCCACGATGACTCCTAAATCTTTTTCCTGGGTGGTGGTTTCTAATGTGGAGCCTTGCATCGTGTAACTATAGTGTGGGTTGTTCTTTCCTAGGTGCATAACTTTGCACTTGTCCACATTAAATTTCATCTGCCATTTGGATGCCCAGTCTTCCAATTTATCCAGATCCTCCTGCAGTTTTACACAATCCTCTTGGGTTTTAACAACTTTAAACAGTTTTGTGTCATCTGCAAATTTGTTAACCTCACTAGTTATTCCCTTTTCCAGGTCATTTATGAATATGTCAAAAAGTAGCGGACCCAGTACAGATCCCTGGGGTACTCCATTATTCACCTTTTTCCATTGGGAATATTGGCCATTTAGCCCTACCCTCTGCTTTCTATCTTTTAACCAGTTCCCGATCCACAATAGTACACTGCCTCCTATCCCATGACTTTTTAGCTTCGCCAAAAGTCTCTGATGGGGGACCTTGTCAAAAGCTTTCTGAAAGTCCAGATACACTATATCAACCGACTCACCTTTGTCTACCTGTTTATGCACACCTTCAAAAAAAACAGATCAGATTAGTAAGACAAGATCTTCCTTGTCTAAAGCCATGTTGGCTGTCTCCCATTAGGCCATGACTATCTACATGCTGTGTAATTTTGTTCTTTATGATGGTTTCTACCATTTTCCCTGGTACTTACGTCAGGCTCACCGGTCTGTAATTTCCCGGGTCACCCCTGGAACCCTTTTTAAAAATTGGTGTTACGTTGGCGACCCTCCAATCTTCAGGTATTACAGATGATTTTAATGAAAGTTCACAGATTACCAATAGCAGGTCTGCAATCTCATATTTCAGTTCTTTCAACACTCTGGGATGTATACCATCCGGTCCAGGTGATTTGCTACTATTCAGTTTATCAAATAGCTGTAATATATCTTCCCGGTGTAGCGATATTTCTCTCAATTCCTCTGCAGTATCACCTTTAAATACACTTCAGTCTTGGGTAACATCCCTACATCTTCCTCAGTAAAGACCGAAGCAAAGAATTCATTCAGTCTCTCCGCTATAGCCTTGTCTCCTCTTACTGCCCCTTTTACCCCTCTGTCATCTAATGGTCCAATTGACTCTCTCACAGGCCTTTTGCTACGAATGTACTTGAAAAAGTCTTTATTTCGTGTTTTTGCTTCCGTAGCAAGTTTCTTCTCAAATTCCCGCTTTGCCTGCCTTATCAATGCTTTGCATTTAACTTGCCAGTGCTTGTGCTGTTTCCAGTTTTCATCATTTGGCTCTTTTTTCCATTTCCTGAAGGCTGCTTTTTTGGCAGCAACAGCCTCTCTGACCTCACCTTTAAACCATGCTGGCAGTTTTTTGGACTTTCTTCCACTTTTCTTAATGCGTGGAATACAGCTGGTCTGGGCTTCGAGGATAGTATTTTTAAATAACACCCAAGCTTGCTGTAAGTCTTTAACCTTTGGAACCGCTCCTTTTAGTTTTTTCCTAACTATATTCCTCATTCTATCATAGTCTCCCTTTCGAAAGTTAAAAGGTAGTACTGTGGATTCCTTTACTATCTGTCCTCCACTAATTAAATCAAACATGATCATACTATGATCACTATTGCCAAGTGGTCCCAACACCCTTATTTCTTGCACCAGATCTGGCGTTCCACTAAGGACTAGGTCCAGTATGGCTTCCCCTCCCTGCGGGAGGACTGAGTGCCACCAAGAAAACCACTTTCCAAGAGAGATAGCGTAGATGGCAGGTAGCCATCAGTTCAAAAGGCAGCCTAGTAAGCTGTCCTAACACCATATATTCAGATCCCACTCGGTCGCCGGGGGCTTCAAGAGAAGCAAGCCCCTCAGTAACCGAGACACCAAGGGGTGGGCGGAGAGGGGCTTCTCCTCCACTGGGAAGTGGTTCACCACAAGGGCACTGAGGTGCACTCTAACAGAGTAGGACTTGAGGCCCAAGTCCGAGAGGTGGAGAAGGTATTGCAGAACCATCCCTATCGGGCAGGAGAAAGAATCCACCTCCTGCTCCTCGCACCATGATGCAAACCTGCGCCACTTCAAGGCGTAAGCCCGTCTAGTCAACGGCCTCCGTGAGGCCAATAAGACCCCTTCAATATTCTTTGGAAGGAGGAGTGGAGCAAGAATTACCCTTTCAGCAATCACACCATCAAGTTGAGGGAGCTGAGATTGGGGTGCAGGAGAAAGCCCCCCTCCTGATATAGGAGGTGCGGGGAGGACCCCAAGGGAATGGGAGCCTCCACTGCTAGCTGCAGAAGAAGCAGAAACCAGGGTTGCCTGGGCCACAGTGGGGCGATAAGAATGACAGAGGCTCTGTCCTGGAGGATCTTGAACAGTCTTGGCCACCAGAGGTGTCGTGGGAAAGCATTCAGAAGACCCACGGCCATATCATCAGAAAAGCATCGGCGGCCACCCTGTGCAGGTGCGGCTGCCTGGAGCAGAAGCGGGGCAACTGGTGATTGTCCAGACTTGCAAATAGGTCCATCACCGGCTGCCCCCAGATCTGGAAGAGCCAGTTGGCTACCCTGCGATCCAGCTGCCATTCGTGGGGCTGGAGAATCCTGCTGAGCCTGTCGGCTAGCCAGTTGTCCTGGCCTGGCAGGTAGACTTCTCCGAGACGAATGCTATGCCGGGCTGCGAAGGAGCACAGGTCCAGGGTTTCCTGACATAGGGGATGGGACCCCGTACCACCCTGTTTGTTCACATAGAACATGACCACCTGGTTGTCCGTCTGCACCAGGACAGGTTGGTGGGCCAGGAGCTGCCTGAAAACATCTAGGGCAAGGCGGATGGCACGGAGTTCCAAGAAATTGATTTGTTGGGTCCTCTCATTTGGGGACCAGACTCCCTGAGTAAGAAAACCCTGGCAATGGATGCATCTGTGGTATGCATCTGTGGTAAGGACCCTCGTGTGTAGAGGAGCCTGGAAAAACATTCTCACCTCCTGGTGATGCGGTTGGAGCCACCAGGCCAGGGACCATACCAGACGCCTGGACACTTTGACCCTGTCCTGGAGGCCCCCTGTGGCCTGAGACCACTGGTCTCAGACACCATTGAGCGGTCCGCATGTGGAGGCGGGCATCCGGGGTCACATAGACTATGGAAGCCATGTACCCGAGGAGGCGCAGGAATTGTCTTGCTGACACTACAGACCTGCGACTCACCTGCCCTGCCAGAGCCAGAAGCCTGCTTGCCCTGTCTGCAGGCAGATAGGCCCTTGCCTGAAGGGTGTTGATCCTGGCCCCAATGAACTCCAGTTGTTGAGTCGGGGTGAGGCTGGACGGGGTAGTTGATTACGAACCCTAGGTGTTGTAGCACCTGGATGGTGCGAGGTGTGGGCTGGTGGACCTCGGTGGCTGAAGTGCCTCTGATGAGCCAGTCATCTAGGTAGGGGAAGACAAAAACCCCTTGGAGCCTGAGAAAGGCGGCCACCACTGCCAGGCACTTTGTGAATACCCTGGGAGCCAAGTCCAGGCCAAAGGGGAGTACCCTGTACGGGTAGTGATTGTCCCCTACCACAAAGTGCAGATACTGCCTGTGGTCAGGGTGTATTAGGATTTGTGTGTACGCATCTTTTAGGTCTAAGGAGCATAGCCAGTCTCCCTGGCGGAGGTAAGGCAGCACTATTCCAAGGGAGAGCCTCTTGAACTTCTCCCTCACCAGGAATTTGTTGAGGTTGCGCAGGTCGAGGATGGGCCTGAGGCCTCCTGTCCTCTTTGGCAGAAGAAAGTACCTGAAGTAGAAGCCCTTGCCCTGCAGGTGGTGGGGCACCGGTTCTACCGCCTGATCCTTGAGAAGACCCGCCAACTCCTTCAGAAGAAGGTCCCGGTGAAGGGGAGACCTGAGGGGCTCTCCTGGAAAGTAAGGAGGCGGCACCTGGGCTAGGAGAAGAAGGTAGCCCTCGCGGACCACCTGTAAGGATCAGGCATTGGTGGCAATGGCTGTCCACCTGTGAGCATACAAAGGAAGCCTGCTTCCTGTGATCTGCCTTGCTCCTGTGGGAAGAGGGGCCATGCTGTAGGAGTCAAAAGCCACTGCCAGGCTGGGCTGGGCTAGAGCCGGTGCCTGGGGTTTTGGGGCTTTCTGCTTATGCGGGCAATGCCCCTGTCCCTTGGCCTGCTGACCCTGTTGGGGAGGCGGGGAGGCCTGAAAATGGGGGTAGCTTCGGTAAGCAGCACCCTTCCCTTGGGTAAAAGGGCTTTTTACCCAAGCCCTTCTTGGAGAGCCATGTCCTCGTCATGTACTTGGTCTCCAGCTCTGCGGCCTTATCGGTCATGGGTTTGCCAAAGAGATTCACCCCCTGGCATGGGACATCGACCAACTTGTCCCGAACCCATTATTCAAGGTCCGACGACTGCAGCCATGCTTGGCGGCATGCATCGATGCCAGCCGAAGCTACCTGGGCCGCCGATTCAAACCCGTCATAGGCCGCCCGAGACAAACTTCGAGCACACACGGATGGCTTCGAACAGGCCCCTGAAGCGCTGCAAAGGTTCCTAGGAGAGACCAGCCAAGAACCCGGCGAGTTCCTTTGCCAGGTCCCTCAGGTACATGCCCATGTACAGCTGGTATACCTGGATTTAACAAGTCAGCATAGAACCCTGGAAGCACTTTCTGCCGAGGGCATCCAAGTTGTGGGCCTCCCTGCCGGAAGGCACCAAGGAGTGCGTCTTCTGGCTCTTCAGCCTGCGCAAGCAGATTCCACAACCATGGACTTTTGAAACCCAGGGCTCCAGCGGACTCGATACATCGAGTCGAGCCATTTGCTGACCACTTGCACCAACGCCAGTGTCTCCCACGTGTCACGTGTGGAGCATCAGTCATTCCAGGATAAAGTAAGGGCCTCCCGAGGGGGGCACCTCATACTGGAGGATCTCGAGCTCGTCGGCTCGAGGATCCTCCTTGGACTCCGTGGGGAACGCCAAAGCCTTGGACATATCCCAAACGAAGTCCAAGAACCTCATGTCCTCCGGAGGGGACATTCTTCGAGGCTCAGATACCGGAGAATCGGAAGGGACATCCCTATGCCGGCGGGTATCTGGGGACTCCTCGTCTTTGGTTTCCCACGCCAAGGCCTCTGAGGAAGAACCGAGGAGCTCTTCAGGCATTGAGGGCCCCGGTGCTGTCCGCCCCGACACCGGCAGGCTCGGTGGCGACGACCTCGGTACCGAACAGGAGGCCGAGTGAGACCTCGGCCGAGGATCGACTCGAGCCCGAAAAGCTTCGAGGATCAGCTTGGCCTCCGGGGTCGACTTCGACGTCGAGGGCCCGGTGGTCGGGGTGGAAGAACCGGACAGACTGGCTATCAGCGCCCGCTGCTGCTCCATGAAGACAGTGATACTGCGCTCCAAGGCCACCACTCTGGACTCGAGTACAGAAGGCTCCGCAGCTGCCGGCTCAGGCCCGACGCCGGTTCCCCCGGAGGAGAGTCCTCGACGAGGACACGTGGTATTTGCCTTGGCAGATCCATCTCCCGCCGAGGCATCTTAGCTGGACGCTCCTTCTCCGAAGATCCGGGCTGGTGCTCAGGGCTCCGCGACAGGCCCCGGGAGAAGCCGGGCTGCTCGGAGCCATCCAGAGACGCCGCCTTCGAGGATTTCGTCTTCCTCTTGTGTTCCCAAGGAACCTCGACGCTGCTCAGGCTCGGAATGCTCCCTCCAAGACGAGGAGGCCTCAGACGAGGTCTGGGCTCTCGGAGGCAAGGACTCAGAAAAAATCCTATCATGCTGCTGCTGGCGGCTTCTCAGGGCCTTAGAGGACATTTTCCTACTTGGACCACAGACCATCGGGTCATGGTCGGGCCCGAGGCACTGGAGACAGCAGTCATGCATATCAGTGAGGGACATAAGTTTTACGCACCGATCACATTTTTTAAACCCGCTGGCAGCCATTGGGGGGAAAAAGGGTCCTACAAGGTCGAAGACCCAGGCTGCCAGTGAAAGAGAAAAAAAAAATCAACTTTTTTTACGGGGACACTGGGACTACATCCGAAGGGCTCCACGGAAAAAGGAGACTGAGCAAGATGGCACCCTTGGGCGGGAAGGGGACCGCGCATGTGAGCTGATAATTCCCAAAGGCTTTCTCTGAAAGATGGGGATTTGCTCCGCATAAGGGCTCCATCGACGCCGACGCCACCCATATGTGAGGACTGATTCCTGCTTGTTCCTGGGGAATAAAAGAGAATGATACAATACAGGGGGTGAGGTTTTCTGTGTACAAAAGAACAGGAACTACAGGATAAATATATCTGAGGATCTCAGGGACATAAGGCACCAATAAAAACCAGAAGGATGCTTGAGTGCATAGACAGAGGAATGGGCAGCAGGACAGTGCATGGTTATATTGTCCCTGACCTAAGAATCCACAGGTCCAGTTGTCTATAGTGCCTCGATATACGTTTCTGGGGAGACTGAAGGTGGCATCGGGTATTGGAAAACAGCAGAAGCAAACGGCCCTGTGGCACCGAAGCATGAAGGTAAGCACTACAGGGCTGTTTCAAGCCATTGCCATGGCTGTCGGTCCCAGAGAGGGGCGACACCGGTGGCAATGGGTGCTCCTGGAGGGCCTGTGCTCTAGGCGACCACTTAGTTTGCCTAATGATAGCGCCGGCCTTGTTGATTATATATTGATTAGCTGTAACCTCTTTCCTAAGGTGTGAGATTCTGAGCTGGGGAATATTTTTTTCAGACCACCCCTCAGTGGGTTGAGCTGAGAAGTGTTGGGGGTGTGGGAGGGAGGGAGGTTCTGGCACCTTAATGACTTGCTCCTGAGGGATGAGCAGATGGTAGAAGAAGTTCAGAAGGGGTTGGAGGAGTATTGGGAAATAAATGCCAATAGAGGAGGGGGGGGTGGGTGGGAGAGGAAATCCTTTGGGATGTCATGAAGGCAGTGGTAAGAAGTGTTTTTGTGAAGTGGGGTGCTAGAAAAAAATGGGGAGAGCAAGAGAGGTTAGAAACAGAGAAAAATGATGGCAGATAAAGACCATACAGCTTATCCAGCCTGCCCCTGCATGCTAACTAATTAGCTTTATGGACCCTTTTATAAAATTAGAGATCCTGTGTGTTTGTCCTATGCTTTCTTGAATTCAATAGTCATTGTCTCTACCGCCTCCATTGGGAAGCTAGTCCATGCATTTACCACTCTTTCCGTGATGAAATATTTCTGCAAATTACTCCCGAGACTATGCTCTTTCACCTTCATCTTATACCCTCTCATTGTAGAGTTTCATTTCAAGTGAAATAGGCTCTTTCCCTGTGTATTTAAATATCTTCATCATATCTCCCCTCTCCCAACTTTTTTTCTTTTTTAATTTAAATTTTTATTGATTTTTTTACACAAGGTACAAACACCCCTGTTCACCACCTTCTCTCCTCCAATTCTCAGTTTACTACAACTTAACAACTATGAACCCGCCCGCATCATGTTAGAAACATAGAAACATGATGACAGAAAAAGACCACATGGCCTATCTAGTCTGTCCTTCCATATCAACCACAACATTCATCTTTTTCCCTTAAGAGATCCTCTGCGTTTATCCCATGTCTCTTTGAATTCAGATACTGTCCTCATCTCTACCACCTCCACTGGAAGACTATTCCATGGATCCGCCACTCTTTCCGTAAAGAAATATTTCCGATTATCAGTTCTGTATCTATCCCCTTTCACCCTCATCCCATGACCCCTCGGTAGCAGAACTTGCTTTCAATCGAAAGAGGCTCTTCTGTGCATTTATGCCACAGAGATATTTAAACGTCTCAATCATATCACCTCTATCCTGCCTTTCCTCTAAGGTGTACATTTTAAGATCTTTAAGTCTGTCCTCATATGCTTTATAATGAAGACCACTAACCATTTTAGTAGCCACCCTCCGTATGGACTCCAGCCTGTTTATATCCTTTTGAAGATGCGGTCTCCAGAATTGCACACAATACTCCAAATGAGAATGCACCAAAGACTTATACAGAGGCACCATCACCTCCTTTCTTCTGCTGGCCATTCCTCTCCCTATGCACCCAAGCATCCTTCTAGCTTTTGCTGTTGTCTTTTCTACCTGTTTAGCTACTTTAAGATCATCAGACAAAATCACGCCTAGGTCCTGCTCTTTAGTGGACAAAAGTACTTCACCCCCTATACTATATTGGTCCCTTGGATTGCTGCAGCCCAAATGCATGACCTTGCATTTTTTTAACATTAAATCTCAGCTGCCGAATTCTAAACCATTCTTCAAGCTTGGCCTGATCCCTCCTAATGTTGTCTATACCTTTCTGGGTGTCTACTCTATTGCAGATTTTGGTATCATCCACAAAGAGGCAACCTTACCTGACAGCCCTTCCGCTATATCACTAACAAAGATGTTAAAAAGATGTTGCAAAATAAGTAGCCAGAACTTTTACTTTAATTCTTATAAATACTACTTAGTATTCCAAGATGCAAATTTGCTCCCTACTTTTACAAAGGCATATAAAGCATAGTTACTCACCTGTAACAGGTGACCTCCAGGAATTTAGTCCTCACATATGGGTATCGTTGGTACAGACGGAGCCTGCATGGGAACGCTCCCCAGCGTCCAATTAGGAAGCTTTTGGGAGCATCCCATAGCGCCTGCATGCTGCCTTTCCGCCTTTACCAACTGCCTCTCTCCAGTTGAGTTTTAAAGCTGAAACAAAGAGAGAGAGAGAGAGAGAGAGAGAGAGAGAGGGAAAGGGAAAGAGATAGACAGATAGATGGAGAGATACAACTCCTAGGGGAGGTGGGTGGGTTGTGAGGACTAAATTCCTGCTGTTCCCAGAGATCACCTCTTACAGGTGAGTAACTATGCTATCTCCAGCAACAAGCAGGAATGTAGTCATCACATATGGGGGACTCCCTAGCTTTAGATGCCAGGGAGAGACCTCAGAAGTTGTGTGCCCCTGAGAAGGGCTCCACTTCCCCCCATGGATCTCTGGAATCCTACCATGGATGGTGGGTAGGAGTTGATTAGGTATGGAACAGGTGTTGGAGAACAGCCTGACCAAACAAGGCATCCCGGCGGGAGTCCTTGTCCAAGCAGCAATGGGCTGTGAAGGTATGAACCGAGGCCCAGGTGGCTGCTCGACAGATGTCGCCGATAGACACAGAGTGCAGATGAGCCATTGAAGCTGCCATGGCTCTCACATTGTGAGATGTGACATGGCCCTCCAGAGGAAGATTCTTACTCTGATAAGCAAAGGATATACACTGAACAATCCAGTTGGATGGTGTTCTCTTGGAGACTGGAAGTCCCAAATGAGAAGGATCAAAAGCAACAAAGTTGAGATGACTTTCTATGCTGCTGTGTTCTTTGTAAGTAAAAGGCCAAAGCTCTTTTACAGTCCAAGGTATGAAGATTCCTCTCTGCATTGGATGCATGAGGCCTTGGAAAAAACACAGGTAGGTAGACCGCTTGGTTTAGATGAAAAGGCGAGACCACCTTTGGCATAAAGTGTGGATGAGTCCTAAGGACTACCTTGTCATGATGGAATCTTGAATAAGGTGGATCAGCTACTAGTGCTTGCAACTCACTAATGCGATGTGCTGATGTGATTGCAATGAGAAAGATAACCTTCCAAGAAAGGAATTTCAAGGAGGTAGTAGCTAAGGGTTCAAAAGGTGGCTTCATGAGCTGCCCAAGAACCAGATTTAAGTCCCATGCCACCGGTGGTGGCCTAATGGGAGGCTTAGTTAGAAGAAGGCCTCTCATAAATCTTGCTATAAGAGGATGAGAGGAAATAGGCTGTCCATTTAGAAGCTTAAAGGAAGCTGCAATAGCACACAAATGGACTCTTACTGAGGTAGTTTTAAGACCTGCATTGGACAAATGAAGGAGATACTCCAGCAATGATTCCAGAGGTATCGCAAGGGGGTTAAGACACTTCTGCGAACACCATATGGTAAACCTTTTCCACTTGAAAGCATAAGAGCGTCTCGTGGAAGGTTTTCTGGAAGCAAAAAGAATATCTTTTACTTGCTGAGGGAGATTAAGATCATGAAGATCTAGGCCTTCAGCAACCAAGCCCTGAGACGCAGAGACTGGGGATTGGGATGCCATAACATTCCGTCCTCCTGGGATAGGAGATATGGAGCAGACCCTAACTCCAGGGAGGGAGCTTGAGAGAGATGTAGAAGCAGAGGGTACCACACTTGCCTTGGCCAATGTGGAGCTATGAGAATCATATGGCCTCTGTCTCTCTGAAGCTTGAACAGGGTTTTGGGAATTAGGGGAATGGGTGAAAAAGCATACAGGAAGCCTTGACCCCAGTGAAGGTGGAAAGCATCCTTGGCCTGAGCCCCCTGAGCCGGAATTCTGGAACAGAACCGGGGAAGTTTGGCATTCCACGGACTTCCAAAAAGGTCTGGGGGGGGCGCTCGTGAGCCCTACCAGCATGGCCGCAATGCCTTAGAGCTCCTCAACTGCTCCCTTCATATATCAGGACTTCATGCTCCTAACATGAGTTTTTCGGTCGGTAACTGCTCTGATTATGTAGAGCTAAACTTTCTACACAACATGCTGCCGTCTGATTGTTTACCCTGCTGATCGATTGCCCCAGGCTCCTGATCTCTCCCATTCTGAGCTCATCGGAGGGAACCTATGCAGTGTGGCCGCTGTCTTCTGTGTCCTGCTCTTGGCTACAGCGGGCTCGCTGATGTGAAATTTTTATGAGACACGGAGTGAGTGATGCTTCAGCTGCTTTGCCTGTCCCTATTATCCGAATGTAGATCTGCCTAAAATGTAAGCGCTGCAGCTGTGAGACTACGGATTGAAGGTGAGCGGGCACGGGGATCCCTCCCGGATGATGTATTTTGGAGCTAGTGCTACTTTTTTAGGGTATTCCATGTCCCCCGCACTTGCTCTGTGACTCCCAGAAGTGAATACTTAATTATTCTCACCCCCATGATGATCGTACCTGTGAGAGAAGAGTTGGAATGCAGACGGGGCTATTGGTAGAGGCGGGAAAGTTGCGCTGGAACGCAAGCGGGTGCTGACGAAGACCGCGCTTCTGCTGACGTGTGCTGCCTGAAGCTGTGAATCTATTCAAAATGGCCACCGGATCCTGGAACACATAGCTGGAACGCAAAAGTTTCAACAAAATGGCTGCCGCACTTTACTGAGCCCAGCTGATTCTTCCGAGGTGGCTGCTGTTAACTGCATGAGTTGAATCGGCACGTCAAAATTCGGAAAGAGCTGTTCTTGATTCGGCTGGTCTCGTCTCTCCTGCGACGGAGAGCTGCTGTTGGTGGAGGCTGCTGTCTGTGGCTGCCGGGTGAAGACTGCTCTGAGCATGCGTCTATAGCTGTAGGGCTGATTCTTTATCCTGGAGCGCCCTCGTGTGTCTTTTGCTGGTATTGCAGGGTATCTGAAGTATACTTTTTCTGCTGCAAGTTTTTTCTGAATTTTGTGATGCTGCCTTCTCACTCCCACTTCTAGTTCTTAGGGGAATATTATGGTGGCGATTTGACACAGCTGCTGGAGGAGCGGAGGCTGTCTTATCTGCGGCTGTCCTTCTGAGATCATTGTAGGGTAAAGCCGTCCTACCTTAACAGGAGCTGGCTGGATGAGAACTTCCTTTCCCTACTCCACCGCTGCGACAGTTCAGTTGCCTTTATTCTGCTGTCATTACCCCACATCTCTAAGGGATTATACTGAAGAAGGATCTCTTACTCTTGTGATGTCTAAGTGGAGGGATTGACGTCTTGGAGTTTCGTAGAAGAGCGACAATTTCTCCTGACCGCATTGTGTATATATAAAGTGAGAGATCTTTTTGGATGACAACATCAGCTCTGTACGACGAATATGGCTAATGCAAAATCTTATGCAGCTTCCCTTTCCAAGTTTGCTAGATCTTCTGACTCTGTTACTGCTCAGCCCTCACCTGCTGTGGAGAGCCCATCCGTCTCCAAAGCTAATGCCTCTGGCTCGCAGTCTCCAGTTACCAAAGCAGACTTTTTGGAAATCTTAAAGGAGCTCAAGCTATTCAGTCAGGATTTCTCTAAGACGGTGAGTGATATCCGCTCTGATTTAAAGTCACTAGATGACAGGGTTACGCAGACTGAGCTAAATATCGGGGAACAAATGGACTCGTCTCTGGTCCTTCAGAATAAAATTGTGAAATTAGAGCAACAGTCGAAGGATCTGAAAGAAAGGCAGGATGATCTTGAAAATCGGCAATGACGGAACAATCTTCGAATAATTGGCTTTCAAGAACAACCGGGGGTGGGGGGGGGTGGGGGGGGGTCGGAGGACACGATGGCTCTAGTCCAAGATCTGTATGCCTTCTGTCTACCCAATGCTCCTAAGCCGGTTTGATTGGAAAGAGCACATCGATCTCTGGGGGCTCGTCGACCCTCTAGCACGCAACCCCGAGCAATTAGAAGAAGCAAAAGCATATTATCTGATAAAGTGGCTCTAATGAGAAGTCTACGGGGTCGACGTTCAGTTGTCTTCAAAGGTCAGGAACTTCAAGTCTATCAGGACCTTTCTCCATATACCCTAGAGCGTCGAAGGAGCTTCAAGCCCTTAACCCAGGCACTGCAGAAGCAAGAGATTTTATACAGATGGAGGTTTCCCCTTTGCATTGCTATTTGATTGGAATATCAAAAAATTTCAGATTTATCGACAGCAATGGAGTTTCTCAATATCATGCAGCATGGAGAGCGACCATTGCGACAGAGAGGCACGCATGGAGAGTGGGAGACGTCACTACCAAAGAGGCGTAAGGTGCCTCGTTCCCGGAAATCTTCTACCTCTGACACAGACTCTAATCTGCAGAAGGAGATGGATACTACTGCTCCCACTTGATTATATTATGAATGTTCAGTGCATGGTGGGAGTCTGTGTTTGGGATTGTTATACCTTTGGGATTGCTATACCTTTGAAATCTGTTATGGGGTGGAATGGTTTGTAAAGCCCTTAGTTGAGCATAGAGACAGCATGGAGGGCTTAGGGATCTGCCGGGGGGGGGGGGGGGGGGGTAGGTGTTGGGGAGATGGCAGAGGGTCCCGGGGGAGTAGCGGGAGACTGGGGGGTAGTTAGTATAGGGTTACGTTCTGTACTGTGATGGCATGTTCAGGGATACTGTTTAATGCTTTCTTCTTCCTGATCTGATCTGTGGAGGGGGTGGAGTTGGGGAGACTTGTTTTTCTACACTTCTTTCTAATGCCTTATATGGTGACACGTGTAGTGTCATCTGCATTGAGATGTTTATCTGCCAAGTATACGTCCTGCTGTTATAGGAATGTGAGGGGGATGGATAGCGTGGGGGTGGGGGGGTGGGGGGGAGGGTGGAGCTCTGCTGACCTGAGCATTAGCTGGATTTCTTTGTACATCGAGAGTACCTTAGATGTTTTCTTATATAGGGGAGGAAGATATATTCAGGGTTTTGGGACAGGAAGGACTGCTGCTCGATTAATGGGGAAAGCGTGGATCAGGGTTCTGCTATGGATATTCGCTCATGACTGGCTTCTTTTCAGATTCGGGTATGGTTAAAGCTATTTCTTGGAATGTCTATGGCTTAAATAATCCCTGTAAGCGCAGAAGGGTGTTGGATCAATTGTGTAGAGAGAAAGCAGAGATTATATTTCTCCAAGAAACCCATTTTTCTCAGAGGGACCACTTTGACTCGGCTAAAAGTAAGTTTCCACAAATTTACTTAGCTAATTACTCAACCAAGAAACGGGGGGTCGCTATTCTGCTTTCTGCTGCTTGCCCCTTTCAGCTGGTTGATAAAGTTGTTGACCCGGAGGGTCGTTTTCTGATACTGGTAGGTACCATTCATGGATTGACGCTCACTTTTGTAAATGTGTATCTTCCCCCAGCAGCAGTAGGGAGCTCATTGATGGACCTTTCGAGGGCGCTTCAGAACTTTAGTCAGGGACTGTTGATTGTGGGAGGCGACTTTAATTGTGTTTGCTCGGAGTTGGACCGTTCAGGGACTCGGTTCTCAAGAAATATCCTGGGAAAGGCTTTGGGGGAATGGGTTTCGCAATTTGACTTATGCGATGTTTGGAGGCATTTACATGCTTTAGAACGGGATTATACCTTTTATTCGCATGTCCACAAGGGCCATTCTCGCATTGACATGTGGTTTATGTCCAGATCGGGGATTTCTTGGCTGACTCAGGCGGATATTGGGACCATGGGACCCTCTGATCATGCCATTATTTCTACTGGTCTTACCTTGGGGGAGGCTGATTCTTCAGCTCGGACATGGGCTCTACCTAGGGGGTTGTTACTTAACCTGGAATTTGCGGATGGGATTCGGAAAGGATGGTTGGAATATCTACGGTTCAATGACTTCCCTGAAATTTCTAGAGCTCTATTGTGGGATGCAGGGAAAGCGGTGTTGCGGGGGCAGCTTATTTCTATGTCGAGTGCGTTTAAGAAACGGTTAGTGGTCAAACAGGAGGAGTTGAGGAAAGAAATTGCAGAGTTGGAAAAAACGCATCGGAAGGGGGTGGTAAACGGGTGTGGAATCTACTGACTAGGCGTGGAGGGGAATTAGAGGCGTTGGAAGTTGACAGAGTGGCATCGCTTTTCTTACGCACAAAACAAAGGTACTATGAGCAGGGAAATAAGGCAGGGAAGCTGCTGATATGGTAATTAAAACGTCAGCAGCAACGTCATCGAGTTGATGCCATTAAATCTTCTCAGGGTCAAATATTGTATCGGTCCACGTTCGCTAGGTTCTATAAGCAACCGTACACACTAGTGAGATGTCGGCGACTCACCTGGACATCTCTGCGTGATTGAAGGATGCTTCTCTCCCTCAAATTCCAGTAGATGACAGAGACCACCTGGACCGTCCGTTTACATTAGAGGAGGTTCAGCAGGCGCTGAAGAATCTCAAGTCTGCTAAGGCGGCAGGACCAGATCTCTTGCCAGCAGAACTATATAAGACATTCCCGGACTTCTTTGCTCCAACTCTGCTAACAGTTTTTAATGAAATTCTCTTAACGAAGTCTCTTCCTGCCTCCTTTTATCAAGCAAATATTGCTGTAATTCCTAAATCTGATAAAGATACCTTGCAATGCTCTAATTACCGTCCGATTTCTCTACTGAATTTGGATTACAAAATATTTACAACGATATTGGCTACTCGCCTAGGGAAGCTCATACCAGATATAGTTCACCCGAACCAAACGGGTTTCATCAAGAATAGATATGGGTTTGAGAACGTTTGCAGACTGATCAATGTTTTACAGAGGTTAAAATTGGAAGGGGGGTCGTATAGCATTTTATCACTAGACGCTGAGAAGGCCTTCGATAAAATAGAATGGCCTTACCTTCTGCAGGTTCTTCGGGAATTTGGTTTTGGGAGTTCATTTTGTATGTGGATCACTTCATTATACTCCAACCCCCAAGCGGTGGTGTCTGTCAATGGTTCGGTTTCCTCGCCCTTTCGCTTGGGGAGAGGCACGAGACAAGGATGTCCTCTTTCTCCTTTACTGTTTGCACTTGCAATGGAACCGTTGGCAGCTCATTTCAGGTCTAGGGCAGAGGAGATAGGTATCCATCTAGGTTCTGAATGGCATTCTATTTCCTTATACGCAGATGATACATTGATTTACTTGAATGAGCCTTCAAGGTCTTTACCTATTGTGCTACGTATCTTAGAACGATTCTCTTTGGTTTCTGGTTTTACTATTAACCGGCAGAAATCCACCCTTCTTCGTTGTATGTCCCGTTCCTCCACTGTCGTCCAGGACAATATGGGTGATTTCCCATTGGTAGACCATTTTAAGTACTTAGGTATTGTTATTCATCGAGACATATCGCGGCTGTATAGTTTGAATTATATGCCCCTTCCAAAATCGATCCAGGCGGATTTGGAACGTTGGAATCCCTGTTCGGTTACGTGGTTAGGTCATATCAATACTTATAAGATGTTGATCTTACCGAAGTTACTTTTTATGTTTATGCAGTTACCTATTGCTCTTCCGAGCATGTTTTTTAAGACACTTCAGGCGGCTTTAACACGCTTTATATGGATAAGGAAACGACCTTTGCTTAGCTGGAGGCTACTCACGCTTCCAAGAGGGTCTGGTGGGTTGGGCCTTTCTGATCCGGAACTATACTATTTTTGTATTTGTTTACGATCATTATTGTTGTGGAGAATTCATTCGGGGGCGGAATGGGCATTGCTGGAAAAAGATTGGTTGCGCCAGATTCTGTTGGTAGCGGTACCCTTTCTTTATGATCCTGGGGAGGTCCGTCAGGTGAAGTCGCATGTGTTTATTGGCCCCTGTTGGGAGGCGTGGAGGAGGGTTTGTAAGCAGGCGGGGGTATCTGCTTCTCAATCGCCCTTTACTGTTCTGAGAGTACTGGGGTTTATTCGACATATGATTAAGGGATCGAATCTGGATGTATTAGTGGTGAGATTATCTTCCTTGTATGTGGACTTGTGACCTGCATCTAAGTACAGCTTGGAGGATCGAATGGGTTTCCCACTCTCTTTGTTTCAACATCTGCAAATTTCTCATTGTTTGGCTACCCAATTCTCGGTGGACGAACTATGTAGGAATCCTAGATGTTGGGAGCAGGATCTTTTTGTCTCTAGAAAACTTAAAGCGTTCATAGCTTGGTTGTATAGGCATATTGCAGCTGACACCCATGCCCTTCCTGCTTTGAAACTCCCTCAACGATGGGAGCCGACTTTGCCGGGGAAGGAGCAGGAGTTCTGGCTGGAAGTATATTCTTATTTGCATTCATGTTCCATATCGCTGGGGTTAATTCATACACAACTTCGGATTCTTTACCGTTTATCTATCACGCCGGCCGATCTTTTTCATTGGCGAAGAGCTGATGACCCGCTCTGTTGGAGATTGTGTGGCCGACAGGGAACTTTTGATCATATGTGGTGGTTGTGTCCGTACATTCAGAGATATTGGCAGGGGGTAACGGGTTATATCGCTGGGAGATTGCAGGTTACTCTCCCCTTTGCTATGGAGTCTTGTCTATTGGGGGTTTTCCCTGAATTCCCTCATCAGCGTCTTCGGAGGTTGGTGCAATCGCTCCTTTTAGCGGCCAGATCAGTGCTTGCTCGTTTCTGGAAACGGAGTAGAGCGCCGTCTCTTACAGAATGGCGTGCTAAATGCTGGGAAATATATAGGTTGGAAAAAATGACTGCTTCAATTCGGGGTCGTTCTTTTCTAGAAGAGGATCTTTGGAGCTTAGTGTTTCAGGAGGACACTTGAAGGTCTGAAGACCTGGTTTGCTTGGCGGGCTGTGATGTTTCTTTCCTTGGACGGGTTTGTCTCTAGTATCTGCTCTTCCTTTTTCTTTCTTCTTTTTTTCTTCTTCCTTCCTTCCTCCTCTTGGGTGGAGTTGCTTGGTCAGCAGGGTTGGGGGGGTAGTTGGGGGGCAGGGGTAGGGATGCGAGGGGAGCAGGGGTTGGGCTTAGGAACATTTGGGGGGGGTTACAGGAGCAGAGATTTGCATTTACCTCTGTTTATTTCAGGCATTGTATGTACCTTCTACTTTCAACATTGTATTGCCCGGATGCAGACGGGATTCTAGTTTTAAAGTTTAGGAGAGTCTGGGAGGTGTAGTGGTCTGCCCTATATCTCACAAGGCTGTTTTAGTCTGCATTATTTTGATCTCTTCTGATTTGTTCTGTTCTGTAGTGCATTAAGGTGTATGGCAGCACTTCTGTCTTTTTCCTTTTGTCTCCATTTGACTACTATATAGATTCCCTGTTCTGACTGGGTTGTGAGAGAGGGGAGGTGCTTTAACACCGGGAGAGTTAGTTTCTGACACAATGTTACCTTCTTTTGGTTTTAGTATATGTATTGGCTGATTTACAGTGCTTGTTATTTTAACCTGCTACTTACTTGCTGGTTGGTCCTGTTGTAAATGAAAGGAAATATCCTCTGGAGGAGACATCCTACGCTTAGAGGAGGGTGGCTCCTCTGGGAGAAGCATTCCTGCATCGACAGAACTGTCAGAATCCTCAGATTCTTCTGAGGACTCGAAGTACCGTCTGTCCAGATGCTCTTGAAGAGCCCGATACCCGTACCGACTGAAGTCAGTACCGGGAGTAATCGGTACCGGAGTATCGGTACCGGAAGGCATCGGATGACTGGGTGCCGGCAATGCAGACACCGATGTCGATGCTATCGGTACCGGTACCGGTTGGATTGTCTGTCGCGGTTCCGAGGGCATCGATGCCGCAAGGAGAGCCGCCAGACTGCGCTCAATAGCCAGGGCTCTCTGGTCTATTGACGCTGCCGATGCCTGGATGTCAGTACCGAAGAAGATCGCCGGTACCCCAGAACATGGCACCAGTAGTTCTGCCGAGGTCGAGGCCTCGAGAACATCCTGGAGCCCCGATAATGCTTAGGAAGCCGAAGCCTCCTGCCGGGGCAATTTTGCCAGTGCAGAATCCTCAAGGGCAATGCCAGAGGCATCTCGATGCTTAGAAGGAGATCTACACTTTGAGGACCGGCTAGACTTATGTTTAATTACCTGAGATCCACGAGAGAAAGACAAAGCCCTGGAAGACGTCGATGCCACCAAAGCTGCATCAGAAGGAAACAGGGTACTGAGCTTGGCACTCGTTCTGTCGACCTCTCTTGGACATCATGGCACAGGCCATACATTCCGAGATGGAATGGTCAGGACCTAAACATTTCAGACAGCACTCATGGGTGTCGGTGACGGAGATGGTACCACCACACTTGGTGCACTTTTTAAAACCCGAGGAGGGTTTCTCCATTATGGAAAAAGTCCTGGGCCTAAGGCCCAAAATGGTGCTTGCAGCTGAAAAGAAAAGGAAAAGTACTAAGAAATTTTTTTTTTTTAAAGAAAAAAATGAAAGAAAGAAAAAACGGCGGTACCGGTAAAGCGTCGAGGAAGGCAGACGCGACCACAAAAAAGGAGGAAAGATTTTCTGCGGTGACAGGAACACGACCTGCTGGCTCTGCGGAAAAAGAAGAACTGGAGAGAGGCAGTTGGTAAAGGCGGGAAGGCAGCACGCAGGCCCTGTGGGATGCTCCCAAAAGCTTCCTAATTGGACGCTGGGGAGCGTTCCCGCGCAGGCTCCGTCGGTACCGACGATACCCATATGTGATGACTACATTCCTGCTTGTTCCTGGAGATCTTATTTATTTATTTTATTTATTTATTTAGACAGTTTTGTATCCCGCCTTATCCTTCAATCAAAGCGGTCACAACACAATTGGGGGATACATTTAACACGCGGGGATATGAGACACATACACTAATACTTACAGGGAACATGGGCAATGGAGGGTTAAGTGGCTTGCCCAAGACCACAAGGAGCATCTGTGGGACTAGAAACCCCAGTCCTTCCGGCCCAAGGTTGCTGTCCTCTAGTGGGATTTGAACCCCCGACCTTCCGGCCTGAAGCATCTTGCCCCAACCACTAGGCTACTCCTCCCTCATATCTTAAGATATTTCAATGCTGTCAATTCATACATCAAATAGACACATCGCAGACAGTCTTCAATCTCCCTCAATACGGGTGTGTCTACTTGTCTCCAAGCTTTAACTATAGGTAATCTGTTTGCCATACAACCCACCCTAATCAAGATCCATTCCAGGTGGCTGTCCACATCCGTCGGTATGTTCAGGAGAGCCACCTCTGGCCCAATCTCTATGTTATACCCCAGAATATCTCCCAACCACTTGAACACATTCTGCCACAGCTGCTGCACTTTTTCACAGGACCATCACATGTGGAGAAAGGTACCTCGCTGCCTACATAGCCTCCAGCAGGCCACCTCTGTTGACCCATGCTGCCACTCCAATCTCTTTGGTGTGAGGTACCATCGATATAGCATTTTATAATTATGCTCAATCCAATTATTCGCCAGTACCCATTTATGAAGGCCTCTATATATCTTCTCCCAGCTCTGCCCATCCCACGATGTGTCCAAATCAACCTCCCATTGCCTTTGAAACCAATCTTTGGATTCTTTATCTGCCTCCATCATCAGAAAGAGGATCGAAATGGCCCCTTTAATCCTACCTCTAGAGAAGAATTTCTTGACTAAAGTTTCTGGTGTCAGCAATCCCTGCCTTATCTGGGAGGTCATATAGTGTCTCAACTATAGATACGAAATGTAATCAGAGTCCACAAACACAAATTCTTCTTTCAGATCTATGAAGTCCACTATCTGCTCATTTTCTCAACACTGACCAACCCAGCTGAGTCCTTTAGATCTCCATAAGTAAAATATTCCCTTTCACAGTCCAAGTAGAATTTCCCAATTACCTACTACGGGAATGAATCTTGAATAACCTTGGGGACCTAGCCAAATCTTCCCCCATTTTTTCCAGATCTTGCATGTAAGAGCTATGAATGCGTTACAGGACATGTCTCCCTCCTCCCTCCGGTACACACAGTTGCCCCTCCCCCCCACAATATAGTAACATAGTAAATGACGGCAGATAAAGACCAGCATGGTCCATCTAGTCTGCCCAACAAGATGGCAAGAGTAGGTGCAACTGTCGCTCTGTGCAGGCCACCCCTCCCCATGTCTTTGTTTAGGGGTAAACCCACCACTCCATGTAGGACACCCCTATTTGTTGAGACGTTATATGCTTTAGAAGTTAGATGGTACCATTTATCTTGTTTTTATCCTATTGCTGTAAAGGGATCCACTGTGTTTGTCCCATGCCTTTTTGAATTCCGTCACCGTGCTTGCCCTCACCACTTCCATCGGGAGGGCATTCCAAGCATCCACCACCCTTTCAGTGAAAAAATATTTCCTGACATTGCCTTTCAATCTTCTGCTGTTATCTGATGCCATCTGTTGACAAAGCGGCATAACCTGCCGGGAATATTGGGGGGTTGAGGACCCCTCAGAGGTAGGAAGGAAAAGCTCTCTAGGAAGGAGTCAAAGCCCTTGAAGGGGCTGAACCTGGAGAGCTGGTTGGGCTCTCGGGCCTTTTGGTTTCTTTTGTTGTCTAGTTTGTCCCTTTTGGGCAACCTGACCTGGAGCCCGAGTCTGATGGGTATAGGAAGGATAAAACTTCCTCTTTTTACTAAAAGAGGGTTTTTTATAAGGCTTCCTTTTGGCTGGAGTGGCTGTAGACTTTGACAATCTAAAGTAGAATTGTCAGCATCTAACTCCTAACTTGTCCTGTACCCAAGTCTCCAAGTCTGATGCCTGTAGCCAGGCAATCTGTCATGCGCCAATGGCAATAACAGAAGTTCTGCTGATGCATTCAAAGCAGTCAAAGGCTGCACGATTGACAAACTTGGGAGACATCCTGAGCATGCTTAATCAGAGTAAGAAAGTCTTGTCTCTTATCATCTGGGAGAAATGGGCTCATAAGTTCCAAGTCTCCTGTGATTTCTTTGAGGAACATTCCCATATAGAAACATGATGACAGAAAAAGACCACATGGCCTATCTAGTCTGTCCTTCCATAACAACTACAACAGTCCACTTTTTACCTTTAGAGATCCTCTGTGTTGGTCCCATGCTTTTTTGAATTCAGTTACTGTCCTCATCTCTACCACCTCCACTGGGAGACTATTCCATGGATCCACTACTCTTTCTGTAAAGAAATATTTCCGCATATCACTCCTGAATCTATCTCCCTTCACCCTCATCCCATGTCCCCTCGTAGCAGAACTTGCTTTCAATTGAAAGAGGCTCTCTCCCTGAACATTTAGGCCACGGAGGTATTTAAACATCTCAATCATATCACCTCTATCCCGCCTTTCCTCTAAGGTGTACATATTAAGATCCTTAAGTCTGTCCTCATATGCTTTATAATGAAGCCCATTAATCATTTTAGTAGCAACCCTCTGCACCGACTCCATCCTGTTCACATCCTTTTGAAGGTGCGGTCTCATATATAGGATATATGAGCTGATCCTAGCTGAAAGCATGGAAGCTTGAAAGGTTCTGCGTCCAAAAGCATCCAGAGTCCTGCATTCACGACCTGGAGGATTGGATGCATGTCTTTTAGCACTTTTCATCCTACGCATGGCTGACTCCACTACCATTGAATGGTGTGCCAGCTGAGTTTTCTGAAATCCAGGACATGGTGGGACTCGATACATAGTATCAAGTCTCCTAGAGTGAGGAGAAGCAGTCAGAGGTGTCTCCCATATTCTGAGCATCAAGTTATGCAGAATTTCATGGATAGGCAGAGTAGCTGCCTCCTTAGGAGCTTTAGGATATTGGAGGATTTCCAATTCCTTTGCTGTGGGTTCCTCTTAAGAACATAAGATATGCCATACTGGGTCAGACCAAGGTCCATCAAGCCCAGTATCCTGTTTCCAACAGTGGCCAATCTAGGTCATATGTACCTAGCAGTATCCCCAAAAGAAACAGGTTCCACAATGCTTGCACTGGGTCAAGAATTGATATCCTGGGTCCCTTTTTAATAATGGTTTATGGACCTTTCCTCCAGGAACTTGTCCAAACCTTTTTTAAACCCAGCTACACTAACAGCTCTTACTACATCCTCCGGTAACAAATTCCAGAGTTTGATTACACGTTGAGTGAAAAAATATTTTCTCTTATTTGTCTTAAATAGTTTACCCTGTAGCTTCATTACATGTCCCCTAGTCTTTCTATATTCTGATAGCGTAAACAATCAATCTACGTTTACCCATTCCACTCCATTCATTAATTTATAGACCTCTATCATATCTCCCCTCAGCCGTCTCTTTTCCAGGTTGAACAGCCCTAACCTTTGTAGCCTCTCTTCATAGGAGTAGCCTTCCATCCCCTTTACCATTTTGGTGGCTCTTCTCTGTACCTTTTCTAATAACGCTATATCCTTTTTAAGATACGGCGACCAGAATTGCACACAATATTCAAGGTGCGGTCGTACCATGGAACGATACAGAGGCATTATAATATCCTTTGTTTTATTTTCCATTCCTTTCCTTATGATACCTAGCATTCTATTTGCTTTCTTGGCCGCCGCTGCACACTGGGCGGAGGGTTTTGTTTTTTTGGTTTTTTTAAATTCTTTATTTATAACATTTCACAATGATAATGCCAAGAACAACAACATCATACAGTACATTGATATTGCCTAATACTAGGTACAAAACGAAACCATAGTCCACATCAAGGAGGAACTACATCCAATAAGTAAGGAAAAATACCCAATTGAAGGTTCTAAAAAAAATTCTCTCTCTCTCTCACTATATATATATATATATATATATATATATATATATATATATGTACTCAAGAGAACGAATAATAAATCTAGGTAGTTTTAGCTTTTAAGAAATTTTCAATAAAGCTCCCAGAGCTAACGCCTGTGGGCGCAACTGCAAAAAAGCCTTGCGACGCACCTGTGTGGCCCTAGAGACATCCGGAAGTATCTGTATTGGTTGTCCACAAACTTTTCCAGATTTATGCTGAAAATAAGAACGCATTACCCTATCCTTATGCACATTCATAACAAAAGTAACTAACAATGTAGCTCTCGAAACAATCTCATCATTAGAGGACTCCAGGAAACCAGAAATACCCAGCGTTGAAGAAGCTAACTGATCTTGCTGTAATAACCCCCTCTGCTCTGAATCTATAATCAGTTTCCCCTTAGGTACATAATATAATTGAGAAAGCAAAATATGTTCCACATCATTAAACAGCAAAATTTCTTTAAGGTATTTTTGAAACAAAATCAAAGGGGATGGGCGGAGGGTTTTAACATGTTATCCACGATGACTCCTAAATCTTTTTCCTGGATGGTGGTTCCCAATGTGGAACCTTGCATCGTGTAACCATAGTGTGGGTTGTTCTTTCCTAGGGGCATAACTTTGCACTTGTCCACATTAAATTTCATCTGCCATTTGGATGCCCAGTCTTCCAATTTATCCAGATCCTCCTGCAGTTTTCCACAGTCCTCTTGGGTTTTAACAACTTTAAACAGTTTTGTGTCGTCTGCAAATTTGATAACCTCACTAGTTATTCCCTTTTCCAGGTCATTTATGAATATGTCAAAAAGTAGCAGACCCACTACAGATCCCTGGGGTACTCCACTATTCACCTATTTCCAATGGGAAAATTGGCCATTTAGCCCTATCCTCTGCTTTCTATCTTTTAACCAGTTCCCGATCCACAATAGTACACTGCCTCCTATCCCATGACTTTTTAGTTTTGCCAAAAGTCTCTGATGAGGGACCTTGTCAAAGGCTTTCTGAAAGTCCAGATACACTATATCAACAGACTCACCTTTGTCTACCTGTTTAGTCACACCTTCAAAAAAACAGATTAGTAAAACAAGATCTTCCTTTTATAAAGCCATGTTAGCTGTCTCCCATTAGGCCATGACTATCTACATGCTGTGTAATTTTGTTCTTTATGATGGTTTGTACCATTTTCCCCGGTACTGACGTCAGGCTCACCCGTCTGTAATTTCCCGGATCACCCCTGGAACCCTTTTTAAAAATTGGCGTTACATTGGCGACCCTCCAATCTTCAGGTATTACAGATGATTTTAATAAAAGTTCACAGATTACTAATAGCAGGTCTGCAATCTCATATTTCAGTTCTTTCAACACTCTTGGATGTATACCATCCGGTCCACGTGATTTGCTACTATTCAGTTTATCAAATAGTTGTAATACATCTTCCCGGTGTAGCGATATTTCTCTCAATTCCTCTGCAGTATCACCTTTAAATACCACTTCAGTCTTGGGTAACATCCCTACATCTTCCTCAGTAAAGACCGAAGCAAAGAATTCATTCAGTCTCTCCGCTATAGCCTTGTCTCCTCTTACTGCCCCTTTTACCCCTCTATCATCTAATAGTCCAATTGACTCTCTCACAGGCCTTTTGCTACGAATGTACTTGAAAAAGTCTTTATTTTGTGTTTTTCTTCCATAGCAAGTTCCTTCTCAAATTCTCGCTTTGCCTGCCTTATCAATGCTTTGCATTTAACTTGCCAGTGCTTGTGCTGTTTCCAGTTTTCGTCGTTTGGCTCTTTTTTCCATTTCCTGAAAGATGCTATTTTGGCAGCAACAGCCTCTCTGACCTCACCTTTAAACCATGCTGGCAGTTTTTTGGACTTTCTTCCACTTTTCTTAATGCGTGGAATACAGCTGGTCTTGGCTTCCAGGATAGTATTTTTAAACACCACCCAAGCTTGATGCAAGTCTTTAACCTTTGCAACCGCTCCTTTTAGTTTTTTCTTAACTATATTCCTCATTTTATCATAGTCTCGCTTTCAAAAGTTAAAAAGTAGTACTGTGGATTTCTTTACTATCCCTCCTCCACTAATTAAATCAAACACGATCATGCTATGATCACTACTGCCAAGTGGTCCCAACACCCTTATTTCTTGCACCAGATCTGGTGTTCCACTAAGGACTAGGTCCAGTATGGCTTCCCCTTTGGTCGGTTCATGAACCAGCTGCTCCAAGAAACAGTCATTTATTTCATCTAGAAACTTTATTTCCCTAGCATGTCCTGCCGTGACACTGACCCAGTCAATACCAGGGTAATTGAAATCACCCATTATTACTACTCTGCTGTGACTTTTGTTAGCTTCCTTGATTTCTTTGAGCATTTCATCATCCATTTGTTCATTCTGGCCAGGCGGTCGATAGTACACCCCCACTGCCATCACCTTCCCCTTCATACATGGAATTTCAATCCATAGAGATTCTACAGCAAATTTTGTTTCCTGCAAAACTTTAATCCTTTCTGACTCAATGCCCTCTCTAACACAGAACGCAACCCCTCCACCAATTTGATCAGATCTATCATTACGATATAGTTTGTATCCAGGTATCACAGTGTCCCACTGGTTATCCTCCTTCCACCATGTCTCTGAGATTCCAATCATATCTAACCTCTCATTTAGTGCTATATATTCTAACTCTCCCATCTTATTGTTTAGACTTCTAGCATTTGCATACAAGCATTTTAGAGACTGTATTTTATCAATATTAATCTGGCTATCGGTAGGCATGGATAATTTGGAATCTTTACGCTCTGTCTGCACCATACTGAAGGGCATTTGGACTACTTTACTCTTTTTTGGAACCTCACTGCTTTTGGTAGTATCCTTCAAGGATACCTTCTTCTGAACCATGCGCTCTTGGGTGACTGTCAGCTTTCCCCTATTTTCTAGTTTAAAAGCTTCTCTATCTCCTTTTTAAAGGTTAATGTCAGCAGTCTGGTTCCATCCTGGTTAAGGTGAAGCCCATCCCTTCAAAAGAGCCCCTCCTTTCCCCAGAATGTTCCCCATTTCCTAACAAATCCAAAACCTTCATCCTTGCACCATCGTCTCATCCAAGCATTGAGACTCCTTCCTTTTGGGTCCTGTACGTGGAACAGGAAGCATTTCAGAGAACGCTACCCTGGAAGTTCTGGATTTCAACTTCCTACCTAAAAGCTTAAATTTAGCCTCCAGAACTTCCTTACCACATTTTCCTATGTCATTGGTACCGACATGTACCAAGACAGCAGACTCCTCCCCAGCATTATCTAAGATCATATCTAGGCGGTGCGTGAGGTCCGCTACCTTCGCACCAGGTAGGCATGTTACCAGGCGATCCTCATGTCCACCAGCCACCCAGCTATCTACATGCCTAATGATTGAATCACCAACTATAACAGCTGTCCTAACCCTCCCCTCATGGGCACATGGCCCTGGAGAAATGTCCTCGGTGTGAGAGTGTTTTACATCACCTGGAGGACAGGTCCTAGTTAAGGAGCTACTGTGATTGAAAGACCTTTAGCCATATCACGGATGAAATCCTGAAATGACACGTCCTCTGGAGGTGACATTCTGCATTGGGGAGAAGAGGGATCTTCTAAGAGAAAACCTCTAGTGCCAGCAGAATTGTCAGAGTCTTCGGAATCTAAGTATTCCTGACCCCGATGCTCCTGCAAAGCACGATCCCGGTACCGATCGAAGACGGTACCGAGGTGACCAGGTACCACTTTATCCACTCCAGCCGGAGGTGGGATGGGAAGAGTTACCATCGGGGCCGGTACCGTTGGTACCGGCATCGTTGGTGTCGGTACTGGTGTCTGTACCGGCATCGGTGTCGATGTCAGCACCGGTGCCCTTGGGACCACCGGTACTGCAGCTGAGAGAAGAGCTGCGATACTGCGTTCGATAGCAAGAAATCTCTGGTCTATCGATGCTGCCAATGCCTGGGTGTTGGTACCGGTAAGAACAGCCGGAACCCCTGAGCATGGCACAGCTAGTTCTTGCGAGGTTGAGGTCTCGAGAACATCCTGAAGCCCCATCGATGCTTTGGAAGCCGAAGCCTCCCGCCGGGGCTGTTTTGCCGGTGTGGTTCCCTCAGAGGCAATGCCAATGGCCTCTCGATGCTTAGCAGGAGAGCTACCCCCTTTGAGGACCAGCTTTGGTGTTTAGTTACCTGAGATCCATGGGAGGAAGAAGAGGCTCTTGATGATGTCGATGCAATGGATCTGGCATCTGAAGAAAAGAGGGTACCGAGCTTTGCGGCCCGGTTCTGTCTTCCTCTTTTAGTCATTCCCATGCAGGAGACACATTCAGTTGGAGAATGATGAGGTCCTAAACATTTTAGACACCAATCATGGGTGTCAGTGACGGAAATGGTACCGCCACACTTAGTACATTTTTTAAAACCACTAGTTGGCTTTTCCATGATTTGGTGCCTAGTACCAAAACAGGAAAGTTTCTGAAAAGAAACAGTTAAAGTCTAGGTTTTTTTTTTCTTTTTTAGGAAAAGAAAAGAAAAGAACCGGCGGTACCGGTAGGCGTCGTGTGGTAGGCAAGCGCGACCACAAAAAATAATTTTAAAGACAGACTTTTCTGCAGTGACAGGGAATAGGTCCTGTTGGCTCTGCGGAAAATGAAGAACTGAAGAGGGACAGTTGGAAAGGCAGGAAGGCAGCGCGCATGTGCTGAGGGATGCTCCCAAAAGCGTTCTTATTGGACGCTGGGGAGCGTTCCCGCGCAGGCTCCGTCGGTACCGATGATACCCATATGTGAGGACTACATTCCTGCTTGTTCCTGGAGATATCTCATTACTCACCGCTGAATCATCTTCATAAAGCCTTGTGGTACCTGTATAAGCAATGTGGTAAAGCGTAGTTACTCACCTGTAATAGGTGATATCTGGGAACGGCAGGAATTTAATCTTCACATATGGGTGACGTCGGTACCAAAGGAACCCGCACAGGAACGCTCCCCAGCATCCATTTGGAAAGCTTTTGGGAGCAGTCCACTGTGCCAGCGTGATTGCCTTCCAGCCTTCTCAACTCTCTCTCTCTTCAGTTGAGTTTGTAGCTGAAAAAGAGAGAGTAAATGAAACCCTATAACTCCTAGGGAAGGAGGGCGGGTTGTGAAGACTAAATTCCTGCTGTTCCCTGAAATCACCTGTTACAGGGTGAGTAACTACGCTATCTCCAAGAACAAGCAGGAATGTAGTCTTCACGTATGGGACTCCCTAACTCCCAGATGCCAAATGAAGGGAACCCAGAAACAGTGGCGGTTTGCCTCGGAGTAGGCTCGAAGAGGTTATGGATCCCTCATGGATTTCTGATATTGTCAAAGTCTGGGACAGAGCATAGGAGTTGCTTCTAAGTCTGAAAGAGGTGCTGGAGTACAGCTTGACCAAACATGGCATCCTGGTGGAAGTCCTTGTCCAGACAGTAATAGACAGTGAAGGTATGGATGGAAAACCAAGTTGCTGACTTGTAAATTTCATCAATGGCTACTGAGTGTAGGTTGCCATGGCGTGAACGTTGTGAGCGGTGACATGCCCTTCCAGGGAGAGTCCCGCTTTGTCATAAGCAAATGAAATGCAGTCCACTATCCATCTGCAGAGCGTACGTTTAGATACAGGGAGACCCAGGTGACTAGGGTCAAATGTGATGAACAACTGCAAGGCTTTACGATGATCTTGAGTCCTTTGGATATAGAAAGCCAACGCATGTTTGTAGTCAAGAGTATGCAGAGTTGCTTCTGCTCAAGACCCATGCGATTTAGGAAAGACACTGGAAAGTAAATTGACTGGTTTAAATGGAAGGGAGATACCACCTTTGATATAAAGTGTGTGCGAGTCCGAAGGACTACTTTGTCATGGTGGAACCGGATATAGGTGGGTCTGCCATCAAAATCTGAAGCTTACTAATATGTCTAGCTGAGGTGAAGGCAGTTAGGAAGAGCAGCTTCCAAGACAGGAACTTTAGTGACGTCGTGGCTAATGGTTCAAAGGGCAGCTTGAGAAGCTACGCTAGAATGACAATGAGGTCCCAAGCCACTGGAGGTGGCTTAATGGACTGTTTGGATAGCAGGAGATCTCTCATGAAATGCACTACTAGCGGTTGTGAGGAGATGGGCTGTCCATCCAGTAGATGGTGAGAGGCTGCAATGGCAGTGAGGTGGACTCTCACCAAGTTGGTTTTCAGACCTGTCAAGGACAGGTGGAGGAGATACTGGAGGACTGACTCCACTGGGGCAGAAAAGGGGCTGAAATTTTTCTAGGAACACCAGACAGAGAATCTGTGCCACCTAAAAGCATATGAATGTCCGATGGGGGGCTTTCTAGAAGCCAAAAGGATCTCCTTAACCTCTTCTGTAAGGTTGAAGCCTTGCAATGCTATGCTCTCAGCAGCCAAGCTGTGAGACGGAGAGACTGTGGATTGGGATGGAGTAGTGAGCCGTTGTCCTAGGGGAGGAGATCGGGTGCAGATCCCAATCACAGAGGATGAGTTGGAGTCACACGCAGCAGCAGCGGAAACCACGGTTGCTGCGACCAGTGAGGTGCTATGAGAATCACGGAGCCCTTGACGGACTGAAGCTTGAAAAGCATCTTGGGAATGAGGGGTATAGGAGGGAAAGCATAAAGCAGATCCTGACCCCAGTTAGGTGGAAGGCATCCTCCTGTTGGTTGCTGGATGTTGGAGTTCTTGTGCAGAAGCGAGCTTGGCATTTTGCAGAGTCGCAAACAGGTCTATGTCTGGAGTTCCCCAGGTCTGTAAGGACATTGTGTCCAGATGGAGAAACTATTCATGGGTAAGAAGGCCCAACTCAGTTTGTCTGCCAAGACACTGAACTCCCCCAGGAGGTACACTGCTTGGAAATGTATTTGATGAGAAATGGCAAAGGACCACAGGTGAAGCGCCTCCTTGCAGAGGGCCCATGATCCCGTTCCTCCGTGCTTGTTCATATAGAACATGGCAACCTGGTTGCCTGTCCTGAGGTGGTGTTGAAACACCCGGAGAGCATTCAAGATAGCACGAAATGCCAAAAGATTAATTTGGAGTTGTGACTCTTGCGTTGTCCAGAGCCCGTGTCGACAGGTTGCCCAGGTGTGCTCCCCAACCCAGTTTGGAGGCATCCGTTGTCAGGGTGCATTGAAGAGGAGGCATCTGAAAAGGTGATCCTATGAGGAGATTTTCTGCAGAACACCACCAATGAAGGGATATGGTCAGAGGGGCAATGACTAGGATCCTCTCCCAGAGATGGCCCGAGGCCTGCTTCCACTGGGAGGCAAGAGCCACTTGGCTCTCCGCATATGTAGTTGGGCACATAGAATGACATGTACTGTAGAGGCCATGTGCCCAAGGAGCTATAGCATCTCTCAGGCGGTCAGATGGTCTCGTAGAAGAGTCTGGGATGCTAATTTGACTAGACTGGTACAACAGAGCTGGGGCAGAAACGCCCTGGACTGTTGGGTGTCTAGTAGGGCTCTGATTAACTCTAGCTTTTGAGTTGGAGCGAGCTGGGATTTTGGGAAGTTTATAACAAATCCCAAGAGTTGTAGTACTGTGATGGTATGATGCAAGGAAAGCAGCACTTCCTGGAAGGTGTTGGCCTTTATCAGCAAGTCGTCTAAGTAAGGGAAGATGAATATCCCTAGAGACCTTAGATTTATGGCCACAACCTCCATGCGCTTTGTGAAGACTCTTGGGGCAGAGATGAGTCCGAAGGGAAGGACTCTGTATTAATAGTTTTCCTTGAAAGGTGAAATGTAGGTATTTCCTGTGTCCTAGATGAATGAGGATATGCATGTACGCTTCTTTCAGATCTAGAGAACAGAGCCAATCCTGACTCTGGAAGTAGCTAAGAAGAGTCCCGAGAGAGATCATCTTGAACATTTCGTGGACTAGAAACTTGTTAAGGTTTTTGAGGTCCAGAATGGGCCTGTATCCTTCGGTTTTCTTTGGAATAAGAAAGTATGGAGAGTAGCAGCCCATTCCTTGTTGGGACACCTTCTATGGCACCCTGAGACAGAAGAGAAGACACCTCATCCTGAAGGAGAGCAGTGAGTGGGAGTTTCGTTTGATATTCCCCCGTGAGGAGGGCAGAGTTTGCAGATGAAATCTCTACCCTTCTTGGACTATGCTGAGTGTCCACTGGTTGAAGGTGATGAGGTGCCATCTGTGGGCGTAGGGACACAGTCTGCCTGCTATGTGAAGAGGACAGGGGCCCTCCAGAGGCAGGGTGGCAATGTTCTCTAGGAAAGAGTCAAAAAAACAGGCGCAGACTGTGGCTGTGGAGCTGGTTGAGATTTAGCCACCTATGGCTTCTTCTGTTATTTAGGAAGCTGCTGCCTATTCTGTGGGGCCTGACCCTGGTACTGAGAAGTAGGAGGATAAGAAAAATAGAACCTCTTCTTATTGTAGAAAGACTTCTTTGCAGGTGTCTTTTTTCTAGTAGGGTCAGCTGTTGTTCTAGACCAGTGGTTCTCAACCTTTTTTGTACCGTGACCCCTTTTATCATTGGTCAACTTGTGGTGACTCCCAATGATAAAATCAAATGCGTCTCTCTTCTTTTACCGTTAACGCATTGTCGCTGTAATCATTTGTTGAATTATTAATATATATTATAGGCCTTTGCAATATGTTTTTATTTATAAAATTTACTTATTTAAACCAAAATAATTAATCACAATAACAAGTAACAATATTTGATTTCAAAATTATGATGATTTTGTAGTCAAATCACTAATATGAAATAAAATTAGTTTTTCGACCTTTGTTGTCTGACCAATTTATTCTCTGATCATGCTGGTCCTGATCTGAGGCTTCTGCTTTCCTGTCTTCTCTTAGCTCTCTTTCTGTGGTCTATGGTCCATCTGCCATTTCTTATCTCTTCTGTTTTCTTCACTTCTTTCCATCAGCTTATTTCCAGTCCCAGTAACCATCCCCAGTATCAGCCCCTTTTCCAGTCCTCACTCTCAGTACCTTCCAATGTCAATTTGTATTGCCATGACTGCCACTGGTGTCCATTCCCTTCCAGTCCCCCTCCTTCCCCACTGGCCAGTCGCTTCTAGTACAAATACCATGGCAGCCCCTCTCAGATCCACTCCCTTCCAGTTCCATTCTTCCATCCCCTCGTATCAGCCCATTTGTAGCCTTAGCTCCCAGTTTTCTTCCAGGCCAGCAGCTCTATCCTCCCCTCCCCACAATCAGCCCATTCCCAGTCAAAGCCCCCCAATCAGCTCGCTTCCAGTGCTAGTCCCCCCTCAACCCCATTACCAGTGCTAGGCTCCCCTAATCAGCCCATTACCAGTCCTACCCCCCCATCAGCACATTACCAGTCCCAACCCCCCCTTGCTCAGTCCACTCCCAGTCCTAGCCTTCCCTAATCAACCCATTACCAGTACTAGCCCCCCCATCTGCCCATTATAATCCTAACCTGCACTGTCTCCCCTCTGTCCAGCATTTATTTCCCCGTCTGTCCAGTATGTCCCCGTCTCTTCCCGTTGTCCATGTCAGCCCCTCTGTCCATGTCAGCCCCCTCCCTCCCTCCATCCATCCCTCCCTCCATGTCAGCCCCCCTCCATCCATGTCAGCCCCCCTCCCTCCCTCCATGTCAGGCGGAACAATGCTGCATGGAGCCCATTAAGAGGCAGGAAGGCTCCGCAACGGTTTTACAGGCATAGCCGTGGTTCCCTAAGAGACAGGGAGCCACAGCTGCAGAAGAAGGAGGCGGCGAGTTGCCGCTGCCGAGAAGCGGACTCGGCAGCAGCAGCAACTTGTGCGTTTTTTGGGGGTTTTTTTAACGGCGGAGTGAGGCGACCCCCGCTAAATCCTGTCGCAACCCCTGTGGGGGTCGCGACCCACAGGTTGAGAACCGCTGTTCTAGACAGTTTCTTTAGAGAAGTGTTTTCTGACTCTGAGAGGCCTTATCTTGTCAATCTTTTCCAAAGAGGTTCTCTCCTGTGCAAGGTATGTTGCCCTGCTTATCTTGAACCCACTGTTCAAGATCTGAGACTTCAAGCCGGGACTCCCTCCAGCAACACCACCGTCCTGCGTGCGGCTCTCCCAGGAGGGATCGAGCCGCCGGGACCAAAGTTCCGCCCCACACAGCAGGCAGAGCTGCCCAATCGGGGCAGCCAGCCAGGATTTCAAAAAAGAGTGCAATCGGGTGCAGGACTCACTCTGGGACTCCCTCCAGCAACAACACCGTCCCGCATGCAGCTTTCACGGGAGGGATTGAGCCGCCGGGACTAAAGCTCTGCCCCACACTGCAGGCTGAGCTGCCCATTCGGGGCAGCCAGCCAGGATTTAAAAAAAAAAAAAAAGAGCGCCATTGGGCGCGCCTGCGCCTGAGGGCCTCGCCACAGGGCCCTTCGGCGCGGCCACAGGAGCAGCCACAACACAACACAACCCCAACCACAACCCCAAAACAAAAAAGAATGCTCAACAGGAGATCGACACCATCAAACACCAGGAGAGGACTCTATCAGCAAAAAGAAAAAGCCTAAAGCTACAACATCTTAAGTAAGTCCACCCAAACTCAACATGGCCACAATCTGTTGATATGCCGCCTCCTAACCCAACTCATTCCACAACACACAGCCAATCACTACCCACCCACTAACACCCTATGGCCATCAACAACCATGCCAACCCACATCCCTCAACAGCACACAACCTGGAGCGCACTCAAGAAAGACAAACACAACAATCAAACCACAAGCCCAACTCACACACAAACCTAAAAGACCCCAGAATAGCAAACACTCCAAACACCACCTCCATAAAGCTCAACGCCAGATCAATAAGAAACAAAATAAACACACTCACAGACCACATAGAAGATCAACAACCCAATATCTTCTGCATCACCGAAACATGGCTCACCCCCACTGACAACGTACTCCTCAATCAATTCCCCCCCCACTTACACAGCATTCAACAGCCCACGCACACACAGGAGAGGAGGTGGGGTTTTGATCATCGCAAAGAACACCCTAAAGCTTAAACCCCAAAGCTCCCCAAACTCAGACCAATGCAACACACTCATTGTAGAAAACAAACAGATGGCCCTCTGCCTCTTCTACAGAGTTCCCCATGCTCCAACAGATGAACTAGCCTCCACACTAGAGGCTGTCTGTGCAGTCAACACAAACCACAATCCACTACTACTACTGGGAGACTTCAACCTCAGATCTGCCAACAGCAAGGACAAAGAAACCTTCTTACAAGCTATGGACTCCTTACAATACACTCAACTGATCAACACTCCGACATGGATCGTCACCAGACCTCATATTCGCCCCCAAATACCTACTAGACAGAGGTGGCATCTCAACACCCACAGTTACTCCGGTACCTTGGTCAGACCACTACAGAATTAAAATAGAAATCATATCACAAGGGGAGAGACACAACAAGCCAAACGACTCACCACCCGTGCAAAGAAGATTCAAAAACTTTGACAAGGACCAGTTCCTCCAAGACACACTACCCCACATGGACCCTGAAACAGATGATCTAGACGAGCAAGTAAGCAAATGGAACAGTGTCATCAGTGCTGCAGCCAAAGCCAACGAACACAAAGCAAGGAAAGCATTCAACACCAATAGACAACACACCCCATGGTACTCAAAAGACATACGCAACGCAAAAAGAGATCTAAGAAAGCTAGAACGCCACTGGAGACACTCCAAATCTCCCACCATCCAGGCACTATACCTAACGAAGCAAAGGAAATACAATGAACTCACTACCCAGACAAAAAGGGAACACCACACAAACATCATTCTAAAAGCCTACAACAAACCAAGGGAACTATTCGAAATTGTATAAAACCTAACCAATGAACCCAATCCCGAAAAAGACGTGCAGATAGACCCACAAGCCTTCGCAGATCACCTACAAGAAAAGATGGACTCTACACCACAACAAACGACAAAACGGAACCGCCAACCCAACCAAACCCACCAAAGCATGGGATAAATTCAACACCCCATCTACAAGACAGCTTTCAGACATCATCACCGCGCTCAACACAAGCACTGCACCCAACAGACCTATGCCCGGTAACATGGATTAAGGCAACAAAGGAAAGCTTCATCCACACCATCAACAACATAGTACACAACTCACTGGCACAAGGAACCATGCCAGACCAGCTAAAGCTAGCTACTATAAGACCGATCCCGAAGAAATCCACACTAGAGAAGAGCAACCCAGCAGCCTACAGACCCATCTCCAGCATACCATTACTGGCAAAGATTATAGAAAAAGCTGTACAACATCAACTCCAGGACCATATCAACACACATGCCTCACTGGACATACACCAGCATGGCTTCCACCCAAACCACGGAGTCGAAACACTCCTGATATCTATTCAACAACATAATCCAAATCATTGACAACCACAAAAAAGGAACACTAATGATCTTCCTAGACATCTCAGCTGCGTTCGACACAGTGGACCACAGAATCCTCCTAACCAGACTACAGAGCATTGGAATAAATGGCACCACCATGGTTCAACTCTTACCAGACAGTTCCAGGTTAAGATTGGTTCCAACAACTTACGACCAGCAAAGATCAAACAAGGGGTACCACAAGGCTCCGCCCTATCCGCACTACTATTCAACCTCTATATTCAACCGATTTGCAACATCATGAAAGAACACAAGATACATTACACAATCTATGCAGACGACATCAGTCAACCTCGACAACCATGACTACACCAAAATAATAGACTGCCTCAACCACACGTCCAACTGGCTCCAAAAAAACAACCTGACCATAAACTACAACAAGACAGAAGCACTTATCACACGAAACATCAGCTTCATCCCTCCACCCTCAATGTCAACAATACCTTTAAAACAGGAAGTGAAATACCTCGGAGTGACACTCGACAGGGAGCTAAACCTACAGTCACACATCAGCAGGACCACCAAAAACGCATACTTCAAGATGAGAATAATCAGATGCCTCAAGCCCCTTCTCACGCAAGATCATTTCCGCACAGTCTGTCAAGCCCTAATAACTCCCATCCTTGACTTCTGCAACCCGATCTATATCGGCATGTCTAAACAGTCACTCAAACCACTACAAATGGCCCAAAACACGGTGACACAAATAATATCCGGTTCATCAAAACAAGACATCACCCCCATACTAAAAGACCTCCACTGGCTCCCAATCAGCTCCCGCATCAAATACAAGACAATACTAAACATATTCAGAATCAAACACAGGAACTCAGCCTTCAACCTCTTATACAACCCGACACCAGCACAAGACCTAGGAGGAGAGCCACATCTGACACAATCAACACTCCAAAAGACTACACAAAGGCGCGCAAGTCTACCGCACAAAGAGCACTATCAATGGCGGCACCTATAATGTGGAACGCACTCCCTGATGAACTTCAATCAACCGATGACACTAAGGACTTTCGAAAGCAACTAAAGACTTTGCTCTTTGTGGAGCACTACGGCCTGAGCACATAATGGGATCAGCAACCCTAGACTAATGACTTACCCGCATGCTCATTGCACACAAAGTCCATGCTGTAAATAGCACACCCCAATCAATCTACCTACACTCACGCACATTCACTGTACAGTATAAGAACACGAGAACACAAATGCCAACTGAAATTGATTGTTTGCTGTGTATACTGCCTTGATTGAAGGATAAGGCGGGATACAAATACCCTTTAAATAAATAAAATAAATAAAAAATTCTATGTGCACCAATGCATATTGTTGATGCCCTGCTTGTGCATTCAAAAGCATCAAAGGTAGCCCTACTGACAAACTTCAAAACATTTTGGCTATGCTTGACGAGGGCAAAATAATCTGCTCTCTTGTCATCTGGAAGGAGGGGAGCAAAGGCCTCGAGATCCCTAGACACCTCTAAGGAACATTCCCATGTAGAGGATATAGGGAGTTGATCCTAGCCGAGAGCATGGATGCCTGGAAGCATCGACGCCCAAAAGCATCAAGAGTCCTCTATTCTCGACTAGGAGGATTAGGGGAGTGGACATCGCCAATTCAACCACCATGGAGTGGTAGGGAAGTTGCAACTTTTGGAAGCCGGTACACTCCGGTACCTGATACATGGTATTGAGATGTCAACTGTGAGGTGAGAGAGTGAGGAGAGTCTCCCACATATGGCGCATAAGGTCATGAAGGATGCAGTGCACCGGAAGACTGGCAGCCTCTTTGGGAACTGTTGGGTATTGGAGGATCTCTAATTCCTCTGCCCTTGGTTCCTTCTCTGATACTACCATGATAGAGACACCCTTATAGCTAGGTCTCAAATGAATTCCTGGAAGGACATGCCTTTCAGAGGCGACATTTTATTTATTTATTTAACATTTCTTATATACTGCCTTTCATGATATCAAGGCGGTTTACATTAAACAAACTGAAATTAGATTGAACGGGGCATTATAACATACGTTGCTGTTGAGACGGGGAAGGGTCCAAAGGAAGGTCTCGCGGCCCTTGGGAATTGAGTGACTCCACATCCGTAACTGAGGAATCGGAATCTGAGGACTCAAATTATCAACAGGCACAGCGTTCACCCGAAGCTAAATGCCGGTACCGATGCTCTGAGGTATCGGGCTCGGTGAGCCACTTGGCTTTGGTACCAGCATCAGTTTCAAGGGAGGGCATGGGTGAAACCGGAATCGATGTCACCTGGAGCACCCGATGTCAAGCCCGGAACCAGTATCAATGTCTATACCGGAATTGACGGAGCGGTGCCTGGAGCCAATGGGTTGATAGGTAGCAAGGCTGCCAGGAGAGCTACTAAGCTCTGCTCAATGGGCAGTATATGCTAGTCCATCAATGTTGCCGATGCCTGGGTATCGGTCATGGGTGTTTGCGCTACCGTCCCAGAGCATGGCACCAGTAGCTCTCCAGAGGACACGGTCTCGGGAGTATTCTGGGGCCCCTCGATGGCTTTGTAGGTCAGGGCCTCCTACCGGGGCTGTTTGGCAGGCCGATCCATCTCCAAAACAATGCCTGAGGGATCTTGATGCTTTGAGCGAGATCTGCCTCTGGAGGTTTTGTCCAATTTTGATGTGGACTTGTCCTTGGACTTTAAGGATACCTGGGATCCATGGGAGAAAGATGAGGCTCTCGAAGTGGACACAACAATACAGTGTCCGAGGCGAAGAGCATCCCGAATTTAGAGGCCCGCTTCTGTAGATCTCTTCTAGTCATCTTTTGACAGAGGGGACAGTCTGTTGGCTGGTGTTCTGGGCTGAGGTATTTTAGACACTAGTCGTGTGAGTCAGTTGCTGAGATGGTCCTGGCACACTTGGAACATTTATTGAAACCACTAGCTGGTTTCTCCCTGTCCTCAACGGATGGGAAGGCCATGGTAGGCTTAAGGCCTGAAAGGGTGTCGACACGCCCATTTTTAAAAAAAAATAAACTAAAAAAGAAGAAAAGAATAGAATAAGGGAACCGGCAGTGTCATCAACTGTGCCAGCGTCAACGGGAAGGCAGATGCTATCCACAAAAAGAGAAGTGTTTCTGCAGTGACAGGATTTGCTTTCTGCTGGCTCCATGGAAAACGAAGAGCTGAAGAGAGGGAGTTGGGAAGGCAGTCATGAAGGTGCATTGGAATGCTCCCAAAAGCTTTCCAATTGGATGCTGGAGAACGTTCCCGTGCAGGCTGTCGGTACCAACGTCACCCATATGTGAAGACTACATTCCTGCTTGTTCCTGGAGATCATGTGTTAATGAACATTTTAGTAAATCCAGTCCTATGATTTGAGAGTTAGAATATTCGGCACTAATTGAAGATGGAGACATCATGTAATTTATTTTCATGGAACTCATAATTATTATGGAATCTGTTGCTGCAGGATGTGGTCAAGCCAACAAACAGCGAGGGCCAAAAGACATTTGGACAAGTTCCTAGAGTAAAGGTCCATAAAAAATTACAGATGGCTAAATTTGGGAGAGCCACTTCTTATCCCTGGAAAATCAGCTATGAGAAACAGAGCGACTTTTTAGTATCTGCTGGGTATTTGTGACCTGGACTGGCCTCTGTTGACAAGATGCTGGGTTCAGTGGACTTTGGTCTGACTCAGCATGGTTTATCGTTATGTCCTAATGATCTAAAAAGCATAGTTACTCACCTGTAACAGGTGTTCTCCAGGGACAGCAGGAATCAGTCCTCACTTGTGTGACGTCAGCACCGACGGAGCCCGCACGGAGCAATTCCCCAGCTTTCAAAGAAAGCCTTTGGGATTGCTGCCACGCATGCGTGGTCCTCTTCCCACCCAAGGATGTCATCTTGCTCAGTCAGGTCCCTTAGCTCGAGCCCTACCAAGCATATGGCAAGGGAAGGACAAAAATACAGCAACTCATCAGGGGAGGTGGGAGGGTAGTGAGGACTGATTACTGCTGTCCCTGGAGAACACCTGTTACAGGTGAGTAACTATACTTTCTCCAGGAACAAGCAGAAAGTCAGTCCTCACTTATGGGATTCCCCAGCTACAGGCTACCGAACCTGTAACCAAAAATGCTTCCGCAAGGTCGTGAGCAGAAGCTGATGCCCGAAGGAGCCCAAGTCCTTGGGTCCTCGGGGCGAAGCCCTCAGTAGCCATGAAGAAGGGTTGGAGGGCAGGAGTTGCTTATATTCTGAACAGATTATGGAGTACAGCCTGACCAAAGGCGCTGTCCTGGATAGCAGTAGGAAGATACTCTTTATTAATTAAAAGCCTATGGCCCGACACAGGCCGTGTTTCGTTGCCTTCTTCAGGGGCAGGCTACATAAAAACAATATAAATCACAAATAAATTAAACACGTATATAAATATACATTGCACCAAAGACCTAATAAATAAAAACCAGTAATAACAAAGAATAATGAAAGATAGTAAAATGATGATAGAAAAAGATCAGCACAGCAAACTCTCATATAAAAACAGCTATATAAAACATCCATTAGAAAGGCTATAATAATCAAAGAAATATCCTTACAGGATGTGTACAAAACATATATATAACATATCTAATATGCATAAATAAATAAATAATTAAAACCATCACAAATTAAAAACATCAATATGGGAGGAAGTGACGTCACCTGGGAGATGGTGGCCTGAATTGGGAGCTCCCGTAGGGACGTAGCTATTGAGGTGAGATAGTGCGGCCAGCCTTTTCCCCCAGTCCAACACTCTGGTGCAAAATGTTTGCGAAGCATCAGAGATGTCTGTAAGCAAAAAATTAGCCAAGTTCCAGTCCTCCTACGCCCTGAAAAATGACCGGGCGGGCAGAGAGAGCTCAGAGCGCGTGGCCTCGGAAGACGAAATGGAGGAAGTACCCGACCGGGCCGACGATGCCTGCACACGTGGCGACATATGGGGCTGGATGCGCTCCCTGAAACGGGACATTGGCGGTCTGCGGAGCGAGCTGAAGGAGACGCTAGTGACTATTAAAGCGGATATTCAGGAGTTGGGCAATCGGGTGGAGACCCTTGAGGAGCAAGCCTAGAAGACCGCGGAGAAGGGGACCGAACTAGAGGCCCTGTTGCAGCAGTACCAGCTAGAGCAAGGCCTCTTAAAAGATAAACTCGAGGACTTAGAAAATCGCTCGAGGCGTAATAATGTGAGGCTGCGGGGCTTAACGGAGACTGGTGAGTTCGCTGATGCTGCCGCGGTAGTACAGAAAGTATGCTGCTATCTTCTGCAGCGTGGTGAGGACCTGCCAGTGAATGAGGTGGCAGTGGAGAGAGCTCACAGGGCCTTGGGCCCGGCACGGAAGGGACTGCCGAGAGACATTGTGGCTTGCCTGGGTTCTTATGCCATAAAAGAGCAGGTGATGAGGGTGGCGGCGGCCCGGCGACGCTTCACATGGGAGGGCCAGACAGTTGAGGTCTTTCATGATCTCTCAGCGGCTACTCTGCAGAGGCGGCGAGAGATGAAGCCCGTCACCACATACCTACAATCTGAGCAGAAGCGCTACAGATGGCTGTTTCCTTTCGCGCTGATGTTGGATGTTAATGGCAGGAGCTTTAGGGCGCGTACTGTGGCGGAGGCCTGGACTATTCTGAAGAGGGAGGGGGCCCCGAGGCTTCCTGAATTGAGCATTGCCACTGAACAGCAAGGCCCCGGGAAGGAGCGTCGTTCGGTGTGGGAAAGAGTCCCTGTGAGAGGGCAGCGGCTGCGGCGTCGTTCAGGGGCAACAGAGCCAGCAGACCATCCAGATGAACAGTCAGGCAATACCCTCCTTGGCACTGAGTGATGGTCCGGAACAATTTGATAGGATCTGCCCATATATTTTAGGCCTCAGTTACCATTAAGGGCTTCCTTAGGTTTCCTCCAGGCGTTGGAGGAGATGTGGCAGGAATGGGTGGGGGACTGGAACGGGGGGAGTTGGGGATATATATAATATTGCTGAATGTAGCTTATTTACTGTTACTCTCTTTTGTTAAACCTTGTTTGTTTGAGGGAGTGTTGGGGAACTTACTGTGATGGAGGGCTGGGTACGGTGGGCGGGGGGAGGCTGGGGAGGGCATTTGGGCGCTGTGTCCTGGGGATCGCCACTTCCTCGCTGGTGGTCGGATTGGAGATCCGTAACAGGGGGGGGGGGGGGGATGGTGGGTTGGAGGGGGGAGGGGGGTTGGGGGGAATGGGTGGGGTTGGGCTGCGGGGTGCGAGGGGGGGGGGATACGCACTGGTTATGGCAGCGGGATTGATTGTGGGCAGTCTGAATATGCGGGGCCTGAATTCCCCACATAAGAGGCGCTTGCTGTGGAAGGAGCTTCGGTCCCGAAAACGGGGCATGGCTTTTCTGCAGGAAACGCATCTGCGTCAAGTAGATGAGCGATTGTTGGGCTCGGGGGCTTATCAGGGGTACTTTGCAGTTGAGGGGGGGGCAAGAGAAAGGAGGGAGTTGCGATTTTGGTGGGACAGGGGGTGCCTCTCCTGGTAGACCAGGTCCACCGAAAAGAGGACGGGCGAGCGGTGGTGGTGGGGGGAGAACTTGGGGGAGAAAGGGTGACCCTGGTTTCCATCTATGGCCCGAATTCGGGTCGGCGGGAATTTTGGAGGGATCTGGAACTGTGGTTGGGGGGGCGGATACAGGGCAAAGTGTTGCTAGGTGGGGATTGCAATATTGACTTAGAGGACAGGAGTGGGGGGGTGGGGGGGATAGCAAGCTTCTGAGACAATGGATGAAGGGGTTGGGGTGGAGGATCTCTGGAGAATTGCTAACCCTTCCGCTAAAGATTTTACTTTCTTCTCAGCAGTACATGGCTCCTATAGTCGCCTAGACTATGTGATGGAAGACAGCTCTTGGTGGGAAGGGTTGGTTAGCGCCCAGATTGGCCCCGTCACATGGTCGGACCACGCCCCAGTGCAGGTCCTCTTTGGTGGCTCTGGAGATGAGGGCCGGCGCACCTTTTGGAGACTGAATGATTATCTATTGCGGGATAAGGGAGTGGATCAGCAGCTCCAGAAGGTGATTGAGGACTATTTAGTCCTCAACGATAATAATGAAGTGTCCACAGGTATCCTTTGGGATGGGCTCAAGGCGGTACTGAGGGGCCACTTGGTCCAACTGGGAGCAAGGCGGAAAAGGCGACGGGCCGAGGAGGAAAGTCGCCTTCTCGGCCGGTTGACTGAATTGGAGTGGGCACATAAGGATAGGGGGGGACGGCATCTGGGGAGCCAAGTCGAGGAGGTGCGTAAGCAGTTAAATACGCTCCAGTTAGAGAAGATTTCTGGGCAGATGGATAGGGTGGGGCAACGGTATTATGAATTCGACAACAAGTCGGGCCGGCTGCTGGCTGGTAAGCTCCGGTCCCAGAGACAGCGGTGCAATGTAGCTAAAATAAAGGGCCCCCGGGACCAATTGCTCTACAAGGCGAAGGATATTAGGGATAGTTTTAGAGATTACTACCAGCAGTTGTATACTGCTGACTCATCGGGAGAGGGGAGGGATATTCGGGGTTACCTTTATAATGATGGACGGGGAAGTGCCCAATTGGGGGACCATGCAGGGGAGGAATTGGAAGCGGATATTACCATTGAAGAGGTGCAGCGAGCGATTAAGGCGTTGGTCCCGGGCAAGGCCCCGGGTTTGGATGGGTTTTCTGGGACGTTCTACAAAGTGATGATGGGGCAGCTGGCTCCTGTTCTGGTACGAGTGTTCAATGCCGTCTTGGGCGGAGAGGCCCTACCACCATCCATGAGCCAAGCAGCTATTACGGTGATCCCCAAACCGGGTCGGGACCCAGCAGTGTGTGGGTCCTACCGCCCCATTTCACTATTGAATATTGATGTCAAGCTTTTGGCTAAAGTCCTAGCCCTTCGTTTAGGCTCACATATGCCCGCCTTGGTCCACCCTGACCAGTCAGGCTTTATCATGGGAAGACAGCCCGCTGACGGGATTCGGAGGGTTTTGTAGCTTGGCTGGTTGGCGAGGCAGGAAAAGCAACAAGCCATGTTTCTCTCCATTGATGCGGAAAAAGCTTTTGACAGGGTTAGCTTCTCCTTTTTGCATGAGGTCTTGGCATATGTGGGGTTGGGGCCCCGGTTTCGTGCATGGATCCGTGCCCTGTATGCTGCGCCGGTAGCTGCGGTGAACGTAAACGGTGGCTTCTCCGACTTCTTCCCATTAGGTAGGGGAACCCGACAAGGGTGCCCACTTTCCCCTCTATTGTTCGCTTTGGTTATGGAGCCCCTGGCGGCCAGGGTACGGGCGAATGTGGATATCCAGGGGATTGTGGTGGGGTCGACGCAGCACAAGATGGTACTTTTTGCAGATGACGTGCTTTTTGCTTTGACTAAGCCCCTAGTGTCGGTCCCGGTGCTGATGGGAGAGCTTCAGACTTATGGCAACCTCTCAGGATTTAAGGTGAACTGGGACAAGACTGAGGCTATGGCCCTTACGCTGGAAGCCCGAGTAGTGGACAGTTTGCGTAGTTCATTTCCCTTTAAGTGGGCGACGGGGTCGATTAAATATTTGGGGGTACAGGTCACGGCCCACCCGCAGGGGCTATATCGCGCTAACTATCCTGCGGTATTTGGCCAGTTGAGATAGGACCTATCCAGATGGAAGGGCTTGAGATTTCTTGGCTGGGTAGAGTAGCCGTCCTGAAGATGAATTTCCTTCCCCGTTTGCTATACTTGTTTCAAACTCTTCCGGTGGGGATCCCCTCTCAGGAGCTGCGGGCCCTACAGAACTCGCTCTTTGCATTCGTGTGGGGGGGTAGTAAGCCTCGGGTGAGTCGGCGCGTTCTATATGCGGACCGAGAGGCAGGGGGCCTGGGGGTCCCGGAACTGGCCCGTTATTATAGGGCTGCCCAAATGAGACAGGTGTTTGAGTGGCGGGAAGGGGACGGGGGGGAAAAGCGGTTCCGTGAGATCGAGCAGTACTGGGCGGGGGATATTGCGCTGAAGGATTTGCCCTGGATCTTTGGTGCATGGCCTTCTGGGCGCTGGAAGGCCAATCTCTTTATGTGGCACTTGGGAACGCAATGGCGGATGGCGAGGGGGCGGGGAGGGATTGGCAGGGGGTTTACAGTGCTGGCCCCGGTGGGGGCGACAGCTGCGTTTATACCGGGGAGAGAGGCGGTCTTTCGTCGTTGGGGGCGCTTGGGACTGGATACCTTTGGGAAGTTTCTTCGGGGGGGGGGCAGGTGATCCCCTTTCCTGACCTTCGCATGTAAAGGCAGATCGTGTTCCATTCTCTAAGACCTTCCCGCATAAACCCCACGGATCCTACACATAATAAACCAGCAGCCATGAAAAATAGCAACCTTAAAAACGAGGGCTAAAACAACTTTATTTTAAAAAACATAAATGATAACAATATACGTTGGACCCTTCAAACTCCACATATTAGTATCGCAGACCCAAATGCATTCAGACCTGTTAAAGAACATTACTAATATACAAAAACAGAAAGAGCAAGTGAAATTCATGCCCCAGAGAGTGTATCAGTTCTTTGTTATGTGTTAATAATGGTATTTATGGACTATTATGTGTTGCGGAGGATAGATCATCTCCCTGTGGTACCATCGCGATATACACGATTTTTAGCAATTTAATAAATAGTGCGGGCGTTATGTTAATTACTGATGCTCGTGTTTTAGTAATGTGTAGCCGGTTCGATATAAAACAACTCTTAAGCAATGTGATTTTTAAGTGATTTATAGAACCAATGTACGTATAGATAAAAGTGGAGCGATAGTTGCGCCGTGCGCTGTGAATGAGGCAGGTGGTATTGCTCCTCCCACAGCATTTGCATATCGGGGGGGTTTTAACACGCATGCTCCAGCGTTTTTTGCTTTTTACCAGTAGAATTCGATTTATCCAGAGTATGCAGTGCGGAGCAGTAGCCTTTGCATGGTAATTAGTAAATGATAATGCGTGGATGGAATGCGTGTTTGACATGTGCATCGTGGCCACTTTTTCCTCTTTATTTAAAGTTAAAGGTAGAGGTATTTGAGGCATTTTGACATATAAGGCCGTTTGAAAGATAGGGCATCAAGGTCTATATACGCCTCAATTTCTTTTCCCTGTCATGGTTTCTTCACTCTTTTTTTAATCGGTTTATTTTATAAATGTAGAGGTGTCTCCTTTTAAGTGTTTGAGGTTAGGCGTCAGTTTAGAATGGTGAGGGTCACATGCATGGACATTGTTTTTATGGCAAGGTCTTAACTACTATGAATTTTTAGAAATGATGGTGTTTCCTATGGTTTCTCTTGATTGTGATCTTTTTATTTTTTGATTTTATATGCTTAAAATTTAGAGCATCCACTAGTTTTTTGACCACTTTCGTTTCAAGTGCTGTCCGAAAGACTTTACAGGTAACATACCTTGATATTTTAAAAGTATGTCTTGTGTTGTTTAGTAGATATGGCTCACATGGGCAGTTTTCATCCTGTGGGTACATATCCACATGGTTTCTCCTCCTTGTCCCTTTTTAGTGCTTGTGGTGGATGGGAAGGTCAGAGAGGTTTTAAGGTATGTTTAGTATTTTATCATGTGATATATATGTACTTCTAACTGTTTTTAGTTATTTATTTATGTATATTAGCTATTTATTCCTTTGAATGTTGCAATATTGATAGTTTTAATTATTTATTAGTGATGGTTTTAATTATTTATTTATTTATGCATATTAGATATGTTGTTATATATATGTTTTGTACACATCCTGTAAGGATATTTCTTTGATTATTATAGCCTTTCTAATGGATGTTTTATATAGCTGTTTTTATATGAGAGTTTGCTGTGCTGATCTTTTTCTATCATCATTTTACTATCTTTTATTATTATCCTTTGTTATTACTGGTTTTTATTTATTAGGTCTTTGGTGCAATGTATATTTATATACGTATTTATTTGTGATTTAAATTGTTTTTATGTAGCCTGCCCCTGAAGAAGGAAACGAAACACGGCCTGTGTCGGGCCATAGGCTTTTAATTAATAAAGAGTATCTTCCTACTGCTATCCACGTTTGTGACTGGGTTGTCTGTAAGCACGTGGATTCGTGCGACTGGTTGGTACAAAGGCGCTGTCCTGACAGGACTCCCTCTCCAGGCAGTAGTGAGCAGCAAAGGTGTTCGCTGAAGACCAGGTTGCCACAAGGCAGATGTCCATCAGGAGCATGGAGCGCTGCGAGGCCACCGAAGCTGCTTTGGCCCAGACCCCTTGCGCGGTGACTCGACAATCTAACGGGGCACCCGTCTTTGTGTGAGCAAAGGCGATGCAGTCCGCCACCCAAATGGAGAGGGTGCATTTAGTGGCTGCCTGCCCCAGTCGATTGGGATCATAGTTCACAAAGAGTCGGCCAAATTTGTGATGAGCCTGGGTGCGCTGCAAATAGAAGGCAAGAGCCCTTTTGCAGTCAAGTGTATGGAGAGCCACCGACGCCTGGTCGGCATGGAGTCTCAGAAAGAAAGTCGGTAAGACTTCTCCTGAATGAGATGGAAGTCCGAAGTAATCTTCAGCAGGAACTTGGGGTGTGTACAGAGGACCACCCTATTCCTATAGAATCTAGTGTAAGGGGCGTCAGTCATGACAGCCTGGAGCTCACTGACTCGGCAGGCCGAGGTCAGAGCTACCAGGAAGACCACCTTTCAGGATAGGTGCCGAAGTGAGCACGGCGCCATCGGCCCAAAGGGTGAATGCGTAAGCTGCATGAGCACTATGTTCAGGTCTCATTCTACTGGGGGAGGCCGGATGGGCGGTTTGGACAGCAAGAGACCCTGCATAAAGCAGGAGACCAAGGGTTGCCCCGAGAGGGGCTTTCCCTCGATGGGGAGGTGATTCGCTGAAATGGCGCTCAAATGTACCCTGATGGAGTTCGACTTCAGGCCTTCCTTCGAGAGATGGAGGAGGTACTGAAGGACCCACCAAGTGGGGCAAGAGAATGAGTCGATCTGGAGCCCAGAGCACCAGACTAAGAAGTGCTGCCACTTGAACGCGTAAGCTCATCTAGTCGAGGTCTTCCTCGACACGAAGAGGACCTCCCTGACCTCCTCCGGGAGACCCAGCAGGGCTAAGAAGACCCATTCAGCTGCCAGGCTGTGAGGGATAACGAGGCCAGGTTTGGGTGCAGTACCCATCCCTTCTCTTGCGTTAGCAGGCCCGGGGTACAGCCCAGAGGGACTGGAGGCTCCGTCAACAGCCAGAGCAGGAGCGGGAGCCAGGGCTGTCGAGGCCATAAGGGAACTACGAGGATCATTGATGCCTGGACCCAGTAAGCCTTGAGGAGGGTCCTCACAATGAGAGGAGTGGGAGGGTACGCATAGAGCAGGCTGGAGGACTAGCTCAGAAGGAACACATCTGGGCCCTCCCTGCTCAGGTGTGGCACCGGGCCGCAGAAGCGATGGAGCTGTGCGCATTCAGCAGGCTGGCGAATAGGTCCATGGTCGGGTTCCCCCAACGATGAAACAGCCAGCTGGCCAATTCTAGATCCAGCTGCCATTCGTGAGGGTGGAGGATTCTGCTGAGTCTGTCCGCTAGGACATTCTCCCGGCCCGGGAGGTAGACCACCCTCACGGTCATCCTCCGATGGAAGGCGAAGGATCAGAGAAGGACCGCTTCCCGGCAGAGGGAGCGTGATCCAGTACCCCCTTCTCTGTTGATGTAGAACATCGCCATGCACGACCTCCTCCTGAGGTGATCCTCGAAGGCCCTCAGGACCGCCCGGAGTTCGAGCAAGTTTATCTGCTGTTGAGACTCTTCGGGCGACCACTGCTTCTGCGTGCACAACGCACTACAGTGGGGTCCCCACCCCAGCAGGGAGGCATCCATTGTCAGCACTATCTCGTGCTGCGGGATCTGGAAGGGTAACCCCTGGAGGAGATTGCGGGGGTTTTGCCACCAGCCCAGGGACAGGCGAAGGCTGTGGGAGACCCTTATGGGGTCATTGAGGTAACCGATGGATGGCTCTACTGGGCACTGAGGCACCACTGAGCTGTCCGCATGTGCAGGCGGATGTAGGGAACCACATGGACATTAGAGGACATTTACTCAGGAGGTGCAGCATAGTTCGGGCCGTGACCCAAGGAGTGCTCTGGACCTGAGCTGCCAGGGCTTGGAGGCGGTCGGCACAATCTGCTAGTAGAAAAGCGGTCGCCCACTGAGTATCAAGGCGCGCACTGATGAATTCTAAGACCTGCACCAGTTCGAGGTGGGACTTGGGATAGTTGACCAAGAAACCCAGGCACTCGAGCAGGAGAATTGTGCACGATGCAGCCAGGTGGGTTTCCTCGACCGAGGATCCCATGATGAGCCAGTCGTCGAGGTAGGGGAAGACTGGTACGCCCTGACGCCTGAGGGAGGCAGCGACCGCGGAGAGGTATTTCGTGAAGACCTGCGGGGCGGACACGAGGCCGAAGGGAAGTACCCTGTATTGCTGTATTGGAAGTGCTCTCCTCGCACCCTGAAGCGCACGTACTGCCTGTGCCGGGGGTGAATCAAAATGTGGGAGTAAGTGTCCTTTAGGTCTAAGGAGCATAGCCAGTCAACCTGCCAGAGGAAGGGCAGCAGAATGCCAAGGGATAACATCTTGAACTTCTCCCACACTAAGAACTTATTTAGCTTCCGGAGGTCAAGAATGGGCCGCAGACCCCCCCGTCTTCTTTGGGACAAGGAAGTACAGGAAATAGAAGCCCCGACCTTGGAGGTGCGATGGCACCCTCTCGACCACCCGCTGGGTGAGGAGTTGACTAATTCCCACTACAAGAAGACCTGATACACGGGGAGTCGAGGAGGCTCCGCTGGGGAGAAGGGCAGGGGAGGCCTGTTGAGGCGAAGGCGATAGCCATCCCAGATAACCCAGAGGACCCAGGTGTCCGAGGTGATGGAAGCCCACTGAGGGGCGAAAGAGGACCTGCTGCTGAGTTGCCGAAGAGTGAGAGGCTATGCAGCTGGCGTCAAAACCCCTGCACGGGTTGGGGCAGAGCTGGGGTTTGAGCCTTGGGCCTTTCGGCTTGCGGCGACCCTGGCCGAACTTCCCTTGTGCCAGAATGGTCGGCATGGGAGTGGGTGGGTATGGTGGGTAGCCCCGGTAGGGCAGGCCCTTCCTCGGAAAGAAAAGCTTCTTGGCCTGTTGCTTCTTTCGAGGGAGGGTGGAGGTTTTGCGTGAGAGACAGATCCGGGTGAAGAACTCCGTCTATCTCCGCGGCCTTGTCCTCCATCAGTTTTCTGAAAAGCTGTTCACCGAGGCAGGGCATATGTCCAGGAGCTTCTCCTGTACCCACTACTCCAAATCTGAGGATTGGAGCCATGCCTGGCGCCGGGCCCTGATGCCGGCAGCTGCCACTCGAGCCGAGGACTCAAACCATCATAGGCGGCAGAGGAACTTTTGAAGCAGTCTGTGACCGACTTTAGCAGGGTAACAAACCTATTGAGGGGTTCGCCCTCGAGACCTGCGGAGAAAACGCCGAGCTCCTTGGCTAAGTCGTGCAAGAACATGCCCATGTAGAACTGGTATTCCTGAATATGGCAGGATAGCACATAACCCTGGCAGGCCTTGCGGCCCAGGGTGTTGAGGGCCCTTGACTCCATGCTCGGGGGCACAGAAGAGTGAGACTTCAGACTCTTCTGCTTTCTCATGGCCGACTCCACCACCATGGATGTGTGGGGGAGTTGGGTTTTCCTGAACCCGACTCCACCACCATGGACGTGTGGAGGAGTTGGGTTTTCCTGAACCCAGGGCCACGTTGAACCTTGTACATGGTGTTGAGGCGCTTACTCACAATAGAGACCGAGGCAAGCGCCTCCCACATGAAGAGCAGCAGCCTGGAAAAGATGGGAGGAACCGGGACAGTAAGAGACTCCAGAGGTGGGGACTCGTACTGAAGAATGTCGAGCTCTTCAGCTCAAGGGTCCTCCTCAGCCTGGGTGGCCAGATTGAGAGCTCGTGCCATATCCCAAACAAACAGGAAAGAGGTGTCCTCGGGTGGCGAGCGCTGCTGGAATACGGGCGGGGAGGGGTCCGACGGAAGGTCCTGATGGGCATGGGTTTCTGGGGAGGTATCCCCATCGGAGTCACACTCTAAGAGGCCAGAAGAGGAATCCGAATCGGCCTGGTTGCCCCAACTGGCAGCCGAGGCCCGCTTGGAGCCGGAGGTCCTGGAGGATCTCACCCCCGAGGAACAGGAAGGCGAAGAAAAACTTCCCCTAATGGCACTAAAAAGACAGAACAGGAGAAGGACGGGTAGAAGACTGGTGGAACCGGAAGAGAAGGGAAGGGGAGGCCTGTTGAGGCCTGACTGGGAGCTCTTAAAAGGGTTTTGGTATATTTTTAAAACAAAGTTACATTCTTTTTGGTGCCTTAGTAGAAATATTTTCTTTAGTGGGGTAGGTTTAAAACTCTGCTTTGGTAACTTTCTCAGCTGTTGTTAGTTCCCTCCCTACTCCCCCCCCAACTCCCACCCACCGCTAGTGAGCAGTCTTGCTTTATAGGGCACCTCCCCATTTAACAAACTACAGGGACTTGGAACAGCACATTTTGAATGTAATTAAAGAGATGTAACGGCTTTTTCTCTGAAAGGACAGCTGGGAAACCGGCTGTACTTTGGTAGATCTCTCTCTTTTGCTTTAACAGATACCTAAGCTCCATGAACAGAACAATGCCTGGGAAGAATCATATTGCTAAAGCTGTTGCCCCCGTTACAGCTTCTGCCTCTGTCCAGACGGAGGTCCCATTGCCAGTTGAAAGACTGGTTCCATGTGCAGGGTGCCTGCATGCTGAAGCTCTGAGGAAACAAGTGGAGGAACTCAAAGAGGTGGTGGCAAGGCTGAGGAGCATTCAAGACAGTGAAAAGTACATTGATGAGACGCTTCTTGCAGCAATCAAGCTCTCCAGCAGTGGAGAAGATGGGTGCCGACAGAATGATGAATGTTGGACACAAGTCACCAGGGCCTGCAGAATCACCAATCCAACCTCTCCAGCCCTTGAATTGAACAACAAGTATGTAGCCCTGGAAAAGGAGGTGGTAAAAGCAGCCCTGGAAAGGGAAGAACCAGAGTTCAAGTACCCCAAAGTTGCAGAATCAGTGACCGCAAGGAAGCGAAGGGTAGTGGTGGTTGGTGACTCTCTTCTGAGGGGTACTGAGGCGTCCATCTGCCGACCAGACTTGATGTCCAGAGGTATGCTGTCTGCCTGGTGCCAAAATCCAAGATGTTATGGAGAGTTTGCAGAGATTCATCAAGCCCACTATTACCCAAGGTTGCTAATCCATGTCGGAACAAATGATACTACCAGGTATCCCTTTGAGCATATCAAAAGTGATTTCATGGCTCTGGGACAGAGGGTGAAGAAATTAGGTGCACAGGTGGTGTTCTCTTCAATCCTCCCTGTTGAGGGTAAAGGCCAAGGCAGAGAGGCTCGCATTCTGGAGATGAATGCATGGGTGCGTGGATGGTGTCATCGAGAGCGTTTTGGTTTCCTAGACCATAGGATGCTGTTCCAAGGGTTGCAGAGCAGAGATGGCATCCATCTGTCCATGAAAGGTCGACGCGTCTTCAGTAGTAGACTGGCTAATCTACTGAAGAGGGCTTTAAAGTAGATTCGTTGGGGATGGGTGAAGAAAGCCCCCAGGTAAGTGATACATTAAATACCTTTATGGAAATGGGTAACAGGGGTAACATATGGAAAGCAGTGTGTATAAATGCCCGTAGCATAGGAAATGAGATCCCTCATGTTGAACTTTGGTGGGAGTGGCCGAATGGATTTAGTGGCAGTTACAGAAGCATGGTTCACAGAAAACCATGACTGGGATGTAACTATACCTGGCAATACTTTATTCAGAAAGGACAGGGTAAGAAGAAGGGGAGGAGGAATGGCAGTATTATATGTAAAAAATAATATTAAAGCTTTGGAATTACAGGACTTAAAAGGGAGAGAGGAGGCATTGTGGGTTAAACTAGAAAGAGGGAAAGAGAAATCTATTTTCATTGGTGTGATATACAGACCTCCCTCACAAGAGGAAGAGGTGGACAGAGTTAATTGAAGACATACGCAGCATTGCTAGGAAAGGGGAAGTGCTACTGATAGGGGATTTCAATATGCCAGATGTTGATTGGCACATTCCTGCTGCAGTATCATATAGAAGTAAAGAGATCCTGGATTCTCTACAGGGAGAACTATTCAGGCAATTGATAACAGACCCCACACATGAAGGGGCCATACTGGACATAGTGCTTACCAATGGTGAAAGTGTTTCTGATGTTATAGTGGGAGATCATTTTGCATCCAGTGATCACCAGATGATGTAGTTCAGTATTAGGACTAGGGCTGTTAGAATCCATTCAAAGGTGAGGGTCTTAGACTTTAGGAAGACTAACTTTGCCAAGATGGGCCAATACCTCGGAAGTCGTTAACGGAATTGGATCATCTGGGGGATGTATAAAAACAGTGGGCAAAACTGAAAGGGGATATTTAAAGGGCAACCAACCTTTTTGTTAAAATGGTAAATAAAGGTAAAAGGAAAAGGAGATCGCTATGGCTTTCAAAAGAAGTAGCTGAAAAGGTGAAGAAAGAGGGAAGCTTTCATGAAATACAAGAGATCACAGAGAGAGGAAGACAGGCATTTATATTTGGAAAAACTTATAGAAGCTAGCAAAGTAGTCTGGAAAGCAAAGATTCAAAAAGAGGAGGAAATAGCCAATGCAATAAAATGGGGGGATAAGACATTTTTCAGATACGTTACTGAGAAGAGGAAGGGCAAAAGTGGTATTATCAGACTCAAGGGTGAAGGGGAGGAATATGTAGAAGCTGATGAGGATAAAGCGGAATTGCTTAACAAATATTTCTGTTCTGTGTTCACAGATGAAGAACCAGGAGCAGGACCTCAGACAACACCCACAAACAGGAACAGAAGCGAGGGACATCTTGAACAATTTTCAGAAGACTGTGTTCGTGAGAAACTAGCTCAACTTAAAGTAGACAAAGCGATGGGACCGGATGGGATACACCATAGAATACTGAGGGAAGTTGGGGACATTCTAGCAGCTTCACTGACTGACCTTTTCAATGCCTCATTTGAGTCGGGAGTGGTGCCAAAGGACTGGAGAGAGGCTCATGTGGTGCCTTTACACAAAAGCGGAAGTAAGGATGTGGTTGAAAACTACAGGCTGGTTAGTTTAACTTCGGTGGTGAGTAAATTATTGGAAACGCTGCTGAAAGAGAAAATAGTGAGGTTTCTGAAGTCCAGTGGATTACAGGAACCGAGGCAGCATGGATTCACCAGAGGCAGGTCTTGTCAGACACATCTGATTGATTTCTTTGACTGGGTGATCAGGAGATTGGACTGAGGGAGAGCCCTAGATATGGTGTATTTAGATGTCAGTAAAGCCTTTGACACTGTTCCTCACAGGTGACTTATAAACAAACTGAGCACCCTAGGGATGGACCCTGAAGTTACTGCTTGGGTTAGAAATTGGTTGGGTGGGAGGCGACAGAGTACAGGTAAATGTAGCTCACTCTGAGAAGGATGTTACCAGTGGTGTGCCCCAGGGATCTGTCCTTGGTCCGATTCTTTTTAATATCTTTGTTAGTGATATAGCTGAAGGGCTGTCGGGTAATGTTTGTCTCTTTGCGGATGATACCAAAATCTGCAATAGAGTAGACACCTAGGAAGGTGTAGAGAACATGAGGAGGGATCTAGCTAAGCTTGAAGAATGGTCTAGAATTTGACAGCTGGGATTTAATGTTAAAAAAATGTAAGGTCATGCATTTGGGCTGCAGCAATCCAAGGGAGCAATATAGTATAGGGGGTGAAGTACTTTTGTCCACTAAAGAGCGGGACCTAGGCGTGGTTGTGTCTGATGACCTTAAAGTAGCTAAACAGGTAGAAAAGGTGATGGCAAAAGCTAGAAGGATGCTTGGGTGCATACGGAGAGGAATGGCTAGCAGAAAAAAAGGAGGTGATAGTGCCTCTGCATAAGTCTTTGATGCGACCTCATTTGGAGTATAGTGTGCAATTCTGGAGATCACACCTTCAAAAGGATATAAACAGGACGGAATCAGTACAGAGGGTGGCTACTAAAATGGTTAGTGGTCTTCATTATAAAGCATATGAGAACAGACTTAAGGATCTTAATATGTACACCTTAGAGGGAAGGCGGGATAGAGGTGATATGATTGAGATGTTTAAATACCTCCGAAGCATAAATGTACAGGGGGAGGGTCTCTTTCGATTGAAAGCAAGTTCTGCTACGAGGGGACATGGGATGAGGGTGAAGGGGGATAGATTCAGGAGTGATATGCGGAAATATTTCTTTACGTAAAGAGCGGTGGATCCATAGAATAGTCTCCCAGTGGAGGTGGTAGAGATAAGGACAGTTTCTGAATTCAAGAAAGCATGGGACAAACAGAGTATCTCTAAAGGAATAAAGGGGACTGTTGTAGTTGATATGGAAGGACAGACTAGATAGAAACATGAAATATGATGACAGAAAAAGACCTATGTTTCTAAGTTGGCCTGTAGGCAGAAACCGAAATATTTTTTCAGAGGGATGAGGACGTGCATCCGAAGGGCTCTGCTGAAAAAGGGAGACTGAGCAAGATGGCATCCTTGGGCGGGAAGAGGACCATGCATGCGTGGCAGCAGTCCTAAAGGCTTTCTTTGAAAGCTGGGGAATTGCTGTTAGAATCCATTCAAAGGTGAGGGTCTTAGACTTTAGGAATTGCTCCGCGCAGGCTCCGTCAGTGCCGACATCACCCATAAGTGAGGACTGACTTCCTGCTGTTCCTGGAGAATATCATATATGGTTTCATTTCATAAAGTCAAGAAATCAGCAAAGCAATCAGGCTCTGTCAACATAGCCTACAAAACTGCCACTTGTAGACACTGCAATACACAAGACTGTGCTAGGTTACGAAAGTGCAAAATGGCCCAGATAACCCCTAAGATGCTTATACTGCTGATAATAACACTCCTTCTGATAGGATTAACTAAAGGGACCACGACCCAGACAGCATTTAATCCAATCGTATACAACCAGAGAAACTTCTCCAGCTTTCAACAATTTCTGCATATATCCAGATGGCAACCAAGACTAATCCAGATTGCTACATCATCCTCCTCAATGGTCCAAGAAAACCACAATCATCCAACTAAATATATAAAATGTGCACTAGAAAACATACGTGCCGTAAGCAAGAAGATACACCTTATTAATGATTACATAAATGACAGCAAGCTACATATTAGGTTCGTGACTGAGTCATGGTTCACCAATACCAACCAAGTACTCACAAATTAACTCATCACACCAGACATAGACCTACATAACTGCCCACGGATAAATAAGAGAGGAAGAGGAATATTCATCCTTACCAGGAGAGACCTCAAATTCCAAGCTTCCACTTCTTTAACAAATGTCAACTTAAATGTCCTACGGATCCAAAACAACCAACCATCAATATGCTTAGTTTATAGATCGCCATCAACAACAGCAGATGACCTCATCACAAAGTGAGCTAGTAAGCTCCCAATCAGCATCAGAATAAACATTCATCTTGCTAGGAGACCTAAAGCTACACTCAGCACCAACAAACCAAGCCACATCCTTCCTGGAAGCAATAGATGCGATGGACCTTTCACAGATCGTCAATTCTCCCACACAAGGTAGGAAACATCCTGGACTTTATTTTCATTCCTAAAACAATGACTGCACAGAACATTCAAACCACCATGGTTTGACCACCACATGATATCCTTTGAAATACCGCTGCTCATGACTACCCAAAAATGGAAACCACAGCATCAGGGCATGCGCAGATTCTGAGATTTAGACAAAGAAGCCTTCCTTGAACACCTCACCCCTCTAACGTTACCATCTTCGACTGATGCCATAAAACTAATTGATGAATGGAACAACTGAATAACTTCATTTGCAGTACTCACCCCAAAGCGAGATACAAGGAAAAGTAGCTCAGCACCCTGATACTCAAAAGACATAAAAGAAGCAAAACTTAAACTGAGACAACCTGAGCACAAATGGTGAAGAACACAAGACCCCAAACATGGCAAAGCACACACCTCCAAGCAAGTTGACTACAATAACCTGATAAGCAAACGCAAATGAGAGTACCATATCCCTCAACCGGCTTAGAGAACTGTTCTAAATGACCAAGGCACTCATACAAACCCCTACTGTCCCAAAAGGCCCCTGCTTGAACCTGCAAGACTACACCTCCTACGTGCAGAACAAATTCCTTCACGCTAAAGAAACAATAGAATTGGATCAACTACCTACAAGCACATCCAACAGATCACCAAACTGGTCTCTGTTCACTTCAATATCAAGCATGCAACTAACAACCTTCTCTCAATAATCACATCACCACTAGACCCATTCCCAACCGCATGGATCAAAGCAGCCAGGAAAGAGCTAACCTTACCACTGCTCAAAATAGTAAACTCTTCCCTCACCCTAGGTCAGATGACAACTAATCTAAAAGTCTCCTCTGTCAGGCCCACTCTGAAGAATGCTACAGCTGATCCTGCCTTACACACATCCTACAGATCCATCCCCAGTACCCCTCTCCTAACAAAAATAATAGAAAAAGCCATCCAGCTCCAGCTGCAGGAATTTATAGACTCCAAAGCACCTCTGGGTGACCAGCAACATGGGTTCCGACAGCATTATAGTACTGAACACTTCTGATTTCCCTCCTTGATACTCTACTCAAGGGAATCGAAAGATCCAAACAGGCATTCATCCTTATATTCATAGATCTCTCAGCAGCATTTGATGCTGTAAACCACAGAAGACTCCTCACCCACCTGGCAGAAATTGGAGTAAATGGGATACCCTTGAGATGGTTTCACTCATACTTATCTGACCACATGCAACAGTACAAAGCAGGATCTCAAAAACATTTCAAATTCACCAAGGACTGCCCTCAAGGATCAGCTCTCTCAGCCCATATGTAACATCCTCTGGAAAAGAGTAGTTACTCACCTGTAACAGGTGTTCTCCAGGAGCAGCAGGAATCATTCCTCACATATGGGTGACATCGACGTCGATGGAGCCCCCATGCGGAGCATTTCCCCAGCTTTCTAAGAAAGCCTTTGGGAATACACCCATGCATGCGCGGTCCCCTTCCCGCCCAAAGGTACCATCTTGCTCAGTCAGATGGCATAGCTAAAAGACAGCACAAAAAACAAAATGAACTATGTACAACTGCAACTCCCAGGGGAGGAGGGAGGGTTGTGAGGACTGATTCCTGCTGCTCCTGGAGAACACCTGTTACAGGTGAGTGACTACTCTTTCTCCAGGACCAAGCAGGAAGTCAGTCCTCACATATGGGTGACTCCCTAGCTCTGGGCTACCAGGAAACCAGGCTGAAAAATAGAACTCCCTCAGTGAAGCCTCAGCATCAGGGAAAGAATTTTACTGAGAAGAGATCCCACCGGTAGCCCAACAAGAGGGCTGGAGGGTAGGAGTTGCCTAAACCTCAAAGAGATTCCAGAGTAGTGCCTGACCAAAAGCACTGTCCCTATGGGACTCCCTCTCCAGGCAGTAAAGGGCTGCAAAAGTCTGGCTTGAGGACCAAGTTGCAGCCCTACAGATGTCTGCCAACGGTACAGAATGGAGATGAGCTACTAATGCAGCCATTGCCTGGACACGGTGGGCTGTGACTCGACCCTGCAAGGGAAAGTCTGCTGCCCTGTAAGCCCAGGTGATACAGTCCGCCACCCATATGGACAAGTTACGCTTGGAGACAGGCAACCCCAAGTTGTTTGGGTCAACGGAGACGAAGAGCTGAGTAGCCCTTCTATGACCCTTAGTATGCTCATTGTAGAAAGACAAGGCCCTTCTACAGTCCATGGTATGCAGGACTTCCTCAGCCCGGCTGGCATGGGGCCTAGGGAAGAATATTGGAAGAACCACCTCCTGATTGAGGTGGAAAGAGGAGACTACCTTCGGGAGGAACTTAGGATGAGTCCTAAGGACTACCCTGTTCCTATAGAAATGAGTGTATGGCCTGTCACAGACCAGGGCTTGAAGTTCACTCACTCGCCTGGCCGAGGTCAGTGCCACTAGGAAAAGAGCCTTCCAAGAAAGGAAGCGGAGAGGACACATAGCCATAGGCTCAAAGGGAGGGTGAGTAAGCTGCTGCAAGACCACATTCAACTCCCACTCAGGGGCTGGTGGACGGAGAGGAGGCTTTAGCAAGAGCAAGCCTCTGAGGAAGCTGGACACCAAGGGGTGAACCGATAAAAAGTGCCCTTCCACCAGTGAGTGGTGGGCTGCCAGAGCAGAAAGGTGTACCCGAATAGAATTGGACTTAAGACCCTAATTAGACAAGTGCAGCAGGTACTGAAGCACCACTGGCACAGGACAGGAGAAAGGGTTTTCCTGGCGTTGGTCACACCACAAGGAGAACTGTTTCCACTTCAGGGCATAGGTCTTTCTGGTGGATTGCTTCCTAGAGGCCAAGACCACCTCTTCAACTTCCTGAGGCAGGCCCCAGGGAGCCAGCATTACCCTTGCAGCCTCCAGGCCATCAAATTGAGAGTTTTGAGATTGGGGTGCAGAAGGGAACCCTGATCCTGAGAAAGAAGATCGGGTTGCAACCCCAGAGGGAGTGGGGTGTCCACCGCCAGCTGTAACAGAAGCGGGAACCAGGGCTGTCTCGGCCATCTGGGGGCTACCAATATGACCGAGGCCCTGTCCCTTAGAATCCTGAACAGGGTTTGGGCCAGCAGGGGCGTGGGAGGAAACGCATACAGGAGGCCTTTGGACCATGATATCAGGAAGGCATCCGCTGCGAATCTCGTGGGATGCGGTTGCCTGGAGCAGAACTGAGGCAGCTGCCAGTTCAGGGGACTGGCAAAGAGGTCTATGGATGGAAGTCCCCACGTCAGGAAAATGTTCTGAACCACCAAAGGGTGCAGTCGCCATTCGTGAGCCTGTAGAACCCTGCTCAATCTGTCTGCCAGGAAATTTTCCTGGCTAGGAAGATAGACTGCCCTGAGCAGCATATTGTGTTGAAGTGCAAAAGAGCATAGGGTCTGTGCCTCTTGACACAGGAGCTTGGACCTCGTGCCCCCTTGTTTGTTCACATAGAACATCGCCACCTGGTTGTCTGTCTACACCAAAACAGATTGATGGGCCAGGGTGTGAGAGAAGGCCTTGAGGGCTAAGCGTATCACCCTGAGTTCCAGGAGACTTGTTGTGTGGCCTCCCAAGGAGACCACAGGCCCTGTGTGCACTTATCCAGACAATGTGCACCCCAGCCCTGCAAGGAGGCATCGGTTGCGAGTACCACAGTGGAAACAGGTACCTGAAAAGGAAGTCCCTGTAGAAGGTTGGGGGAGTGCAGCCACCACTGCAGGGAGTTCAGGAAGGATTTGGACACCCTTACTTTGTCTCTTAGGCTTCCCGTAGCCTGCTTCCAGAGTCCTGAGACACCACTGTGCAGGCCTCATATGCAGGCGGGCACTGGGGGGTCACATGCACTGTTGAAGCCATGTGGCCCAGGAGCCTCAGACAAAGTCTGGCAGGTACCAGTGGGTTGTCTAGAAACCGGCTGGCCAAGTCCAGAAGCCTTCTCGCTCTGTCCTCTGGCAAGTAAGCCTTTGTGTGCAGGGAGTCTAACCATGCCCTTATGAATTCGAGGTTCTGGGAGGGGAGCAAAGTGGACTTTGCGAAGTTTATGACAAAGCCTAGTTGTTGAAGAAGAGAGACAGTACGGAGGGTGGCTTGCCTGGCCTCCTGGAGAGTCTGACCCCTGATGAGCCAGTCGTCCAGATAGGGGAAGACAAAGATACCCTGGTTTCTCAAGTAGGCCGCCACCACCGCCAGGCACTTTGTGAAGACCCGAGGGGCGGAGGTTAGGCCAAAGGGCAGTACTTGGTACTGAAAATGGTTTCCTCCTACCACGAACCTTAGGTATTTTCTGTGGTCTGGATGAATGAGGATGTGAGTGTACGCATCCTTCAGATTTAAGGAGCATAGCCAATCTCCCTGCTGGAGGTAGGGCAGCAGTGTTCCAAGAGAAAGCAACTTGAACTTCTCCTTTTCCAAGAATTTGTTGAGATTTCTCAAGTCCGAAATGGGCCGGAGACCTCCAGTTCTCTTTGGCACAAGAAAGTACCTGGAGTAGAAGCCCTGCCCCAGCTGGTGGGGAGGTACAGGCTCCACCGCCCTGTCTTGAAGAAGACCTTGCAGTTCCTGGAGAAGGAGTTCCTGATGCAGAGTAGGCCTTGGAGGCTCCCCTGGGAAGTAGGAGGGGAGTACTTGATTGAAATGGAGCAGATAGCCCTTCTGGACTATGCTCAGTACCCAAGCATCTTTTGTGATGGGCGGCCACTGATGGGCAAACAGGGCCAACCGACCTCCCGTGCTGAGGTGGGCCAGCAGAGGTGGAGAGGCTATGCAGTGGGAGTCAAAAACCCCCTCCCTGCTGAGTAGGAGCAGGAGCTGGAGGCTTGGGGGCTTTCTGCCTACGGGGCCCATGTCACTGCCCCTTGGCCTGCTGACCCTGCTGGGGAGGCCTGATAATGAGGGAAAGGTTTGTAGGCAGATGCCTTCCTCGGGTAAAAGGTCTTTTTCCCCGAGCCCTTCTTCTTATGAGAAGGGGCAGAAGTTTTTCTGGACAACCTTGTCCTTGTCAGAGTCTCGGTCTCGAGCTCAACGGCCTTTTCGGCCATGGGCTTGCCGAAGAGGTTTTCACCCTGGCATGGGACATCAACCAACTTGTCCTGTACCCATGGCTCGAGGTCCGATGACTGTAGCCATGCCTGGCATCGAGCATCGATCCCGTCCGCCGCTACGCGGGCCGAAGCCTCGAAGCCATCGTAGGCCGCCCGGGAGATGAATTTGGAGCATTCCCGGATCCCTGAGGACAAGGACTTGAACCTCTGCAAAGGTTCCCCGGAGAGGCCAGCCGAGAACCCGGCTATCTCCTTAGCCAGGTCCCGCAAGTACATGCCCATGTACAGCTGGTAGGACTGGACACGGCAAGCAAGCATCGAGCCCTGGAAGCACTTTCTGCCGATGGCATCTAGGCTTCGGGCCTCCCTGCCAGGGGGGTGAGGGGGGGGCACCGCGGAGTGCATCTTCTGGCCCTTCAGACGATGCATGGCCGATTCCACAACCATAGAATGGTGCGGCAGCTGTGCCTTCTGGAACCCAGGGCTCTTTCGGACTCGATACAAGGAATCGATCCACTTGCTCAAAACCGGCGCCGAGGCCGGTGCCGGTGTCTCCCACATTCGGAAGAGGAGCCGTTCCAGCATCGGAGGAACCGGCACAGTAAAGGCCTCCCGCGGGGGAGAGTCATACTGTAGGGCATCGATCCGCAGGAACATTCAAAGCCTTGGCCATGTCCCTGACAAACTCTGAGAACCGGGTGTCCTCCGGTGGGGACCTACTCCGGGGCTCGGACTGCGGTGAGTCCATAAGGTATCGGGGGATTCCTCATCCTCCGTCTCCCAAGCAGACTCATCCGAGGAAGAGTCGAAGGGCTCCGACCGCGCAGGCATCGGCAACACCAGCCCCGACGCCAGAGGCATCGGCGTCGACGCCCTTGGTCCCAAACGGGAGGTCGAGGGAGACCGTGACCGAGTCCGGCTCAGGCCTTCATGGCTTTGAGAACCGGCTCGGTCTCCGGGGTCGACTTAGACGTCGACGTCCCGGTGGTCGGGGCAGATGCACCAGTCAGGCTGGCCATCAGCACCCGCTGCTGATCCATGAAGGCAGACAGTCTGCACTCCAAGGCTGTCAGCCTGAGTCCAAGCTCAGGAGACTCAGCAGCCACTGACTCGGGCCCCGGCGGCGGCGCCGGGCCCGACATCGGCTCCCTGGGAGGAGAGTCCTCGAGGACAACAGGACTTACGTGCTCGACGGACTCCGGCTCTACATGGGATACCTTAGTTGGCTTCTCCAGCTCCAAAGGCCCAGGGCAGCGGTCAGGCGTCCGAGACCTGGCCCTCGAGGAACCAGGGGTATCCTCTGACGCCGCCCTCACGAGCTTTCTCTTACTCTTACGCTCCCGACTGGGGGACCCCCCCTTTCAGAGGAACCCTGACGAAGCTCGGGGTTCGACTCCCAAGACGTCGAGGCCTCTGACGCGGTCCGGGCTCGATCAGAGGCAGAGTCAGAAAAAATTCTCTCCTTCTGATGCTGCCGGCTTCTGAGTGCCTTAGTGGACATCTTTCCACACGGGACACAGACCTTGGGATCATGGTCCGGACCGAGGCAATGCAGGCAGCAGTCGTGTGTGTCGGTAAGAGACATGAGCTTCTTACAACGATCACACTTTTTAAAACCACTAGAGGCCATCGGGGAAAAAAGGGCCCCCACGAGGTCAAAAGACCGGCCCTCCAGGGAAAAGAAGAAGAGCACGAACGCATGCCACGAAGGGCAAAAAACCGAAAAATAGAGATCGGGTCGATACCGGCATACCAAACCCAGGCAGGAAGGGGAACCAGCGTCGAACCGGACAAAAAGAGAGCGGAAATCGCAGAAAAAAATCAAACTTTTCCGGGTGACACGGACACACGTCCGTTGGGCTCCACGGAAAAAGAAAGACTGAGCAAGATGGCACCTTTGGGCGGGAAGGGGACCGCACATGCGTGGGTGTATTCTCAAAGGCTTTCTTAGAAAGCTGGGGAAATGCTCCGCATGGGGGCTCCATCGACGTCGATGTCACCCATGTGTGAGGACTGACTTCCTGCTTGGTCCTGGAGAAACACAAGATAATGTTTCCTATCTATGCAGATGACATTATGCTGTACAGCCCAACTGCAACAAGGAACCCAGAATTCTCCACCATCCTCTCATGTCTCAAGGAAGTGACTCACTGTCTACATGAAGACTCGCTTGTACTGAATGCAAGCAAAACAGAGGCACTGGTGGTAAACAGAAACCCCAACTACATTCCAATATAGAAACTTACCTTCAACAACCATGACATCCCCATCAAATCTGAAATCAAATACCTAGGTGTGATACTAGACCAGAAACTCAATTTCCAAACACACATTAAGAAAACAACTGCAGAGACATATCAAAGGATAAGAACTCTACCTATTCAGCACGGTCTGCCAAGCAATCATTACTCCAATCTGGGATTACTGCAACTCGATACTCCAAGGCTTACTAAAAGGTACCTTCCTCCCACTCCAGATAGCACAAAACTCTGCAGCTCGCTTGATATCATGGACACATAGACAAGAGCACATTACTCCAATATTAAAGGAACTATACTGGTTGCCCATCCAAGCTCGAATACAATACAAAGCAACCATGAACACCTTCAACAGTATACATAACCTAACTGTAGGCTGACTATAATCCCTCATATCTGCAGCTTCAGACAACAGACCAAGAAGAGACCAAACCATGAACCTCCTTAAAATCCCCAGACCGAAAACAACCAGTATGCAAGAAATATGCCATCACACCTCCAAATACGGACCTACTCTACTGAACTCCCTTCCAGCTAATCGCAGAGCAACTACTGACCTAAAGGACTTCAGGAAGATGCTAAAAACACACATATTCCAGAAATGTTTATGGGGCAGACTGCTAAGCTCCCTCACATTCAAAATCCTGAAACAAACCTAAATGACAGCAATACAAAAGTACGGACTCTATACCATTCAAATGTAAATAGTTGGCAGCCCACTGATCAGACAGTAAATACTTTACTGCCTATCAGTTAAAATGTAAATAGTTAATCACATTGTGATTCAAATTGCCTGTACCCAGTTACTTGTACCATGTAAAGCACAGCTACTTACCTGTAACAGGTGATCTCTGGGAACAGCAGGAATAAGTCTTCGCATATGGGTACGTCGGTACCGACTGAGCCTGCGCGGGAACATTCCCCAGCGTCCCAAAAAGGAAAGCTTGTGGGAGCATCCCACAGCGCCTGCGCGCTGCCTTCCTGCCTTTCCTAATCGCCTCTCTCCAGTTCGAGTTTTAAAGCTGAGACAAAGAGAGAGAGAGGAAAGGAAAGATAGATAGAAAGATACAACTCCTAGGGGAGGTGGTTGGGTTGTGAAGACTTATTCCTGCTGTTCCCAGAGATCACCTGTTACAGGTAAGTAACTGTGCTATCTCCAGGAACAAGCAGGAATGAGTCTTCACATATGGGGACTCCCCAGCTAGAGATGCCTGGGAGATCCCCAAGGTTGTGAGACCCTGAGAAGGGCTCTACCTCCTCCCATGGATCTCAGGCATCCAACCAGGGATGGAGGGCAGGAGTTGATTAAGCATGGAACAGGTGTTTGAGAACAGCCTGACCAAACAAGGCATCCCGGCGGGAGTCCTTGTCCAAGCAGTAATGGGCTGTGAAGGTATGAACAGAGGCCCAAGGTGGCCGCTCGACAGATCTGGTCGATGGACACAGAATTTAGATGAGCCATAGAGGTTGCCATGGCCCTCACATTGTGAGCTGTGACATGGCCCTCCAGAGAAAGATTCTTGCTCTGATAGGCGAAAGAAATACACTGAGCAATCCAATTGGACAGTGTTTTTAGAGACTGGAAGTCCCAAATGAGAGGGATCAAAAGCAACAAAGAGCTGAGAAGACTTTCTATGTTGCTGTGTCCTTTGTAAATAAAAAGCAAGAGCCCTCTTACAATCCAGGGTGCATCCACTTGATGCATGAGGACCTGGAAAGAAGACAGGTAAGTACACCTCTTGGTTAAGATGAAAAGGTGAGACCACTTTAGGCATAAAGTGTGGATTGGTCCTAAGGACTACCTTATCATGATGGAACCTTGTATAAGGTGGATTAGCCACTAAGGCCTGCAGCTCACTGATGCGGCGAGCTGAGGTGACTGCAATAAGAAAGATAACTTTCCAGGAAAGAAATTTCAAGGAGGTAGTGGCTAAGGGTTCAAAGGGAGGCTTCATGAGCTGACCAAGAACCAGATTCAAGTCCCATGCCACTGGAGGCGGTCTAATGGGAGGTTTAGTTAAAAGAAGGCCTCTCATGAATCTTTCAACAAGAGGATGAGAGGAAATAGGTTGTCCACTGAGAGGCTTGAGAGATGCTGCAATAGCACTCAAATGGACCTGTACTGAATTCGTTTTGAGGCCTGCATGGGAAAGATGCAGGAGATACTCTAGTAAAGAATTCAAAGGTATTGCTAGAGGGTTAAAATCCCTCTCAGCACACCAAATGGTAAACCTTTTCCATTTAAAAGCATAGGAACGCCTAGTAGAAGGCTTTCTGGAAGCATGAAGGATATCCCTCACTTGCTGAGACAGATGCCAATCTTGAAGGTCTAAGCCTTCAGCAACCAAGCCCTGAGATGGAGAGATTGGGGGTTTGGGTGCCACAACGTTCCCCCCTCCTGAGACAGGAGATCTGGAGCAGATCCCAAGTCCAGGGAGGGAGCTTGAGAGAGATACAGAAGTAGAGGGAACCACACTTGGCGTGGCCATCGTGGAACTATGAGGATCATAGTCCCTCGATCTCTCTGAAGCTTGAACAGGGTCTTGGGAAATAGGGGAATGGGTGGAAAGGCGTATAGGAAGTCTTGACCCCCAATGAAGGAGGAAGGCATCCTTGGCCTGAACTCCCTGACACGGAATTCTGGAACAGAATCAGGGAAGTTTGGCATTCCACGGACTTGCAAAGAGGTCTATGTCCGGGGTTCCCCAAATTCGAAAGATTCTGACTATCTGGTCCATATGAAGGGACCACTCGTGTGGAAGCAGAACTCGACTGAGTCTGTCTGCCCAAGAGTTTTGAACTCCTGGAAGGTATACTGACAGAAGATGAATTTGATGCTCTCTGGCGAAGGCCCACAATCTCAGAGCTTCGTTGCAAAATGACAGAGAGCCAGTCCCTCCCTGCTTGTTCACATAGAACATGGCTACTTGGTTGTCCGTGTGAATGAGGACTGTCTTGTAGCTGAGCAGGGTATGGAAGACTCTGAGAGCCAGGAAGATTGCTCTGAGCTCTAAGATGTTGATATGTAGAGAGGTCTCCTGTGGGGACCAAATGTCCTGGGTGGAGAGGTCGTGAAGATGAGCCCCCCAACCCTTTGGAGAGGCATCTGTTGTAAGGGTTGCTTGGGGTAACAACTGTTGGAAGGGGGACCCCTGCTACAGATTTTGAGTGGACTTCCACCACTGGAGAGACCAAAAGAGGCGCCTGGAGGTTGCTATTTTGTCTGACAGACCCCCTGATGCCTGGGTCCATTGGGTGGACAAAGTACATTGAGCTGCCCTCATGTGAAGGCGAGCATAAGGGACCACATGCACAGTGGATGCCATGTGGCCTAGCAGTTGTAACATCTCTCGAGCAGTTAAATGGGTTTTTAACTGAATCTGGAAGGTTAACTGCACTAAGCGTAGGCAACGGGCCTGGGGAAGATAGGCCCTTGCAGTTGTGGTATCCAGCAAGGCCCCTATGAACTCTAGAGACTGAGTAGGGGTGAGTTGGGACTTTGAAATGTTTATCACCAGTCCCAGACACTGCAGAACACGCATTGTGCAGGTTAGGGAAATCTGGGCCTCTGACTGGGATGGAGCTCGGATGAGCCAGTCGTCCAGATATGGGAATACGAATATTCCTAGAGTGCGTAGGAATGCAGCTACTACTGCCATGCATTTTGTGAACACTCTTGGAGCAGAGGCCAGACCAAAAGGAAGTACCCTGTATTGGTAGTGCTTCCCTTGATAAAGGAACCGAAGGAATCTTCTGTGTGCTGGATGGACGAGTATATGGGTATACGCATCCTTGAGATCTAGAGAACAAAGCCAATCCTGACTCTGAAGGTATGGAAGGAGAGTACCTAGAGAAATCATTTTGAATTTCTCCCTGCATAGAAACTTGTTCAATTCTCTGAGATCTAATATGGGTCTGTAACCCCCTGTTTTCTTTGGGATAAGAAAGTAGGGGGAGTAGAACCCTGAGCCCTGTTGAAGAAGGGGTACTTCTTCTATTGCCCCTTGGGCAAGAAGGGTAGCAATCTCTTGACCGAGAAGGTCGAGGAGAGATGTTTGAGAATTGAACTGTCTCACCATGGTGTGAGGAGGAAGGTTTGAGAAATGAAGTTTGTACCCTTCCTTTATGATGGAGAGGGTCCATTGTTCTGCTGTGATTTGTTCCCATCTGGGAGCAAAGTAAGCTAACCTTCCTGGAATGGTGAGAGGCTCTGGTTCTGCTAGAGCCAGAAAGGCTAAGTTCTCTAGATGCAAGTCAAAGGCCCTGAGGAGGCTGAGGCTGTTGGGCTACAGGAGTCCTTGCAGCCTTAGGCTTGGCCTGTTTAGGTTGTTGACGCTTTGCAGCAAAACGACCTGCAGAAGATGTCTGTTGACCATAAACAGGATAATATCTTCCCTTCTTGGGAAAATATGGCTTTTTGAACAACCTCTTCTTGACAGGATTAGAGGTAGACTTTGAAAGCCTATCCAAAGCAGAATTTTCTGCATCCATCTGTGTGGCCTTTGCCTGCCAATCCTTGCCAAAAAGGTTTTCACCTGTACAAGGAAGATTTCCCAATCCATCTTGGACCCAAGGTTCCAGATCAGAAGCTTGTAACCAAGCAATTCTGTGTGCACCTATGGCAATAGCCGAAGCTCTGCTGCACCCTCAAAAGAGTCAAAGGCTGCACGGTTGGAAAATTTGTTAACATCTTGGGCATGCTTAAGCCAAGTGAGAAACTCTTCCCTCTTATCTTCTGGAAGAAAAGGGAGGAAAGTTTGCAGATGATCTAACTTCTTTTAGAAACATCCCCATATAGAGACTATAGGAGTTGATTCTAGCAACAAGCATGCTGGCTTGAAAGATTTTTCTGCCAAAAGCATCGAAGGTTCTACATTCTCTCCCTGGAGGGTAGAAGAGTGCCTTTTTGCACTCTAACTTTTTCATGGCAGACTCCACCACAATAGTGTGGTGAGGAAACTGAGTCTTATGAAATCCAGGACAAGGCGGGACACGGTACATGGTGTCTAGCCTACAAGAGTGGGAAGAGATAGTAAGAGGGGTCTCCCATATGCCCAACATGTGATCATAAAGGATCTCATGAACTGGCAAAGTGGCTGCCTCTTTAGGAGCCTTGGGATATTGCAAAATATCCAACTTCTTGGCTCTAGGCTCTGACTCAGGGGCTACTGAGATAGAGAGCCCCTTGGCCACTTCTCTTATAAAGTCCTGAAAAGACAAGTCCTCTGGAGGAGACATTCTTCTTTTTGGAGAAGAAGGCTCTTGAGGAAGGAGTACCGATGCTTCGACAGAAACCTCCGATGCATCAGAGTCTTCGGAGGAATCGAAGTATTGCCTGTCTGGATGCTCCTTTAGAGCCCGATACGCGTACCGAGTGGTATAGACATCGGGAGTGATCGGTACCGGTTCGGTACCGATGGGCATCATCGGACAGGGTACCGTTGCAGTCGACACCGAAGCCAATGTCGATGCAATCTGTACCGGAACCGGAACCGAGATCGGTGCCGGTGCCGGAGCCGGTACCGGCAACGGAGCCTGTTGCGGTACCAGCGGCGTCGCAGCTCGAATGAATGCCGTGATGACCTGCTGCATGGTCAGAATATTCTGATCCATCGACGCCATCAATGTCTGGACATCGGTACCGGCAGATTCTACCGGTACCCCAGAACATTGTAACAGGTGAGGTCGTGCCATCGATGTCAACCTGTGACCCCATAGGAGGAGCTTTGGAAGCCGGAGCTTCCCGCCGGGGTACTTTTGCCGGTGCAAGATCCTCAAGGGCAAGCCCGGAGGCATCCCGATGCTTAGAGGGGTATCTACCCTTCGAGGACCGGCTGGATTTATGTTTGGTTACCTGAGATCCATAGGAGGAAGAAGCAGCCCTGGACGACGTCGATGCCACCGAAGCTGCATCAGAGGGAAACAGGGTATTGAGCTTAGCTGCTCGGTTCTGTAAACCTCTCTTAGACATCATGGAGCAGGACACACAATCCGTGATGGAATGGTCAGGACCCAAACATTTAAGACACCAGTCATGGGTGTCGGTAACAGAAATGGTACCGCTGCACTTAGTGCATTTTTTAAACCCGGAGGCGGGCTTTTCCATGAGGAAATTTCCCTTAGGCTTAAGGCCCAGAGAGACAAAAAAAAAATACACACTAAAGTGGAATGGAAGAATTATATTTTTTTAAGAAAAGAAAGAAAAGACCGGCGGTACCGGTCCGGCGTCGAAGAAGGCAGACGCGCGACCAAAGAAATAAAATAAAATAAAGAACTTCTTCAGCGGTGACAGGAACACGACCTGCTGGCTCTGCGGAAAAGAAGAACTGGAGAGAGGCGGTTAGGAAAGGCGGGAAGGCAGCGCGTAGGCGCTGTGGGATGCTCCCAAAAGCTTTCCTTTTTGGGACGCTGGGGAGTGTTCCTGTGCAGGCTCCGTCGGTACCGACGTACCCATATGTGAAGACTCATTCCTGCTTGTTCCTGGAGATCTCATGTTTTGTTCGATGTAAACTGCTTTGATATCACTGAAAGGCAGTATATAAGAAATGCTAAATAAATAAATATACTGATGTTACATACTTAGAACAGATTTTTTCACTCTGTATCATTAAACTTTGATTTTTTACTTGCATTATATATATTAAACTTCTGAAGGAAGCGTAGTTACAAGAAAGTGTTTTAATAGTATTTTAATTCAGTGTTTCTCAAGTCAATCCTGGAGTAATCCATAGCTCAGAGGTGCCAAACTATAACATTGGAAGGCTATCTAGTCTATTTTCCAGGATATCCCAAATGAATATCTATGGGATATGTATGCATACAATGGCAGCAGTAAATGCAAATATATTTCATCCATATCCACTAGGGATATTCTGAAAACTACACAGGCTACAGCCATCCAGGATTGCATTTTGACACTTCTGTCCTAGCAGGTCTGGTTTTGAGGATACCCATAATAAATCTGTATAGAATGAAGACATTGCATGCATATCTACCTCATACATATTCATTGTGGATATTCTCACAGCCAGGAAGTATTCAATGATCAGCTTGAGAAATACTAGTGAAGATTATTCAATGCTAGTTGGCATTATAGTTTTGTAGTAAAAATGGATTTCTCTAGAAGACAGCAAAACAAACTTGTCACCATGCCTTGACTAATTTTCTTGGCATCCAGAAGCCAGTTTAAAAACTTAGGAGTCTGTTGCTGAGACCTAGGTCACAGTGCCCTCCATCCCCACCCCAAAAGGTGTACTGCAACTGCTTTTCTAGGACCTAATTTACTGTTTTCCATTTTCTAAAGGAAAAGAAAACTTAATAAATCAGGTCTTAACGTACCTTTGCCGTGTGCCAAAAGAAGGCAGTGACCTTTCTCCTCCCCCTTTATAGCTGCACTTGAGGCAGAGACTTTTTTGCTTCATATATCATGGCCTGTTAAAACGTTTAAGAAAGAGTCTCTTTCATAGTTTCTGCATCCTGCCTCTCTCTTTTTTTATCCAGTCTCTCTCATGGCTCCCGCATCCTGCCATCACCCAGCCTCTCTCTCTCACAGCCCCTGCACCCTGCTTTCGCTCAGTCTTCCTCTCAACATTTCTCTTGTCTTGATGTTTGCAGCTGCAGTAAAAACAAGGCACTTCTTATTTTTCCATCATGATGATGCTCTCAAAGCAGCTTGAGCCATGAGTGGAGGAAGTCTGTGTTGACCTTGTGAGACTTTAAACCACAAGAACAGCCCGAACTTCCTCCACTGTGTGGCTCAAGCAACTTGCAGAAAGCCGATCGCAGTGGGAAAGTAACAAGCAAGGTATTTGTTCAACACCACCAGTGCACATCAAAAACACTTGGGGGCATGAAATACCAGGTGTAAGGGTTCAATTTCTAGATGCCATGGTGATCTAGCACCTGCGATTTGTCGAACCCTGCCTGTTACAGTTTAAAATTTTGATAAAACAATTCTAATCGCATGCCTAAACATGGGATTATACAGCAACTACATAATGATTTTTTTCTATATTTACATCACTTCTTACCTCCCCTAAAGAAAAATAATGACGTGGAATTTGGGAATCTGGATAAACATTTTCAAGATACCAAGAGAAGGGTCTGCATTGCAACTTATGTCTCAGACCAACTCGTGATGTTATATCTCCATAATCTACTTTTGTAACACCTGGAGAGAGAAAGGATAAGTTATTTTTGTTTTAGGTAAGGTAGCTAATTTTAGCATGATCAAAATGTTGGAAAGAGACAGATAAATTTTATTATACTCACCCAGAAAAATGGGTCATTTCACTATTATAATCTACAAATCATAATGTATTTGCCAAATTAAAATAATACATTACCAAGAAAGGCAGCAACTTAAGGAGATGAATTATTGCCAGCATGTGTAAACGTGACAGTCCAGAATTCAAGTCAATGCATTCTATAATTGATGTAACAGCACTATTAAGGCTTTTTCTTCCAACTGGTGAAGATTAAAGCAGCAGTGCCTACTGCTTCCAGCATAAGTACACAGTCTAATTAGAAAAGGCATTTATGTGCACCAAAAAAAAGGCTTATTGGCAAAAATGGTTTGTTATAAAATTGCTCATTATCTATGTATGACTTGGCAGCTTAGAAATTTTAGTAAATAAATAAATAACTGTTTAGCCATATATATGAAGGTAAAATATGCACGTATATACTTATAATTTCAATGAGCAGAGGCATTGTCAGAGGCGGCACTGGGGCAGAGTTTAGACCTAGTCTGAATTTTCAAGCATTCACAGATGCTTATAAAATTTCAAAGGGACAGCATGCAAAACTATCCCTTAGAACTGGGGTCACCAACCTCCAGAGGGCCGCGGGCCGCACAGCCGACTACCGGGAGCCTCGCGGGCCGCACCCCCCTTCTCCCCGCCCCCGCGAAAAAAAACAACAAACGCAAAATTATGAAAACAATGGCTGATCACCTTTATTGAATTTAATGAGATGGCTGATGATTCATGCTAGCAGACACAGCTGCCAACACATCAGCGCCAGTGGTGGTTCCGCTCATCGGCACAAGCTGAGCGAACTCCTCGATGACATCGAAGGAGTCTGACGCCACGGAAGTAGATCGCCAGCTGAGCGATATCCTTCACATCTGTCGACTCATCCAAGGCAATCGCGAAGTGCTGACAGTCACGGAAGCGCTGCTTCAAGGTGCCCAAGACGCCGTCATTCATATCTTCGACGCGGCGAGTGAGGGTCGGAGCAGACAGGCTGACCTTCTCGAAGACCGCCTTCTTCTCAGGGCACACTTCGTCGGCGATGGCGAGTACACAGTCCTTTACGAATTCGCCGTCGGTGAAGGGCTTGAGACGAGTTGCGGCGAGGTAGGCAACGCGGTAGCTAGCTGTGGTGTTGCTGGCGGCTGCAGTCTGGGCGGCTGTCATGCTCTTCACAAAGAGAGCGGACTGGCGGAGCGCAGACGACACGCGGGTAAACTCCTGCTTCTTCTTGACTGCATCCATCTTGGCGTACCTCTGGGTGGACGGACTCGAAGTGGCGCTTCACATTGTAGTCCTTCAGAACGCCAACGGTCTTCTGACAGATGACACACAGCGCACGATCCTTGTGCAGCGTGAAGAAGAGCTTGTTCCACTCAGGGTTGAAGCCGCAGTTCTCATCGCTGAGCTTGCGCTTCTTGTTCATGGGGGAAGCCATGGGGAAAAAAGAGAACAGGAATTCTATCGATAGCTGCAAAAACAGAATCAAAGTTTAAGCCTTATTGCTGATTGGTCCTCTAATTTATTTATTTATTTATTTTATTTATTTATTTAATTTATTTAACTGTATTTATATCCCGCTTTTCACCGGGTCAAAGCGGTGTAACACATAACAAGGGAGGGGGGGATCAAGGGGGGGGCCATCACCGGTGTCGTGGTCTGTTAGCCAGGTTTCCGTTACACAGAGGATGTCAATCTTATCTGTTGTGATCAGGTCCTGGAGCATGTGATATTTATTCCTAACTGAGCGGGCGTTTATGAGTGAAATGGAGAGGTGGTGGTGGTTTGTGGGGTCAGTGGTGCAGGTTGGTGTGCAAGGTGAGTGTGTGTGCGTGGGTGCTGGGTTGGGTGCATGATTGTGGGTGCTCGTGTGATGATCTGGAGTGGTGTCTGGGCAGAGGGGGTTGCAGGGTTTGGCTGAGTGGGGGTGGAGGATTAGGAGGGGTGTTAGGAGATAGATGGGGGCTAGGAGTGGTGGCATGCTGTGTGGGAGTACACCTGGGTTCTCCAAGCGATGTGGTCGTTTTCTTTGCGGGGTGCGCCAACGAGCGGTCGAGATGATCTTTAACCATGAAGGAAGGCTGCGCACAACGAGAAGGGAAAAGGGCAGCGCAAGTAACTCACTCAAACCTCCGCCTGTAATGTCAGGAGCGCGGGGCCGCGGGAAGTCGGAGGGAGCCGGTTACTCGCCGGCCGCTGTGAGGCTCCCAGATGCAGGAGGAGGGAGGTGAAATTGAGGGAAGAAAAATCTACCTGCAAACGCTGCTGAAAAGAGCAAAGGGGGGAGGCGTCTTTCAGGCACTGACAACCGCCCACACCAGCGACTTTCCTAATGCAGTGGGGCATTATCCCACGTTCCCCTCTTGCTCCGTCTTCATATCCTTCGTTCCCCACCCTCCGCTACCATCCAGAATGGAGAGGCTGCCAGTTCTAGAGCATCCTGGAAGAATGACCAATCAGAGGGCGCCTGGCGTCAACGAGCCGCCTCCATAGGTCCAATCGGCACGGTTTGCCCCGCCTTTCTCGGTAGCTCTCCACCTGCAGGCAGGTCCTTAAAATAGGTTGGTGCAGCTGGTGGAAAAAAAGTGCAGTGTGTGGCATTGCGGAGATGCTGCAGTTGTGTACTTTTCAAAAATAGGCTATTGGTCGCGTTGTAAAAGTTCCTAAATGCAGATATTTTGTGCACAAAGTGCACTTTTGCAAAGTCACTTCACAGTCATGCCGCGGGCCGCAGATACAATGACGGGAATCCTTGGCGGGCCGCACGTAATGTTAACCGGGGTAGAGCCTCGCGGGCCGCACGAAGGGACCTCGTGGGCCGCATGCGGCCCGCGGGCCGCAGGTTGGTGACCCCTGCCTTAGAAGATTGGTATAATTTATGCACAAATTTGCTATACAAGTTAGGCGGCCTGTTACAAAATTATCCTTAAATAGGACACATTTTACTAAAAGTATGTACAAGAGAGCGTGGGCCCATTTGTTTTTTAAAGAACTGTGTGCTTTACAAAGAAAAACGAATTAAGATGATTTGAGAACTAAGAAACTTGTTCTTCAGTTCACTGCTTTGTTCAGTTTAGTTTAGTTTTCTGCAGTCTCTCCTTTTCAAAGTGTTGCTGATTTCTAATAAGATGCCATGTCAAGAGCACTTAAATGAAGTATCTACGGTCACGTGGAACACATGAATCTTGGTGCAGAATAGGGAAGATGTTATGCATCATAAAATTAAATTCTTCTGCTTTACAGGAAGGAATCCACTAAGCGGTCTTAAAATTTAAAATGGGGGTTTGCCACCTGATGCGAGTCCAGAATCCTAGGTCTTTTCTGCTATATAAAAATATTGCTTGACTATATCTCGGAGTATGGTCTCAAAACCAAAACAAACCAATATTTATTTAATTGACCTTGAGGAAAATTACTGATTGCCAACCCAACATGGCCGTGTTTCGGCACTGCCTTCGTCAGGGGTTTGGCCTATACAAAAAGGTAAAAAACAAAATGAAAACATAAATAAATAAATGAAAACAATAACTACATTTAAGAAAAACATTAAGAGACAACATAAGATTAAATTGATAAGACAAATAACAAAGCTGGAACACCATCTTGTAATGTAAAAGCAATTAATATTAAAACATAGATGGTTTTATATAAATAGAGACACCAATAACACTAAAATATCAATAGAATAAATAAGTTTATATACATAGCATGAATGGAGTTAAAGAATATGTATAAAACTAATAAAATCATAATGACAAGATAAAAAAGCCTTAGGGGTGAAACGTGCAAATTGCATGTATGCACGCAAAACAATTTAACAAAGACATCAGATGGTAAAAAGTGTCAAGCAACAAAAATGTTTCAGTATTTTCATTTAACCAAAGGTGATGAATTAAACACGAAAAGAATGCAAAGAGAAAAACTGATAAAGAAACACATGTGGTTTTACAGTTACCAATTAGATGACACTACTGGTTCTATGCGTGAGTCTGAGGATCAATTCTCACTGTTTCTAAGGGATGTAAAAGGACATAAGAACGCTCATATTATACCAGAAAAAAGTAAAGACCCCATTACTTAAAGCCCCACAGGCACTTTTATGAACATCATGTTTGAAATACATTTCTTATAAACTGTGTCCTTACAAATATCAACTTGAGATTTCAATTAGGAACTCCTACTATACATTTTGTACCTCCTACCTTATTAAAACGTGTCTTTTTTTTTTTTTTTAAAGCCCATACCTTGAAACAGTTACATGCTGTCAGGATTTCAACTTAGGTTTGAAAAAAAATGCTCTGCAGCCGCAGTTCCAGCCTTTTTTGTAATCCTACTTTTGGCACAAAACCTAGGATGCCAGAGACTACAGACTCACTTTGCTGCTATTGACAAGCTGTGCACAAACTTTGAAGTTTACCTTTGATCTAAAAGTGTACCAACTTGCATCCGTTATATTAAATATAACCTTCACCAAAGTGTATTTTATTTTCTCTCATAAATAACTGAGGGTTTTATGGTACAGGGTGGGTTTGGGATAAGGTTGAATTTTAAGTAAAAGGTTTGTGTCATGCTGGAAGTTGCTTCTGGTCTCTAAAGAGATATGTCTGTCTTATCCTTTCTGGATGAAATCGAACACAGGGTTTATCACATTAATAAAATTATAACATGTACTAAGGAGTATGCAGACCCACATGTGCACTATGTCACGGTGAGGGGAGAATTGGAGGGTCATTCAGTCACGCTCTGTAATGTGTATGGATCAGGTACTCCAGATGCCCAGTATTATGCAAACTTGGCTGCTGACCTAGAGCAACAGTCAGATGACAGATTAATATTGGGAGACACCAGATGACCATCCCTGGTGAGGAGTGTTTCATCCAACACCAATGCCGATGCCGGGGTATAGGTACCGCTCGACGCGGATGCCACCACTGGACACGGCTCAGGTATGTTCTGTGAGGGGTGAACCCCAGGAACAACCTGAAACCCCTCAAACGCTTTGGAGACCGAAGACTCCCGCCGGGGTTTTGAAGCCAGAGGGCCCTCGAGGGCTGCGCATGAGACCTACCACTCGAGGGCTGGCTAGTCTCAGACTGTTTGTGGGTTACCTGATCCTGTGTAGAAGAAGAAAGGGACGGTGCCCCGAAGTTGGACGGAAACCGTGTATCGAGGGAACCTCGATGTTGAAAACCTCTTCTCACCAAACTGTTGTCAGGACCCAAACAGGTTAGACACCGACTTCGAGGGTCTAAAAATAAAGTTGTACCGCCACAGTTTAAACATTTCTTGGAGAAATGGCTAGCAGTTCCATGAAGGAAAAGAAGAGGCCTAAAAGGCCTAAGAAACCGATATAAAGAAAAAATATCCCTTGAAAAAGGAAGATGTTACAAGAAAAGAAAAGAAAACACCGGCGGTACCGGTGGCGTCGGGGAGACAGCCGCGACCACAAGAAAACTAAAAAAAAAATAAAACAAGAATTTTCTGCGGTGACAGGACGACATCCTGCCGGCTCCGCGGAAAACAAAAACTGAGGAGAGGCAGTTGGGAAAGGCAGCACGCAGACGTGGTGGAATGTTTCCAAAAGCTCTTTGATTGGACGCTGGAAGCATTCCCGCGCAGACTCCGTCGGTACCGACGGACCCATATGTGAAGACTCATTTCTGCTTGTTCCTGGAGATAACCTTCTCCCCCTAGGGGAAGAAAGTTTGTAGGACATTTCCTACCTACTGGGAAAGAAGGCGGCGTAGAACGGCCTCTGGAGAAAGGAAAGTCAGTGGATAACTGAGTAACCTGGAGTAAAGACTCCTTGTTGAAGAGATTTTCTCCAGTGCAAGGAGTATTTCCCAGTCTTTCTTGTGCCCATTTGTCCAAGTCTGAAGCTTGAAGCCAGGCTCTACGGCGTGCCCCTATAGCCACAGCAGAAGTCCTGCTAACAGACTCAAAAGAATCTAGGGTAGCAAGAGTAAGAAACCTAGAGATATTTTGAATATGACTAACCAGAGAGGAATAGTCTTTACTCTTGGGCTCTTGAAGAAAAGGAGTCAAAAGATGTAATTTCTTTGTGACCTCCTCAAGAGATAGACCCATATAAAAATATATGAGAGAATTCTTGCTGAAAGCATGGATGTCTGGAAGGTTTGACGTCCAAAGGCATCTAGTGTCTTAGACTCATGACCTGGCGGACAAGAAGAGTGCTTTTTATTACTCTTCACTCACCTCATTGCTGATTCTACCACAATGGAATGATGAGGAAGTTGAGTCTTTTGAAACCCTGGAGAGGGGGGCACCTGATATAGGAGATCAGTTGCTCTGGAAGGTGAGGGTACCTTTAAAGGAGCTTCCCACATTCGGAGAAGGAGATCCTGCAAAGAATGATGCAAAGGAAGCATTATATTCTCCTTTGCTTTGCTAGGAACAGAGAGGTATTCTGTATTCCCTTGTGTAGGATCTTGTCCAGGAATAGGAATGGCAAGTGATTTTGCCATATCCAGAAGGAAAGTCTGGAAAGAAGGATCCCCAGAGGGAACTTCCCTTGAATAGGCTAGATCTGATGAAGAACTAGCGTTGGCACCGAGGGATCTATTCAAGTATATAGGAATAGAAGATCCTGAATGGTGCAGTATGGGATCCTTAGATGTTGGACTCTGGTACTGTAGGTCAGAACCAGCGACAGTCGGTAACAGATCGTCCATGCTAGGGATCGATTCTAAACTTGGCATCGAGGGAAGCGAGCCTGAAGAGAGAAGCATGGAAGGTACCGACAGCAATGGTACCATGGATATCGGTACCGTGGATATCGGTATCGAGCTCGGTACCGTATCTGATATTGGTGGATGAAGACCAGCCGGTGGCAACTCTAACGGTATCGGAGGAACCGAGAGTTGCGGTTCCGAATTATCGGAACCGAGCCTTCGGTACCGACGGGAGTCGGTACCAAGGGGAGTCGGTACCAAGGGGAGTCGGTACCCAGTCCTCCAGACTGGAGATCGATTCCAGACTCAGCATCGAAGGAAGCGAGTCTATCGATGCATGTCTGGAGGGTACCGACGTTGGTACTAGTATCGGTACCGATACTGGAAGGTCGATCTGGAGCGTATCCACCGGGCCCGCAGGTACCGAGGACGCCAGACGACGATCCTTGGTGAGGAATGTTTCATCCAACACCAGTGCCGATGCCGGGGTATCGGTACCGCTCGAAGCAGATGCCACCACCGGGCATGGCTCAGGTATGTTCTGTGAGGGGTGAACCTCAGGAACAACCTGAAACCCCACACAGGTTTTGGAGGCCGAAGACTCCCACCGGGGTTTTGAAGCCAGTGGATTCTCGAGGACAAGGCCATAGGCATCTCTATGCTGTGCATGAGAACTGCCGCTCGAGGACTGGCTAGTCTTAATAGACTGTTTTTGGGTTACCTGATCCTGTGTAGAAGATGATATGGTCGGTGCCCTGAAGCTGGAAGGAGACCGCGCGTCGAGAGGAACTCGATGTTGAAAAATGCTTCTCACAGTACTGGTGCCCGAAGGCTCCAGAGGAAAATGGTCAGGACCCAAACAGGTTAGACACCAATTGTGAGTGTCTAAAAATAAAGTTGTACCGCCATAGTTTGTATATTTCCTAGGGAAAGTGGCTGGCGGTTCCATGAGGAAAAATGGAGAGGCCTAGAAGGCCTGAGAACCGTGAGAAAAAGAAGAAAAAATATATTCCTTAAGGAAAAATTTTACAAGAAAAGAAGAAAGAAATACCGGCGGTACCGGTGGCGTCGGGGAAGGCAGCCGCAACCACAAGAAAACTAAAAAATAAAAGAAGAATTTTCTGCGGTGACAGGAGGATGTCCTGCCGGCTCTGCAGAAAAACGAAAACTGAGGAGAGGCAGTTGGGAAGGCGGGAAGGCAGCGCGCAGGTGTGTTGGGATGCTTCCAAAAGCTTTCTGATTGGACGCTGGGAAGCGTTCCCGCGCGGACTCCGTCGGTACCGACGTACCCATATGTGAAGACTCATTCCTGTTTGTTCCTGGAGATCAATAGATAATGAACTTAAACAGTCTTAATAAATAAACCGGTTTGTCAACTTGGGCTACCAGGTAACTATTTACAGGAGAACTAGCAGGGGGGATCAAGGCTAGCCTATATTAAATGGTCATTTATTTGTACGGTTGAAGGGATCAAGGCAAATCTTTTATATGGTCATAATGTAGTTGGAAGAGGCGAGTCTTTATAATGCTTTTCTGAATGTTGATAGGTCGGAGATGACATAGATCTGGGTGGGGAGGGAGTTCCATAGTGATGGCGCACAGAGTGAGAACGCTCTGTTTTTGGCAGTTTGAGAGCCCTTTATTAGTGTTGCCGGGATGGTGAGTGTATTGGTCATGTTAGCTCTTCTCATTCTGTTATTCGAGGTCCATTGTAGTATTTCTTAGAGGAAGGTAGCGAAGAGGTCGTGCAGGACTTTAAATGTTATTATTAAGAGAGCTTTGTACTTTACGTGGCTAGATATAGGGAGCCAATGCAGTTGTTCCAGGATGGGAGTGATATGTTCATATCTGGAGGCACCATACAGGGTTCAGGCTGCAGTGTTCATGGCCATTTGCAGGGGACAGAGTGCGTAGGCTGGAAGGCCATGAAGGATGATATTCACGTAATCAAAGTGTGGTGTGATAAGAGCTTGAAATACAGTGCAGAAGTCATCGGCCTCTAGTAAAGGCCGCAGGTAATGGAGGGTTTTTATTTTATGGTATACTGTCTTATTAATAGACTATGTTTGCTTCCATTCTCAGATGTTGGTCCAGAGTAATAACGAGATACCAAACTCATTTTTCATTCACTTCCACCTCTATATTAAGGAATGTTGGCAGGTATATCAGACCAATAACAGTCAACACCTAGATACCCCAGAGTTTTCTGGGAGACCGCAAAGGCGGTACCTTGCAGCAACATTATAGTTTACAGGCAAGGAGACGGAAGCTCATTGACTCCCGGGTGGTGTGGCTCGAGCGCCAGGTACTGGTAGACAGGCGGCAGTATATACCGAGGCCAGACCAAGTAGCAAAAGCTAAGCTTTTGGAGGTTCAGGCTGTATTAAATGAGATCCTCCACCAATGCACACAAAAAAATCTGAACTCTACTACAGAATTAGATGGTTTCAGTACAGGGATAAAGTTGTTGGTGCGCTGTTTGCAGGATCCCAAGGGAGCACGATTTGTACATGCCACTCATAATAAGGGGGGCCATCTACAAACCGACACCCCAATAATAGCGCGAATATTCTGGGCATATTATAAGGCTCTATACCAGAAGGAAGAGGTGGTTCTCAGTACCATGATAGACTACCTTGAAGGTCTCCCTCTTCCCAGTCTTACAGCACAGCAGGCATCCTCTTTGGGCGTACCCATTACAATAGAAGGGGTGGCCTCTGTTATTACCTGGGCACCATACTGCAAAGCACAGGGACCTAATGGGTATGGAGAGGAATTTTACAAGCTCCTGTTGAGACAATTAGTGGGCCCATTGGTGGTGGTCTACCATGAGCATATCCAAAATGGGAAGGTTTCTTGGGGCAACAACAAGACTCATATTACATTAATACCTAGGCCGGGTAAGGATCCATGCCAGACTGGTTCATACTGACCAATATCCGTAATAAATTTTGATTTAAAAATCTGGGCCAAATTCTTAACTAAACGGCTGGCGGGCTATCTTCCAGAGCTGATTCATGGTGCACAGGTGGGATTTGTGAGGCGACGGTGTGCAGCCAATAATCTGCAAAAAATCATAGCTTCCTTGGAATGGGTACATGAAAGCATAGTTACTCACCTGTAATAGGTGATCTCCGGAAACAGCAGGAATTTAGTCTTCACATATGGGTATCGTCGGTACCAATGGAGCCTGCGCGGGAACGCTCCCCAGCATCCAATTAGAAAGCTTTTGGGAGCATCCCACAGCGCCTGCATGCTGCCTTCCTGCCTTTCCCAACTGCCTCTCTCCAGTTGAGTTTTAAAGCTGAGACAAAGAGAGAGAGAGAGAGGGAAAGAGAAAGATAAAGAGATACAACTCCTAGGGGAGGTGGGTGGGTTGTGAAGACTAAATTCCTGCTGTTCCCGGAGATCACCTGTTACAGGTGAATAACTATGCTATCTCCAAGAACAAGCAGGAATGTAGTCTTCACATATGGGGACTCCCTAGCTTTAGATGCCAGGGATAGACCCCAAAGGTTGTGTGCCCCTGAAAAGCACAGTTACTTACCTGTAACAAGTGATCTCTGGGAACAGCAGGAATAAGTCTTCACATATGGGTACATCGGTACTGACGGAGTCTGCGCGGGAACGCTTCCCAGCGTCCAATCAGAACGCTTTTGGAAGCATCCCAACACGCCTGCGTGCTGCCTTCCCGCCTTTCCCAACTGCCTCTCCTCAGTTAAGTTTTAGAGCTGAGACAAAGAGAGAGAGCAGCAAGAGAAAGGGAAAGATAGAGATAGAGAGATACAACTCCTAGGGGAAGTGGGTGGGTTGTGAAGACTTATTCCTGCTGTTCCCAGAGATCACCTGTTACAGGTAAGTAACTGCTATCTCCAGGAACAAGCAGGAATGAGTCTTCACATATGGGGACTCCCAAGCTGAGATGCCCAGAGGGAGTCCTAGCATGTTGCGAATCTAGAAAGAGCCATGCTATTCCTCAGGACCTCAGGCATCCTGGGGATGGAGGGTAGGAGTTGAATACAGAAAAGGAGCTGTGGAACAGCTGGCCTAGAACAGGGCTTCTAAGAGGAAGGCACTGTATAGAGGGCATTTAGTAGTAAAATATTGTAATATGGGCCTCCCTTGTTGGCATTGTAAAAGTCTACTGAGGTTCATATGGATCTGTTAGAAGAGCCAGTGAAGAACCTTGAGTACCACCTCACTAAGAAGTAGAGGTAATAAAAGTAGAAAAAAACAAGTGGAGGTCAGAACCCTTTAGGGTGAGAAATAGCCCCAGGGGAAAACTGGGGAAGTATAAGAGGTAGAGCCTCAGCGGAAGACGCAGAAGGTACTATTAGAGAAAGCTTATGCTGTTTTGGTCCAAAAACAGTACAATCATAGGACCAAAGAAAAATGAGTCTGACCCAACTGGACTGGCAATGGAATCAGTCCATGTAGGAGAGAAAGGGTATGGAGATCCTTGCATCAGATAAGAAAGTAAGGACAGACTTAGGAAGCGCTAAGCTTTAGATTAACTTTAGCTCTGCAATGTCTTTCCTAAATGGGGTCAATTAGGAAAGGAAAAGGTACATGCAGAGCTTCAGAGGTACCTAACCCTGAAAGGTTATGGTAAGGAAAAAGTTTGTTAATTACCACAGGAAGTGGTTATATGCGTAGAACCCTAAGTATGCTGCTACAGCATTGATAGGGGTAGTGCCCATCTGTCAGGATCATATAGGAATGTATGGATATTTGAACCTAAACAGACAGATAGATAAGTACGTGCATACACATCTATCTAAAAGATATATCTCACTAGATAGATAGATATATATATACACACATACTCATATAGTATGCATATATATATATACCCTATATGAGTATGCATATATATATATATATATATATATATATATATATATATATATATATATATATATATAGAGAGAGAGAGATGGATGTATGGGCAGAAGATACACCGAACGATATAGGACTATATATATATATATATATATAGTCCTATATCTTTCGGTGTATCGTCTGCCTATGATATATATATATGAGATATATATATGTATAGCCCTATACATACATATAGTATGTAGACATATAGACACATGTCTCCAGGTATGTGGATGGAGAGATGTCTATAGAACCAGATCCCCCCTAGGGATATGGGGAGAGAGAAAGATTCATCTAAAAGCAAGAAGGTTGATACCTGCTTGAATAGATTTATTTATTTTATTTATTTAATTGCTTTTCTATACCGCACTATTTATTATCAGCACAGTTTACAGGAAACGTATTTGTGCAAAGAGGGCAGTTCAATGCACTTAAAATAAACAGGGTAAATAAACATGGATAACAGGTTAACAGGTAACAACTATTTACAATTTAGTATGCAGGCTTATATACCTATCTCGTTGGTAAGTACAGTTGATACGGCAATGACATTCTGTAAATTAAATAGAGGTGGGTTCGGAAGGTAGTGGTGTCGTGGGCAAGGGGCTCGTGTGGAGAGAGTTGGACATGAGTGAAGGTGGCTGAGAGCTGTCATTTGGGATGGAGAAGTGCTGGGTAAATAGGTGACGTTTCAACGCTTTCCTAAATTGAAGGTTGTTGATGGCGCGGATGTCAGGTGGGAGAGCATTCCAGCAGGAGGGTGCGTAGAAGGCAAAGGCAGGGTTGCTCGTAGTCTTGGAGCATTTAATGAGTGCTGATAGATGTATAGAGAATCCTCTTTCCCTGGTTATGACTGGCAGAGTCAGAGGAATGGTCTCCCTGACAAGAAGGAGTCTAGATTCCTTTCAGAATTTGAGCTCTTGAATAATCAGGATGGGCTACGTGAAAAATGCAGAGGATAACTTCAGTCTGCAGGCAGCAAGTCCAGATCTCTCCAGAACTGCAGTATGGAGAATGGATAGAGGACGCCACTGGAGGAAGATACCATAGTGACCCGCCTATGAGGGTAAGATGGGTATCAGGCGTCCTTTAGCTGCCACTGAAAGAAAATTATTTCTGACGAGAAGACCAAAGGAGATATGGGCCAAGCCAGGGAATTGGCCCTTCTTTAGGTTTTCACGTGATGAAAGGCCTGAGTCTTATGTCTCAAAGAGATTTAAGATGAGATGGTAAGGGTAGGGAATACCTACCAGTCATGAAAAACATGACTGGGGGAACCCCCCTAACCATCTGGGGTTATCTGCTAGGCAAGATACTAATGCTCTCTAGCAAGGGCCCATAGTGCAAAGCTACTCTGTAGAGTTGCAGAGAGCATGCTGCAGGTTGGTTAGAAGAAAAAACTGGCTGTATAAAGCCAGTGGGTAACAAACTATTCTGCCCAGGACAAGGGGGCGAAGAATAGAAGTTAACCAACCAGTCTGTGATAATAGGATTTTCCAAACGAGGTTGATAACCTGTTTGGGGTTTAGCACTAAGGCTAGAAGGATTGCTAGTGGAGGGGAACCCCTGGTTGTGTGGTGAACAGAACCAGTGGCTTAACCACTAGGAATTACTGTATCTGCAGCAACTACCAGGGCAGCGGAAAGAAATTTCTTTTGCCCTCCTTTTTTTAGATTGGGAAAAAAGAAACAACAGACATAGTAGGACCTCCTATTGGCTGATGAGCTGCCCTAAGGTAATAAAGGGGGAGATAACTCTGGAAGGGAGAATCCCCCTGTGGAACAGGTAGAGGACCATAGAGGCTTACCAGTGTAAAAGAGCCACTCTTACAAATCAAATATTGTAGTAAGAGGGAGGTAAGACAGAGTTGAAGGAGACTGACTATGCAGGAAGTCTCTGAAAGGTAAGATGATACATGCCAGTACAGGGAAACAACTGTGTTATTGATAGTTGTCACCTCTTTTCCCCAAAGAGGAACAGAAAACCTGTTAAGTATGGGCATGATCTTGATAAAAACTCTTTAGAGAAAGAAAAGATGTCTCATGAAGAGATATCTAGAAAAGGTTAGGATAAAATTAGTGCAGATACTTCAAGTGAAAAGAAGCAGACTGCCACTCCAACCACCAAACAAGAGGGGTAATAATGATCTATTTGAAACCCTGCGACTGCTGGGTTTGCTGACCCTGTTGAGGTTGTGGTTTCTTCAGACCAGGGCAATGTTTCCCCTGTTTGGGAACATCTGTATGATGGGCAGAAGATGGATAAAACTTTTTCCCCCTAGGGGAAGAAAGTTTGGCAGGACATTTCCTACCAACTGGGAAAGAGGAAGGCGTAGAACAGCCTCTGGAAACAGGAATGTCAGTGGTTAACTGAGCAACCTGGAGTAAAGACTCCTTGTTAAAGAGATTTTCTCCAGTGCAAGGAGTATTTCCCAGTCTTTCTTGTGCCCATTTGTCCAAGTCTGAAGCCTGGAGCCAGGCTTTACGTCGTGCCCCTATAGCTATAGCAGAAGTTCTGCTAACAGACTCAAAGGAGTCTAGGGAAGCACGAGTAAGGAACCTAGAGATATTTTGAGCATGACTAACCTGTAAGGAATAGCCTGCACTTTTGGGCTCTTGAAAAAAAGGAGTCAAAGATAGTAAGTTCTTTGTGACCTCCTCAAGCGATAAACTCATACAGAAAATATATGAGAGAATTCTTGCTGAAAGCATGGATGCCTGGAAGGTTTGGCGTCCAAAGGCATCTAAAGTCTTAGACTCACGACCTGGCGGATAAGAAGAGTGCTTTTTCTGCGGTGACAGGACAACGTCCTGCCGGCTCCGCGAAAAAACGAAAACTGAGGAGAGGCAGTTGGGAAAGGCGGGAAGGCAGCATGCAGGTGTGTTGGGATGCTTCCAAAAGCGTTCTGATTGGATGCTGGGAAGCGTTCCCGCGCAGACTCCGTCGGTACCGACGTACTCATATGTGAAGACTCATTCCTGCTTGTTCCTGGAGATAAAGGGCTCCACTTCCTCCCATGGATCTCTGGCATCCAACCATGCATGGTGGGTAGGAGTTGATTAGGTATGGAACAGGTGTTAGAGAACAGCCTGACCAAACAAGGCATCCTGGCGGGAGTCCTTGTCCAAGCTGTGAAGGTATGAACAGAGGCCCAGGTAGCTGCTCCACAGATGTCGTCGATAGACACAGAGTGTAGATGAGCCATTGAAGCTGCCATGGCTCTCACATTGTGAGCTGTGACATGGCCCTCCAGAGGAAGATTCTTACTCTGATAGGCAAAGGAAATACACTGAGCAATCCAGTTAGATAGTGTTCTCTTAGAGACTGGAAGTCCCAAATGAGAAGGATCAAAAGCAACAAAGAGTTGAGAGGACTTTCTATGTTGCTGTGTTTCTATGTTGCTGTGTTCTTTGTAAGTAAAAGGCTAAAGCTCTTTTACAGTCCAAAGTATGAAGATTCCTTTCTGCATTTGATGCATGAGGCTTTGGAAAGAACACAGGTAGGTAGACTGCTTGGTTAAGATGAAAAGGCGAGACCACCTTTGGCATAAAGTGTGGATGAGTCCTAAGGACTACCTTGTCATAATGAAACCTTGTATAAGGTGGATCAGCTACTAGTGCCTGCAACTCACTGATGCGACGTGCTGATGTGATTGAAATGAGAAAGATAACCTTCCAAGAAAGGAATTTCAAGGAGGTAGTAGCTAAGGGTTCGAAAGGTGGCTTCATGAGCTGACCAAGAACCAAGTTTAAATCCCATGCCACAGGTGGTGGCTTAATAGAAGGCTTAGTTAGCACAAGGCCTCTCACAAATCTTGCTATAAGAGGATGGGAGGAAATAGGTTGTCCATTTAGGGGCTTGAAGGAAGCTGCAATGGCACTCAAATGGACCCTCACTGAGTTAGTCTTAAGTCCTGCATTGGATAAATGGAGATACTCCAGTAATGATTCCAGAGGTACCGCAAGGGGGTTAAGACCCTTCTGCGAACACCATATGGTAAACCTTTTCCACTTGAAAGCATAAGAGCGTCTTGTGGAAGGCTTCCTGGAAGCATAAAGGATATCCTTTACCTGCTGAGGGAGGTTAAGATCATGGAGATCTAGGCCTTCAGCAACCAAGCCCTGAGATGCAGAGACTGGGGATTGGGATGCCATAACATTAAATCCTCTTGAGATAGGAGATCTGGAGCAGACCCTAACTCCAGCGAAGGAGCTTGAGAGAGATGTAGAAGCAGAGGGTACCACACCTGCCGTGGCCAATGTGGAGCTATGAGGATCATATGGCCTCTGTCTCTCTGAAACTTGAACAGGGTTTTGGGAATTAGGGGAATGGGTGGAAAGGCATACAGGAAGTCTTGACCCCACCCCAGTAAAGGAGGAAAGCAACCCTGGCCTGAGCCCCCTGAGCCGGAATTCTGGAACAGAACCGGGGAAGTTTGGCATTCCACGGACTTGCAAAGAGATCTATGTCCGGGGTTCCCCAAATCTGAAAAATCTTGGCCACCTGGTCTGCATGCAGAGACCACTCGTGTGGAAGCAGAACTTGACTGAGTCTGTCTGCCCAAGAGTTTTGTATGCCTGGAAGATACACTGCCAGGAGATGAATCTGATGCTCTCTGGCGAGGGCCCATAGTCGCAAAGCTTCGTTGCAAAGCGACAGAGAGCCTGTTCCCCCCTGCTTGTTCATGTAGAACAGGGCTACTTGATTGTCCGTATGAATGAGTACTGTCTTGTAGCTGAGCAGGGTGTGGCACACTCGAAGAGCAAGGAAGATTGCTCTGAGCTCCAAGAGATTGATATGTAGATGAGTCTCCTGTGGAGTCCAGGTGCCTTGGGTGGAGAGGTCTTGCAGATGAGCTCCCCAACCCATTGGTGAAGCATCTGTTGTGAGAGTTGCCTGGGGTAAGGGTTGTTGAAAAGGGGACCCCAGCAACTGTCCCCAGGTTTTGAGTGGACTTCCACCATTGGAAGGACAAAATAAGGCGATTTGTGTTTGCTATTTTGTCTGACAGGCATCCTGATGCCTGGGTCCATTGAGTGGATAAAGTCCACTGGGCTGCTCTCATATGGAGGTGAGCACAGGGAACCACATGCACGGTAGATGCCATGTGGCCTAGTAATTGTAGCATTTCTCGGGCAGTGAGATGAGGCTTTAGCACTGCTTGAGAAGCTAACTGCACCATGCGAAGGCAACGGGCCTGGGGGAGATAGGCCCTTGCCTTTCTGGTATCCAGCAAAGCTCCTATGAACTCTAGAGACTGAGTGGGAGTTAGACTGGATTTTGGGATGTTTATGACCAGACCCAAATACTGAAGGATACGCATTGTACAGGATAGAGAAGTCCTGGCCTCTGACTCTGATGGGGCTCGAATGAGCCAGTCATCTAAGTAGGGGAAGACGAATATCCCTAGAGTGTGGAGAAATGCTGCTACCACAGCCATGAATTTCGTGAACACCCTTGGTGCTGAGGCCAGGCCAAAAGGAAGCACCCTGTATTGGTAGTGCTTTCCTTGAAAAAGGAATCGAGGGAACTTTCTGTGAGTTGGATGGATGAGAACATGGGTGTACGCATCCTTGAGATCTAGAGAACAAAGCCGATCCTGACTCTGAAGGTATGGCAGCAGAGTTCCTAGAGAAATTATCTTGAATTTCTCTTTGAAAAGGAAATTGTTCAATTCTCTAAGGTCCAAAATAGGTCTGTATCCCCCTATTTTCTTTGGGATAAGGAAATAGGGGGAGTAAAACCCTGTACCCTGTTGATGGATGGGTACTTCTTCTATTGCCCCTTGGGCAAGAGGCTTTGTGACCTCTTGATCTAACAGGTTGATAAGAGAGGTCTGAAAATTGTGGGAGGGGACATGCTCAAAAAATGAAGCTTGTACCCCTCTTTTATGATGGAGAGTGTCCAATGCTCCGCTGTTATCTGCCCCCATCTGGGGGCAAAGTGACAAAACCTTCCTGGAACGGTGGAAGGCTCTGGTCCATTGAGAGCCAGGAAGGCTAAGTTCTCTAGCTGAAAGTCAAAGGCCTTGTGGAGGCTGAGACTGCTGGGACAGTTGAGGCTTAGCAGTCTTTGCTTTCCTTTGTTTGGGTGGTTGCTGACCTTTCCGGACAGGTTGACCTGCAGAACGTCCCTGCTGGGAATAAGCAGGATAAAACCTTTTCTTTTTGGAAAAGAATGGTTTCTTGAAATATTTCTTTCTTGCAGGATCAGCTGTGGCCTTGGATAATCTATCCAAGGTGGAGTTGTCAGCATCCAACTCATTGGCTTTTTCTTGCCAATCTTTGCCAAACAGGTTCTCACCAGTACAAGGAATATTTCCCAGTTTGTCTTGTACCCAGAGCTCCAGATCAGATGCCTGGAGCCAAGCAATTCTACGTGCACCTATGGCAATGGCAGAGGTTCTGCTTATGCACTCAAAACAGTCAAAAGCTGCACGGTTGACAAATTTAGAAACATCTTGGGCATGTTTGACCAATGTGAGAAAATCCTGCCTTCTATCCTCAGGAAGAAGAGGGCTCAAAACCTCTAAATCTCCTGTGACTTCCTTCAGGAACATTCCCATATATAAAAAAATATAGGAACTGATCCTGGCAGAAAGCATGGAAGCTTGGAAGGTACAACGTCCAAAAGCATCCAAAGTCTGCACTCACGTACTGGAGGATTAGAGGCATGCCTCTTTGCACTCCTGATCCTTTTCATAGCTGATTCCACTACAATAGAGTGATGAGGAAGCTGAGTTTTCTGGAAACCAGGACAAGGAGAGACTCGATACATAGTATCCGGTCTACGAGAGTGAGGAGAGGTGGTAAGAGGCGTCTCCCACATTCTTAGCATGAGATCATGCAAGATCTCATGGATGGGCAAAGTAGCTGCCTCCTTAGGAGCTTTGGGATATTGTAAAATTTCCAACTCCTTTGCTCTGGGCTCTGTTTCAGGAGCCACAGTAATGGACAGACCTCGAGCCACCTCCCTGATGAAATCCTGAAAGGAAATGTCCTCTGGAGGAGACATCCTGCATTTAGGGGAGGAAGGCTCCTCTGGGAGAAGTATTCCCGCATCAACAGAACTGTCAGAATCCTCAGATTCCTCTGAGGACTCGAAGTACCTTCTGTCCGGATGCTCTTGAAGAGCCCGATATCTGTACCGACCGAAGTCGGTACCGGAGGGAAATCGGTACCGGTGTATCGGTACCAGAAGGCATCGCATGACTGGGTGCCGGCAATATGAACACCGATGTCGATGCTGTCGGTACCAGTACTGGTACTGGTGCCGGAGTCGGTGCCAGTTGAACTGTCTGACACGGTTCCGAGGGTGTCGATGCTGCAAGGAGAGACACCAGACTGGGTTCAATAGCCAGGAACCTCTGGTCTATCGATGCAGCCGATGACTGGGTGTCGGTACCGCAGAAAACAGCCGGTACCCCAGAGCATGGCACCAGTAGTTCTGCCGAGGTCGAGGCCTCGAGAACGTCCTAGAGCCCCGATAATGCTTTGGATGCCAAAGCCTCCTGCCGGGGCAATTTTGCCGGTGCAGAATCCTCAAGGGCAATGCCAGAAGCATCTCTACCCTTTGAGGACCGGCTAGACTTATGTTTAGTTACCTGAGATCCACGGGAGGAAGACGAAGCCCTGGAAGACGTCTATGCCACCGAGGCTGCATCAGAGGGAAAGAGGGTACTGAGCTTGGCAGCTCGGTTCTGTCGACCTCTCTTGGACATGATGGCACAGGCCATACATTCCATGATGGAGTGGTCAGGACCTAAACATTTAAGACACCACTCATGGGTGTTGGTGACGGAGATGGTACCACCACACTTGGTGCACTTTTTAAAACCCGAAGCGGGTTTTTGCATTGTGGAAAAAATTTTGGGCCTAAGGCCCAAAATGGCGCGTGCATCTGGAAAAATGGGAAAAAAGTACTAAGTTGTTTTGTTTTTTTTTAAAGAAAAGTAAGAAAGAAAGAACAGCCGGCGGTACCGGTAAAGCATCGAGGAAGGCAGACGCGACCACAAAAAAAGAAGGGCAATAAGGAAAATTTTCTGCGGTGACAGGAGCACGACCTGCTGGCTCCACGGAAAACAAAGAACTGGAGAGAGGCAGTTGGGAAAGGCGGGAAGGCAGCACGCTGGCACTGTGGGATGCTCCCAAAAGCTTTCTAATTGGACGCTGGGGAGCATTCCCGCGCAGGCTCAGTCGGTACCGACTATACCCATATATGTGAAGACTACATTCCTGCTTGTTCCTGGTGATCAGGTATTCTCCAGGGACAGCAGGAATCAGTCCTCACAACCCTTTCTCCTCCCCTTCAAGTTGCTATCCTGTTTTGCCATCCTCTTTTGTCAGTTCTAGCTATGTCATCTGACTTAGCAAGATGGCACCCTTGGGCGGGAAGGGGACCACGCATGCGTGGTGACATCCCCAAAGGCTTTCTTTGAAAGCTGGGGAGATGCTTCCGTGAGGGCTCCGTCGGCATCGACATCACCTATATGTGAGGACTAATTCCTGCTGTCCCTGGAGATCACCTGCTACAGGTGAGTAACTACACTTTAGTACAAGTATCCCTAGCAACTTTAAGTAAATAACTTAAATAGCTAAACAAAACCTTAAAACTAAGATGCAGACAGTAGTCCAGCAGCAAGATAGGGGCTATCCGGTCTTTTGCACTGAGTGTCACATGTACGATTTATCCCAGTTGGAGAGGGGTCTTATGTGTGTACTAGGTGCAAGGAGCTCTTTGCATTCATGGAACGAGTCCGATCACTGGAGGCTAGAGTAGCAGACTTAGAGAACATAAGGAAGACAGAGAGGTATATATACGAGACCTACAGGGACAAAGTACTGGAGTCCCACCTCCAGTCTGGCAGCCTCTCTGTTGCCATGGAGGAGAGAAGCCATGTGAAAAGAGTATCACCTTGATGTAACAGCAAGCGATCCTGCAGTTAGGACCTGTCCTCCAGGTGATGTAAAAGCCTCTTATACAGAGATGGTTTCTCCAGGGACATGTGCCCATGAGGGAAGGGTTAGGACAGCCGTTATAGTTGGCGATTCAATCATTAGGCATGTAGCTAGCTAAGTGGCTGGTGGATGTGAGGATCGCCTGGTAATACGCCTGCTGGGTGCGAAGGTAGCAGAACTAATGTGCCACCTAGCCAAGGCTTTAAATAGTGCTGGGGAGGAGTCTTCTGTCTTGATACATGTAGGTGCCAATGACATAGAAAAGTATGGGAGGGAATTTCTGAAGGCTAAATTTAAGCTTTTAGGTAGGAAGTTGAAATCCAGAACTTCCAGGGTAGCATTCTCTGAAATGCGTCCTGTTTCACGCGTAAGACCCAGAAGGCAGGCAGAACTCTGGAGTCTCAATGCGTGGATGAGACGATAGTGCAAGGAAGGTGGTTTTGGATGTGTATGGAAATAGACAACATTTGCTGACTCTGTAAATATGCTTAACTTCAACTTCAATGTATATATCCAACCCCATTCAGCTATGCTAATGCCCCCGTAAATAATTCCATGTATGCTGCTCCTACTGTATACATAATATTCCATGTATACAAATTCTAAGATCCATGTATATAAGTTCCTGTTTCAATGTAAACAAACAGTTCTGTTACTTGTAAACCGCTTTGACCCAGTGAAAAGCGGTGTATAAAGAAAAAAAAACCCAGTTAAATTAATTCTGGAGAAGGGAGGGGCTTTTCCGAAATGATGGGCTCCACCTTAACTGGGATGGAAGCAGGCTGCTGGCATTAACCTTTAAAAAGCAGACAGAGCAGCTTTTAAACTAGCACATGATTCCGAAGGACGTATCCTTGAAGGATACTACCGTAGCAAAGGAAGGAAGTTAGGGCATCCCACAGAGAGGTTCCAATAGAGATAAAAGTAACCCAGATGCCCTTAAGTACAGAGCTGAAAGATTCCAAATTATCCCTGCCTACCAGTAACCAGATTAATATGAATAAAATACAGCCTCTAAAATGCTTGTATGCAAATGCTAGAAGACTAAAAAATAAGATGGGAGAGTTAGAATATATAGCACTAAATGAAAGGTTGATATAATAGGCATCTCAGAGACCTGGTGGAAGGAGGACAACCAATGAGGCACTAACACCTGGGTGCAATGATAGGGTAGATGAAATTGGTGGATAGGTTGCACTTTATGCTTGAGAGGGCATTGAATCACACAGGACTAAAGTTTTGCAGGAAACAAAATATATTGTAGAATCTCTATGGATAGAAATTATATGTAAAAAGGCAAAGGCGATGGCAGTGGGGGTGTACTACTGACAGCCTGGGCCAGAATGAACAGATGGATGATGAAATGCTAAAAGAAATCACAGAAGCTAACAGAAGTAACACAGTAATAACAGGTGATTTCAATTATGCCAGTATCAACTGAGTCAGTGTCACAGCTGGACATGCTAGGGAGATAAAATTTCTAGATGAAATAAATAACCGCTTCTTGAAATAGCTGGTTCACGAACTGACAAGAGGGGAAGCTATTCTGAATCTAATCCTTAGTGGAACATAGAATCGGGTGCAAGAGAAGGGTGTTGGGGCCAGCTGACAACAGTGATCACAGAATGATTGCATTTGATTTAATAAATGGAGGAAGGACAGCAAGGAAATCCACAGTACTGCCTTTTAACTTTCAAAAGGGAGACTATGAGAAAAAGAAGAAAATAGTTAAGAAAATACTAAAAGGAGCAGTTGCAAAAGTTAAATATTTACATCAAGCATGGGCGTTGTTAAAAATACTATCTTGGAAGCCCAGACCAGATGTATGCCACACTTTAAGAAAAGTGGAAGGAAGATCAAAAAGCTGTCAGCATGGTTTAAAGGTAAGGTCAGAGAGGCTGTTGCAGCCAAAAAAGCATCTTTCAGGAAATGGAAAAAAGAGCCAAATGATGAAAACAGGAACGATAAGCACTGGCAAGTTAGATGCAAGGCATTGATAAGGCAGGCAAAAAGAGAATTTGAAAGAAAGCTTGCCGTAGAAGCAAAAACGAATAATAAAAACTTTTAGTACATTCATAGCAAAATATCTGTGAGAGAGTCAGTTGGACCATTGGATGATAGAGGGATAAAAAGGGGTGCTAACAGAGTACAAGGCCATAGCTGAGAGACTGAATGAATTCTGTGTTTCGGTCTTTACTGAAGATGATGTAGCTAAGTTACCCATACCTGAAATGGTATTTAAAGATGATGTATCAGAAGAATTTAAATAAAGATTGATAAACTGGGAAGATGTATTATAGCTATTTGATAAACTGAAGAATAGCAAATCACTTGGGCCGGATGGTATACATCTGAAGTTTTTGAAAGAACTGAAATATGAGATTGCAGACATACTATTAGTAATCTGTTAACTAACCTTAAAATCATCTGTAGTACCTGAAGATTGGAGAATGGCCAATGTAACACCAATTTTTAAAAAGGGATCCAGGGGTGATCCGGGAAATTACAGATGGGGGGGGGGGGGGGTTTAAAGTCAGTACTACACAAAATGATAGAAACCATTATAAAGAATAAAATTACTGAACCCCCTCTACCTCTGCTACACTTTCTTCCTTTTCTATAATCTGAGGAGGAAACTGCACACCTTCTTTCCTCCTCCAAACTCACTACCTGCTCCTCTGATCCTATTCCCACCCATCTCCTAAGCCCCCATCTCCTCCACTGTTGTCCCTTCCATCTCTCATATTCTCAACCTGTCGCTCTCCACTGCAACTCTCCCTGCAGCCTTCAAGCATGCTGTAATTACACCTCTCCTCAAGAAACCCTCACTTGATCCTACCTGTCCTAATTATTGACCCATCTCCCTCCTCCTCTTTGTTTCTAAACTACTTGAACGTGCGGTTCACCTTGACTTTTTGTTCTCTCAAGCCCTCCTGGATCCTTTAGAATCTGGCTTTCGTCCTTTACATTCTACTGAAATGGCTCTTGTCAAAGTCTCCAGTCATTTGTTCCTGGCAAAATCCAAGGGCCTTTACTCAGCCCTCATCTTTCTTGACCTCTCTGCTGCTTTTGACACTGTTGACCACAATCTTCCCCTTGATACTCTGTCCTCACTTAGTTTTAAGGGCTCTGCACTATACTGGTTCTCCTCTTATCTCTCCCATCGCTCTTTCAGTGTTTATTCTGGTGGATCCTCCTCTGCTGCTATCCTGCTCTCAGTTGGTGTACGCCAAGGATTTGTCTTGGGCCCAACTCCTTTTCTCTCTCTATACCCAGTCCCTTGGTACACTCATCTCTTCCCATGGCTTTCAGTACCATCTTTATGCTGATGACTCCCAGATCTTCCTCTCTACATTTGAAATCTCTCTGGCAATCCAGGACCGGATCTCTGCCTGTTTTTCTGACATTATTGCTTGGATGTCTTACTGCCACCAGAAATTGAACATGGCCAAAACTGAGCTTTTTATTTTTTCCTCCCTAAAACCTCCTCTCCTCTTCCTCCTTTCTCAGTCTCTGTGGATAACTCTCTACTCCTCCCTTTTTTCTCAGCTCGCAACCCTGGGGTTGTCTTTGACGCCTCTGTCTCCTTCTCCACACACCGTTTCTTTCTCTATAACATCAACAAAATCTGCCCATTCCTTTCTGAACACACTACTAAGACACTTATCCATTCCTTAATCACCTCTTGTCTTGACTATTGTAACCTACTCCTTGCTGATCTCCCACTGAATCATCTCTCTCCTCTTCAGTCTGTTCAACACACTGCTGTGTGGCTAATCTTCCGCCAGCCTCATCATGCTCATATTACCACCTCTGCTCAAGGCTCTTCATTGGCTTCCTATCTGTTTCCGCATTCAGGTCAAACTTCTCCTGCTGACCTATAAGTGCGTTCACTCTGCAGCTCTTCCCTATCTTTCCTCTCTTTTCTCTCCCTACACCACTCTGCCGGAACTCCGCTCTTCTAGCAAATTACTTCTATCTGTGCCCTTCTCTTCTACTGCTAACTCCAGACTTTGCTCCTTTCACCTTGCTGCTCCTTATGCCTAGAACAAAACTACCTGAGTCTGTACCTCTGGCATCTTCTCTGACCCTTTTCAAATCTAGGCTAAAAACTTACCTCTTCGTTGCCGTTTTCGAATCTTGACTCATCTGATCTCCCTTTGTGTTTCCTTAGCATTCCCCGTAGATGTATCCCATGTCTACTCCTACTGTGTTGTCTGTCTTGACTAGACTGTAAGCTCTGATGAGCAGGGACTGTCTCTCTTACATGTCTGTGCAGCGCTGCGCATGTCTTGTAGCCCTATACAAATGCTCAGTAGTAGTAGTAGTTATGATTCAATGGGAGAAAGCCAATATGGATTTAGCCAAGGAAGATCTTGTCTTACTAATGATTAGTAACCAATTTGTTATATTTTTTGAAGATGTGAACAAACAGGTAGACAAAGGTAAGCCGATCGATATAGTCTATGTGGATTTTCAGAAAGCCTTTGACAAATTCTTATATGAGATACTTGATGAAATTAAGGGAGGAGGGAGGAATGGCCTAGTGGTTGGGGCAAGTTACCTCGGGCCAGGGGTTCAAATCCCGCTAGAGGACAGCAACCTTGGGCTGGAAGGACTGGGGTTTCTAGTCCCACAGGTGCTCCTTATAGCCTTGGGTACAAAAACAGATTGTGAGCCCTTCAGGGACAAGGGAAAAATATATATACAGTACCTCAATGTACACCGCTTTGACTAGTAAAAAAACGGTATATAAGCCTAGTTAAATAAATAAAATAAAAAGTGATGGGTTAGGAGGCAGTGTACTACTGTGGATCAGGAACTGGCTAAAAGATAGAAAGCAGACAGTAGGGCTAAATGGCCAATTTTCTCAATGGAGAAAGATGAATACTGGAGTACCCCAGGGATCTGTGCTGGGCCCGCTGCTTTTTTTAACTTATTCGTGAATTCATATATTATCCACAATGATGCTTAAATCCTTTTCCTAGGTAGTGGTTCCTAATGAGGAACCTTGCAGCAGGTAAGCAAAGTTTGGGTTGTTCTTCCTTACGTGCATAATTTGCACTTTTCCACATGAAATTTAATTTGCCATTTAGACATCCAGTCTTCTCATTTATTAAGGTGCTCTTGCAATTTTTCACAATCCTCTTATGTTTTAATAACTTTGAATAATTTTGTGTCATCTGCAAATTTGATCACCTTACTCGTTATTGCCATCTACATCTTTGTCTCCTCTAATGATCCTCTTGCAAAGTCAAGGGGTCACATTATTTTCATATGCAAATATAGAAATTTTATTTTCAGTTGATTCTGCTGACTGGCTTGAGGCTCATAAATTTAAGTTAAATACCAATAAAACTGAGGCTATTTGGCTCCCTAGGGGTACCAGGGTGCCTCTATCCAAAAATACACAACTCCATAATGGTTTTTCAAGGAGACCATTGGGTGTTGTTTTGGACACCTATTTAATCTTCATAGCATACATTTCAGTGCTAGTTTGTTCTTCCTTTCTGGCCATACGGAAAATCAGAGAGATCCAGCCACATAAAAATTTGTTATCTCTCGTTCATTTACTAATTTGGAATAAGTTGGACTACTGCAATTCTTTACCAGCTGGGGTGTGTGTGTGGGGGGGGGAGGGATGTACAATTAAAGAATTCAGTTAGCTTAAAATACCACGATTAGATCACTATATAGAGCCCATTGATATCCTCACATCACCCTGCTTTTGATGGCGTAGTATTGACTCCCTCTAGCCTATAGAATGCATTTTACTTGGGCCAACCTTTATATTTGCTCATCTGTTTCTCCATGTGATCTTGTCCTATTCGGTCTTCACAGCTCTCTGATTTGTTTGTCTTCTTCTCGTACAATCTGTAGCAAAATTACTCCGAGATGTTCCTTTTTATTAGCCACTTCCTTGTGGAATCAACACCCTCCTGAGATTAGATCTGAAAGTAATTATTGGTGGTTCAAAAGAGATTTGTTGTTGTTGTTAAGTGCCGTCGAGTCGGAGTCGACTCAAGGCGACCCTCTGGATAGCTATCCTAAATTGTGTTCGGTCTTCAGTCAGGCGGTTCATTGTTGACAGACTGGTACCCGTAGCTGCTGTTATTGTATCGATCCATCTCATTGCTGGCCTTCCTCTTTTGCGTTGACCTTCTATCTTGCCAAGCATAATGTCTTTCTCTAATGATCTCTCTCTTCGCATGATGTGTCCAAAGTATGAAAGTCGAAGTCTTGTCATCTGAGCTTCTAAAGAAAGCTTAGGTTTGATCTCCTCTAGTACCGACAGGTTTGTTCTTCGGGCAGTCCATGGTATACACAGTATTCGCCGCCAGCACCATAATTCAAAGGCATCAATTTTCTTCCTGTCTATCTTTTTCACTGTCCAGCTTTCACATACATATGATGTTATTGAAAATACCATGGCTTGAACAAGTCGAATCTTTGTATGAAGAGACATCTCTGCTCTTGAGAATCTTATCTAGGTCTTTCATAGCCATTCTGCCAAGAGCAATGCGTCGTCTGATTTCTTGACTGCTTGTTGCTTCTTTATTCATAGTTGATCCAAGCAGGTTAAAGTTGTTCACAATTTCAATTTCTTCTCCTTCAACGATGAACCTGTTGATTATGCCAGTTGTCATGATCTTTGTCTTCTTTACATTAAGGTGCAGGCCCATTTTGAGACCATGTTCTTTGATTGTGAGAAGCAAATGTTTCAGATCTTCACTTTCAGCCAGTAATGTGGTATCATCAGCATAGCGAAACTTGTTGAGTCTTCCACCAATCTTCACACCTCTGTTGTCTTCATACAATCCTGCTTCTCTGATGATTTGTTCTGCATATAAATTAAACAGGTAGGGGGAAAGTATGCAGCCTTGTCTTACACCTTTGCTTATTTTAAACCATTCTGTTTCTCCTTGTTCCGTTCGAACTATTGCTTCTTGATCAATGTACAGATTGCGCAAGAGAACGATCAGGTGTTCTGGTATACCCATGCTTCTTAATGTGGCCCAGAGTTTCTCATGGTTTACACAGTCAAAAGCCTTGCTATAGTCGATAAAGCACAAATAGATATCCTTTTGGTATTCTTTAGTCTTTTCAAGGATCCATCTCACATCCTCAATGATGTCTCTCGTTCCTCGCCCTTTCCTGAACCCTGCTTGCACTTCAGGTAGTTCTTGTTCCAGGTATGGTTGTAGTCTCTTTTGAATAATCTTCAGTAGAATCTTGCTGGCATGTGGGATCAGAGCGATTGTGCGATAATTTCCACAGTCAGTTGGATCACCTTTCTTTAGTATTGGTATAAACACCGATCTTTTCCAGTCAGTTGGCCATGATGTTGTCTTCCATATTTCTTGGCAGAGCCTTGTGAGTACGGTAACAGCTGCATCAGATTGTTGCAATACTTCTATGGGAATGCTATCAATGCTTGGTACTTTGTTCTTTGATAAGGCTTTCAATGCTGCTTCAACTTCTTCTTTCATCACCAATGGTTCCCGATCATAGGGTACAGGTTGAAACGGCTGTTGGTCCACTTGATCTTTATCATATAAAAACTCTGTATATTCCTTCCACCTTTTCTTGATCTTCTCAGCATCATTCAACATAGAACCTTGAGCATCTTGTAACATTCCAATTCGGGACTGGAACTTTTTCTTTAACTCTCGTAGCTTTAGGAAAGCCGATCTTGTTCTTCCTCTAATAGTTTCTGCTTCTATTTCCTTGCAAGTGTCATTGTAGTACTTTTCCTTGTCCTGTCTTGCTGCACGTTGGAAATCTCTGTTGAGTTCTGCGATTGTCTTTCTTTCTCCTCTGGCTTTAGCTTCTCTGCATTTCTGGGCAATTTTCAGAGTTTCTTCCGTCATCCATTTTGGCCGTTTTTGCTTTTTCACCTTTTGTAGAGACTTCTCACTTTCTTCCAACACAACCTTCTTGATGTCATTCCATAACTCTTCTGGAGCTCTGTCATTTGTATCTAAAGCAGCAAATCGATTTTGCAGGCAGTCTTTAAATTCCAGTGGTATATTCTCAAGGTCATATTTTGCTGCATTCATGAGTGGTTTGCTCTTTTTCAACTTTAGCTTGAGTTTGCATACTAGTAGTTGATGATCTGTACCACAGTCAGCTCCAGGTTTTGTCTTTGTTGATGTTACAGAGCTTTTCCATCGTTGACTTCCGCATTTGTAGTCAATTTGATTTTTATATAATCCATTCGGTGAAGTCCATGTGTACAGTCGCCGCTTGTGTTGCTGGAAGAAGGTGTTTGAGATGAATAGATCATTGGTCTTGCAGAATTCTATCAGTCTTTCTCCAGCTTCATTTCTGTTGCCAAGTCCATATTTTCCAACTACTTTGCCTTCTGCTTTGTTGCCAACTTTTGCGTTCCAGTCACCCATGACTATCAGGATATCCTGTTTGCATGTTCTGTCAATTTCAGCTTGTACTTGCTCATAGAACTCTTCAATTTCATTCTCTTCTGCAGCTGTTGTTGGGGCATATACTTGAATTATAGTTGTGTTGATAGGCAATCCTCGTAGACGAATAGAGATTAAGCGTTCGCTGACTGCATTGTATTTCATTACAGTTCTTGCAAGTTTCTTCTTTATTATAAATGCAACACCATTTCTTCTTTGTCTTTCATTTCCAGCATAGTAGACCATGTGATCATCTGATGCAAAGTGCCCCATGCCAGTCCATTTCAGTTCGCTGACACCCAACAGATCAAGTTGTACACGTTCCATTTCATTCTTGACCACCTCCAACTTCCCTTGGTTCATGCTTCGTACGTCCCATGTTCCAATGTGTAAGACATCTTTACAGCTTCTGACTCTCATTTCATGCGCAGCTTTAAAGACTTATATTTTTGAGTTTTCCTTTGCTAGTTATTAGCATTACCTCTTACTTTCTTGGTTTCTAGAATCCATGGGTGGTTCTTAGCTTTGAGATGCTTGGCTATTTTTGTCCTAGCGGGACTTGAATTTTATTTTATTTTATTTTTTTTATAGTGCTGGTTGTGATTTTGGTTTGTTTTTTTTTCCCTTATGTTATTTTAACTTTTCCTTATCTTGAGTATTTTATTTACACTTGCCCACATTAAATTTCATCTGCCATTTGAACACCTAGTCTTCCCATTTATTAAGGTGCTCTTGCAATTTTTCACGCTCCTCTTGTGTTTTAACAACTCTGAATAATTTTGCCTCATCTGCACTCTCTCGCCTCTCCTTTTTATTTAACAGGTTTTTTTATATTGCTTTATCATTTCAATCAAAGTAATTTAAACTTGGTTTTGTACATTAAACAGGGACATTGATAACTTGGATTTTTCTGAGCAATGACTTGCCCAAGGCCACAAGGAGTGCTAGTGGGAATCGAACCCTGGTCTCTTGGTTCCCAAGCCAGTGCTCTAACCATGAGACTACTCCTCCACTCCTTTGCTTCTAAACTACTTTTATGAGCAGTTCACCACCGCTGTCTTGACTTTCTTTCATCTCAAGCAGTCTGGCTCCACTGCAGTCTGGCTTTCATCCTCTACAGTCCACAGAAACAGCTCTCGCCAAAGTCTCCAGTGACTTGTTCCTCACCAAAACCGAGGGCCTTTACTCGATCCTCATCCTTCTTGACCTTTCTGCTGCCTTTGACACTGTTGATCACCACCTTCTCCTTGATAACCTGTCCTCACTTGGATTTAGGGACTCTGTTCTGTCCTGTTTTTCTTATCTCTCCCATCACACTTTTATTCTATGTTCTGGTGGACCCTCCTCTACCATCTTGCTTTCTGTTGGTGTACCTCAGGGCTCTGTCTTGGGACCTCAACTTTTCTCTCTCTACACTCAGTCCCTTGGTGCACTTATTTCCTCCCATGGTTTTCAGTACCATCTTTATGTTGACTACTCTCTGCACCTGAAATCTCTCCAGGAATCCAGTCCCGGATCTCTGCCTGCATATTAGACATCAATACCTGGATTCTGAAATGGAACATGGCCAAAACTGAGCTCCTTATCTTTCCTCCTAAACCTATTTCCCCCCCTTCTCTATTTCTGTGGATGACACTATACTCCTCCCCGTTACATCAGCTCGCAACATTGGGGGTCACATCTTTGACTCTACTCTCTCTTTCTCTGCACACATACAACAGATAGCTAAAACCTGTCGCTTCTTTCTCTATAACATCAATAAAATTCATCCCATCCTTTCTATTCATAGTACTAAGATCCTTATCCACTCACTAGTCACCTCCCGACTTGACTACTGTAGCCTGCTCCTCGCTGATCTCCCTTTGAATCATCTCTCTCCTCTTCAATCTGTTCAAAACTCAGTTGCACGGCTTATCTTCTGCCAGTAACCTTCTCAAGTCACTTCAATGGCTCCCTATCAAGTTTCCACATCCAGTTCAAACTTCTTCTACTGACCTACAAGTGCTTTCATTCTGCAGCTCCTTATTACCTTTCCTCTCTTATCTCACTCTACTGTACCACTCCTCGGGAACTCCGCTCCTCTGGATCCCTTTTATCTGTGTCCTTCTCTACCACCGTCAATTCCAGACTTCGCTCATTCCATCATGCTGCTCCATACACTTGGAACAAACTACCCGAGCCTGTGCTCAGGCTTCTTTCTCTAGCCATATTCAAATCCAGGGTAAAAACCTCAATCTTTGAAGCCGTTTTTGGATCCTGATGCTCCTCACTTGTCCATGACTTATGTGTAACTCACCATACTCTAGTCCCCAGTTTTGCTACGTGTTTTGTCTTTATTAGATTGAAAGCTCTGATGAGCAAGGACTGTGTCTTACATCTATGTTTCTATAGGGCTGTCGGGTAATGTTTGCCTTTTTGCGGATGACACCAAAATCTGCAATACAGAAGACATCTAGGAAGGTGTAGATAACATGAGGAGGGATCCAGCTAAGCTTGAAGAATGGTCTAGAATTTGGCAGCTGGGATTTAATGTTAAAAAATGTAAGGTTATGCATTTGGGCTGCAGCAATCCAAGGGAGCAATATAGTATAGGGGGTGAAGTACTTTTGTCCACTAAAGAAGAGCGGGATCTAGGCGTGGTTGTGTCTGATGATCTTAAAGTAGCTAAACAGGTAGAAAAGGCGACGGCAAAAGCTAGAAGGATGCTTGGGTGAATACGGAGAGGAATGGCTAGCAGAAAAAAGGAGGAAATAATGCCTTTGGTGCGACCTCATTTGGAGTATAGTGTGCAATTCTGGAGACCGCACCTTCAAAAGGATGTGAAAAGAATGGCGTCGGTCCAGAGGGTGGCTACTAAAATGGTTAGTGGTCTTCATTATAAAGCATATGACAGACTTAAGGATCTTAATATGTACACCTTAGAGGAAAGGCGGGATAGAGATGATATGATTGAGATGTTTAAATACCTCCGTGGCATAAATGTACAGGGGGAGAGCCTCTTTCAATTGAAAGCAAGTTCTGCTACGTGGGGACATGGGATGAGGGTGAAGGGGGATAGATTCAGGAGTGATATGCGGAAAAGCGTAGTTACTCACCTGTAACAGGTGTTCTCCAGGAGCAGCAGGAATCAGTCCTCACTTATGGGTGACGTCGGCGCCGACGGAGCCCTCGCGGAGCAATTTTCCCCAGCTTTCAAAGAAAGCCTTTGGGAATTGCAGCGCGCATGCGCGGTAGTCTTCCCGCCCGAAGGTGCCATCTTAGCCAGTCAGATGACATAGCTAAAAAAGACAGCATAAAAATTTGCAAAAAGAACATAAGCAGACGATTGCAACTCCAAGGGGAGGAGGGAGGGTAGTGAGGACTGATTCCTGCTGCTCCTGGAGAACACCTGTTACAGGTGAGTAACTACGCTTTCTCCAGGACCAAGCAGGAAGTCAGTCCTCACTTATGGGACTCCCAAGCTCAAGGCTACCGGAGACCCTAAGCACAAAAATGAGCTCCCTCTAGCTCAGCAGCACAGAAGGATAGAATCTTCGCTGAATTATCACCCACCGGTAGCCCACATCCGGGATGGAGGGTAGGAGTTGCTCAGACCTCAAAGAGATTACGGAGGACTGCCTGTCCGAAAGCACTGTCCCTACGGGACTCCCTCTCGAGACAGTAATGGACCGCAAAAGTCTGGCTCGAGGACCAAGTAGCGGCCCGGCAGATGTCTGCCAGCGGAACAGAGCGGAGGTAAGCCACTGACGTGGCCTTTGCCCGAACGCAATGAGCCGTGACTCGACTTTCTAAGGCGAGTCCGGCTGCCCCATAAGCCCAAGAGATACAGTCCGCAACCCAGATGGACAGAGTACGCTTGGAGACCGGGAGCCCCAATTTATTGGGGTCAAAAGACACAAAAAGCTGAGCAGCTTTACGGTGCTCCCGCGTACGGTCAAGGTAGAAGTTCAACGCCCTTCTACAGTCCAGGGTATGGAGGACCGTCTCAGCTCGGCTGGAGTGTGGTCTGGGAAAGAAGATTGGAAGTACCACCTCCTGATTCATGTGAAAAGGGGAGACCACTTTAGGCAGAAACTTTGGGTGAGTCCGGAGGACTACCCTATTCTTGTAGAACCGAGTGTAGGGGGGATCAGACACGAGGGCCTGCAATTCACTTACGCGTCTAGCGGAAGTGAGGGCTATCAAGAACAGCGTTTTCCAAGACAGAAAACGGAGAGAACAGGTAGCCATAGGTTCAAAAGGCGGACAGGTGATCCGCTGCAAAACCACATTCAGGTCCCAGTCAGGCGCTGGCGGGCGCAGAGGTGGTTTAAGTAGTAGGAGACCTCGGAGAAACCTCGCTACGAGAGGGTCGTGGGAGAGAGGTCTGCCGTCCACCGGCACATGATGTGCGGAAAGAGCACTTAGGTGAACTTTGACGGAGTTGGACTTAAGTCCCAGATTAGAGAGGTGCAGCAAGTACTGCAAGATCACCGACACCGGGCAGGAGAAGGGATCCTGAGACTGTTGGGAACACCAGAGTGCAAAGCGACGCCATTTAAGGGCGTAGCATTTGCGGGTAGAAGGCCGTCGCGAAGCCAAGACGACCTCCTCCACCTCCGCCGGCAAGAGAAGAGGAGCAAGGACTACCCTTTCAGCAGCCAGGCCATGAGGTTGAGAGACCTGAGGTTGGGGTGTAGTAGGGACCCCTGATCCTGGGTGAGGAGATCCGGTTGCACCCCCAGAGGAATTGGATCCTCCACCGCCAGTTGCAGCAGGAGCGGAAACCACGGCTGCCTGGGCCAGCGAGGGGCCACCAGGATCATGAAGGCTTTGTCTCGGAGAACCTTGAAAAGAGTCCGAGAGACTAACGGGATGGGAGGGAAAGCGTACAGAAGGCTCCCCGACCAGGAGATCAGAAAGGCGTCCGCCGCAACCCGAAGGGGGTGAGGCTGACGAGAGCAGAAGCGAGGAAGCTGCCGGTTGTGAGGACTGGCAAAGAGATCCACCGTGGGGAGGCCCCACCTGAGGAAGAGCTTCTGAACGATCAAGGGATCCAGACGCCACTCGTGCGGCTGGAGGACCCTGCTGAGTTTGTCCGCCAGGCAATTTTCTTGGCCCGGGGGATAAACTGCCTTGAGGAGAATGCCGTGACTGACGGCCCAAGAGCAGAGCTTCTGTGCCTCCCGGCAGAGGAGGAAGGAGCCCGTGCCCCCCTGCTTGTTCACGTAGAACATGGCAACTTGATTGTCCGTCTGGACAAGGACGGACTGTTGGGAGGTCAGGTGGGAGAAGGCCTTGAGAGCTAGGCGGATCGCCCTGAGCTCCAGGAAGTTGATCTGCTGAGCAGACTCCCACGTGGTCCAGAGGCCCTGAGTACGTGCCTCTTGGCAATGCGCTCCCCAGCCCAGGAGGGATGCATCTGTTGTCAGCACCCGGGTCGGCTGAGGGGACTGGAAAGGCATTCCCAATACCAGGTTCGGCTGCCGGAGCCACCACCGGATAGACGAGACCAGCGGCTCGGAGACGCGCACCAGGTCTGCTAGGCCGCCTGTGGCTTGTCGCCACTGCCGGCGGAGACACCATTGAGCAGACCGCATATTCAGGCGGGCATTGGGGGTCACATGGACGGTGGAAGCCATATGGCCGAGCAGTCTCAGGAAGCGCCTGGCGGAGACCAGGGGCTGGCTGCGAAAGCGGTCGGCTAGGTCCATGAGCCGCTGAGCCCTGTCGAGCGGTAAGTATGCTCGTGCCTGAGGGGTGTGCAGCCTTGCGCCGATGAACTCGAGATCCTGTGAGGGGAGCAAAGTGGACTTTGCGAAGTTTATGACAAAGCCCAAGTGCTGCAGCAGAGTCACCGTGCGGCACGTGGCGTTGGTGACCTCCTGAGCGGACGCTGCTCTGATGAGCCAGTCGTCGAGGTACGGAAAGACATAGAGGCCGTGAAGCCGGAGATGGGCCGCCACGACCGCGAGACATTTTGTGAAGACTCGCGGTGCGGAGGACAGGCCAAAGGGCAGTACTCTGTACTGGTAATGATTTCCCGCCACCACAAACCTTAGGTATTGGCGGTGGCTTGGGTGGATGAGGATGTGCGTGTAGGCATCCTTTAGATCCAAGGAGCATAGCCAATCTCCCTGCTGGAGGTAGGGCAGAAGGATTCCAAGGGTAAGCATTTTGAACTTCTCCCGCACAAGGAACTTGTTGAGGTTGCGCAAGTCCAGGATGGGTCGGAGGCCTCCTGTTCTCTTTGGTATCAGAAAATACCTTGAATAGAAGCCCTGACCTCTCAGGTGGTGTGGCACCGGTTCCACCGCCTGATCCTGCAGAAGACCTGCTAACTCCTGAAGGAGCAACTCCCTGTGCAGAGGGGGGCGCGGAGGCTCTCCCGGAAAATAGTCGGGAGGGACCTGATGGAAGTGGAGAAGGTAGCCCTCTCGCACGACCTGAAGCACCCAGGCATCTGCGGTGATGCTGGACCACCTGTGGGCGAAGTGAACCAGCCGGCCTCCGGTGCTGGGGGGGACCAGCGGGGGGGAAGAGGCTATGCTGAGCGAGTCAAAAGCCCCCACCCTGCTGAGCAGGGGCTGGTGGTGCAGGCTTGGGGGCTTGCTGCCTACGGGACCCGTTACCCCGTCCCTTGGCCTGCTGGCCCTGTTGGGGAGCTGCAGGGGCCTGATAATGGGGGTATGGTTTGTAGGCAGCTGCCTTCCTCGGGTAAAAAAGGACTTTTTTCCCGAGCCCTTCTTTTTCTGGGAAGGGGCGGAGGTCTTCCTAGAAAGCCTGGTCCTGGTGAGAGTCTCAGTCTCAATTTGTGCAGCCTTTTCCGCCATGGGCTTGCCAAAGAGGTTTTCGCCTCGGCAGGGGACATCGACCAACTTGTCCTGTACCCAGGGCTCAAGGTCGGACGACTGAAGCCAAGCCTGTCGGCGGGCACCGATGCCGGCTGCGGCTACTCGAGCCGAGGCTTCAAAGCCGTCATAGGCTGCTCGGGACATGAACTTTGAGCATTCCCGAATACCCGTGGACAAGGCTAGGAACCTCCGCAAGGGCTCCTCGGAGAGACCAGCGGAGAATCCGGCTAGCTCTTTAGCCAGATCCCTGAGATACATGCCCATGTATAGCTGATAAGTCTGGACACGACAAGCGAGCATAGAGCCCTGGAAGCACTTCTTGCCAAGGCCATCCAGGTTACGGGCCTCCCTTCCAGGAGGCACCGAGGAGTGCATCTTCTGGCTCTTAAGACGATGCATGGCCGATTCCACTACCATGGAATGGTGTGGCAACTGCGCCTTTTGAAAGCCAGGGCTCTTGCGGACTCGATAGATAGAATCGACCCGCTTGCTCAGGACCGGCGAGGAGGCCGGACTCTCCCACATGCGGAAGAGTAGTCGTTCCAGCATAGGAGGAACCGGCACAGTAAAGTGTTCCCTCGCGGGAGAGTCATACTGGAGGGCGTCGAGCTCTTCGGCTCGAGGCTCCTCCTCGGGATCCGCAGGGAAGGCCAAAGCCTTGGCCATATCCCTAACGAAGTCCGAGAACCGGGCATCCTCCGGGGGGGACTGCTTCCGAGGCTCGGACTCCGGAGAGTCCGATGGGACACACCGAGTCCGGAAAGAATCAGGTGACTCTTCCTCCTCAGACTCCCAGACCGACTCCGACGAGGACTCGGTGGGGTCGGCCCGGGCAGGGTGCGGCGCCAGCCGCCCCGACGCCGAGGGAGTCGGCGTCGGCGACCTCGGTCCCGAACGGGAGGCCGAGGGCGACCTCGACCGAGGATCGACTCGAGTTCTCATTGACTCGAGGATCGGCTCGGTCTCCGGGGTCGACTTGGACGTCGACGTCCCGGCGGTCGGGGCAGCGACGCCAGCGAAGCCAGCGAGCAGTGCCCGCTGCTGGTCCATGAAGGCAGACAGTCTGCTCTCCAAGGCCGTCAACCTGAGTCCGAGCTCAGGTGACCCAGCAGCCCCCGACTCGGGCCCCGACGGCGTCGGGCCCGACGTCGGCTGTCGCGGAGGCGAGTCCAGAAGGACTACAGGACTTACCCGGGCAGGCATCTCCGACTCCAGGCGAGGTCGCTTCGGGAGGTGTTCCTTCTCCAAGGACCCTGGGCGGCTGTCGGGGCTATGCGACCTGGCCCTCGCGGAGCCAGGAGCGTCCACCGACGCCGCCCTCGCGGGTTTTTCCTTCCGACGATGGTCCCCGGAGGGAGAACCCCCGGTCGGAGGAGCTCCGGCGACGGTCCGAGCTGGAGCCTTTCGACACGGAGGCCTCCGACGAGGTCCGGGTACGGCTGGGGTCAGCGAAGATTCTCTCGCGCTGATGCCGCCGACTTCTCAACGCCTTCGAGGACAGCTTGCTGCAGGGCCCACAGATCAGTTCCTCATGATCTGGGCCCAGGCAGCGGAGGCAAAAGTCGTGTGTGTCGGTTAGTGACATGTTTCGGTCACACCGACCACACCGCTTAAAGCCACTGGCAGCCATCGGGGGAAAAAGGGCCCCTGCGAGGTCAAAGGACCGGGCTGCCAGGGAAAACGAAAACGAAAGCTGACTAAGTCAGAAAAACCGAAAAAACGTTAGAGGACTCGAGACCGGCGTCGCGAGTCCGGGCGGGAAAACGACCGGCGTCGAACCGAAAGAAAAAAGTACAAAATAAAGAGGAAAATCAACTTTTTCGCGGGGACAAGACGGGGACGTCTGCAGGGCTCCGCGGAAAAAAGAAGACTGGCTAAGATGGCACCTTCGGGCGGGAAGACTACCGCGCATGCGCGCTGCAATTCCCAAAGGCTTTCTTTGAAAGCTGGGGAAAATTGCTCCGCGAGGGCTCCGTCGGCGCCGACGTCACCCATAAGTGAGGACTGACTTCCTGCTTGGTCCTGGAGAATATTTCTTTATGGAAAGAGTGGTGGATCCGTGGAATAGTCTCCCAGTGGAGGTGGTAGAGATGAGGACAGTAACTGAATTCAAAAAAGCATGGGACAAACACAGAGGATCTCTAAAGGAGAATGTTGTAGTTGTTGATATGGAAGGACAGACTAGATAGCCATGTGGTCTTTTTCTGTTGTCATATTTCTATGCTTCTATCTATATGTATAGTGCTGTGTACGCCTTGTAGTGCTATACAAACGATTAGTAGTGTAGTATGTTTATGTTTATTTAAAACTTTTTATACCGCCCTTACAAAAAGTACCTAGGCGGTTTAGAATCAACAATAAAATTTGGGAGTTTAAAAAGGGTGCTGCAGAAAAGGAAAATGAACGCCAATAAAAACCTCTAAAGGAAGGAAAGAAGTAGAAACAGTGGATAGAGGAGAAAGCAGTTACTTACCTGTAACAGGTGATCTCTGGAAACAGCAGGAATAAGTCTTCACATATGGGTATCGTCGGTACCGACGGAGCTTGCGCGGGAACGCTCCCCAGCGTCCAATCAGAAAGCCTTTGGGAGCATCCCACAGCGCCTGCGTGCTGCCTTCCCGCCTTTCCCAACTGTCTCTCCTCAGTTGAGTTTTAAAGCTGAGAGAGAGAGAGGGAAAGGAAAGATAGAGAGATACAATTTCTAGGGGAGGTGGGTGGGTTGTGAAGACTTATTCCTGCTGTTCCCAGAGATCACCTGTTACAGGTAAGTAACTGTGCTATCTCCAGGAACAAGCAGGAATGAGTCTTCACATATGGGGACTCCCTAGCTTTAGATGCCAGGGAGAGATCCCAGAAACTGTGTGTCCCTAAGAAGGGCTGCAGTTCCTCTCATGGATCTCTGGCATCCCATCAGGGATGGTGGATAGGAGTTGATTAGGTATGGAACAAATGTTTGAGAACAGCCTGACCAAACAAGGCATCCCGGCGGGAGTCCTTGTCCAAGCAGTAATGGGCTGTGAAGGTATGAACCGAGGCCCAAGTGGCTGCTCGACAGATGTCAATAGACACAGAGTTCAGATGAGCCACTGAGGCTGCCATGGCTCTCATATTGTGAGCTGTGACATGGCCCTCCAGAGAAAGGTTCTTACTATGACAGGCGAAAGAAATACACTGGGCAATCCAGTTAGATAGTGTTCTCTTGGAGACTGGTATTCCCAAATGAGAAGGATCAAAGGCAACAAAGAGCTGTGAGGACTTTCTATGTTCTTGAGTCCTCTAAGTAAAAAGCCAGAGCTCTTTTACAGTCCAGGGTATGAAGATTCCTCTCTGCACTTGATGCATGAGGTCCTGGAAAAAAGACAGGTAGGTAGATGACCTGGTTGAGGTGAAAAGGCGAGACCACCTTAGGCATAAAGTGTGGATGAGTCCTAAGGACTACCTTGTCATGATGGAACCTTGTATAAGGTGGATTAGCTACGAGTGCTTGCAATTCACTAATACGACGTGCTGATGTGATTGCAATGAGAAATATAACCTTCCAAGAAAGGTATTTCAAGGAGGTAGTAGCCAAAAGGTTCAAAAAGCGGCTTCATAAGCTGACCAAGAACCAGGTTCAAGTCCCATGCCACCGGAGGTGGTCTAATGGGAGGCTTTGTTAAAAGGAGGCCTCTCATAAACCTTGTTACAAGAGGATGAGAGGAAATAGGTTGTCCATTTCGAGGCTTAAGGGAAGCTGCAATAGCACTCAAATGGACCCTTACTGAATTTGTCTTAAGGCCTGCATTAGACAGATGATGGAGATACTCCAGCAAAGATTCCAGAGGTATGGCAAGGGGGTTAAGACCCTTCTCAGAGCACCAGATAGTAAACCTCTTCCACTTGAAAGCATAAGAATGTCTAGTGGAAGGTTTTCTGGAAGCATAAAGAACATCTTTCACCTGCTGAGAAAGATGATGATCTTGGAGATCTAGGCCTTCAGCAATCAAGCCCTGAGATGCAGAGACTGGGGATTGGGATGCCATAACTTTCCGTCCTCTTGAGATAGGAGATCTGGAGCAGACCCTAACTCCAGGGAGGGAGCTTGAGAGAGATGTAGAAGCAGAGGGTACCACACTTGCCGTGGCTAATGTGGAGCTATGAGAATCATGTGGCCTCTGTCTCTCTGAAGCTTGAACCAGGTTTTGGGAATTAGGGGAATGGGTGGAAAGGCGTACAGAAAGTCTTGACCCCAGTGAAGGAAAGCATTCCTTGCCTGAGCTCCCTGAGCTGGAGTTCTGGAACAGAATCGGGGAAGTATGGCATTCCACGAACTTGCAAAGAGGTCTATGTCCGGGGTTCCCCAAATCTGAAAAATCCTGGTCACCTGGTCCACATGTAGGGACCACTCGTGTGGAAGCAGAACTCGACTGAGCCTGTCTGCCCAAGAGTTTTGAACGCCTGGAAGATAAACTGCCAGAAGATGAATCTGATGCTCTCTGGCGAGGGCCCACAGTCGCAAAGCTTCGTTGCAAAGCGACAGAGAGCCAGTTCCGCCCTGCTTGTTCACATAGAACATGGCTACCTGATTGTCTGTGTGGATAAGGACTGTCTTGTAGCTGAGCAGGGTGTGGAACACCCGCAGAGCAAGGAAGATTGCTCTGAGTTCCAAGAGATTGATATGTAGACAACTCTCCTGTGGGGACCAGATGCCCTGGGTGAAGAGGTCTTGCAGATGAGCTCCCCACCCCATTGGAGAAGCATCTGTTGTGAGAGTTGCTTGGGGTAGAGACTGCTGAAAAGGGGGACCCCAGCAACAGGTTTTGAGGGGACTTCCAACACTGGAGGGACAAAATGAGGCGACTTGTGTTTGCTATTTTGTCTGACAGGCAGTCTAACGCCTGGGTCCATTGGGTGGATAAAGTCCACTGAGCTGCCCTCATGTGAAGGCGAGCATATGGTACCACATGCACGGTGGATGCCATGTGGCCTAGTAACTGTAACATCTCTCAAGCAGTTAAGTGGGGCTTCAACTCTGCTTGAGAAGCTAACTGCACCAAGCGAAGGCAACGGGCCTGGGGGAGCTAGGCTCTTGCCCTTGTGGTATCCAGCAACGCCCCTATAAACTCCAGGGACTGAGTAGGGGTTAAATTGGATTTTGTGATGTTTATCATCAGCCCTAAATATTGAAGGATACGCATTGTGCAGGCTAGAGAACCCTTGGCCTCTGAGTGGGAGCTCGAATGAGCCAGTCGTCCAAATAAGGGAAGACGAATATTCCCAGAGTGCGCAGAAATGCAGCTACCACTGCCATGCATTTTGTGAACACCCTTGGTGCAGAGGCCAGACCAAAAGGGAGCACTCTGTATTGATAGTGCTTCTCTTGAAAAAGGAACCGAAGGAACCTTCTGAGAGTTGGATGGATGAGAACATGGGTGTACGCATCCTTGAGATCTAGAGAACAAAGCCAATCCTGCTCTGAAGGTATGGCAGCAGAGTTCCCAGAGAAATCATTTTGAATTTTTCCTTGACTAGGAATCTGTTCAATTCTCTGAGATCTAAGATGGGTCTGTAGCCCCCTGTTTTCTTTGGAATAAGAAAATAGGGGGAGTAGAAACCTGTGCCCTGTTGTTGAAGAGGCACTTCCTCTATTGCCCCCTGGGCGAGAAGGATGGCAATTTCCTGCCCCAACAGGTTGAGGAGGGAGGTTGGAGAACTGAACTGGTGCACTCTTGTGTGAGGGGGCAAACTTGAAAAATGAAGTTTGTACCCCTCTTTTATGATGGAGAGTGTCCAATGCTCTGCTGTAATTTTTCCCCACCTGAGAGCAAAATGACAACCTTCCTGGAATGGTGGAGGACTCTGGTCCTTCCAGAGCCAGGAAGGCTAAGTTCTCTAGCGGAAAGTCAAAGGCCCTGAGGGGGCTGAGGTTGCTGGGCTGGAGGAGGCCTAGCAGCCTTTACTTTGTTCTGTTTGGATGATTGCTGACGTTTGGTAGGAAACTGAGCTGCAGAGGATGCTCGCTGACCATAAGCAGGATAAAATCTTCCCTTTTTAGAAAAAGGTGCTTTCTTGAACAACCTTTTCTTAAAAGGAGCAGCTGTAGACTTGGATAGTCTATCCAAGGCAGAATTTTCAGCATCCATCTGATTGGTAAAGATTGGCAAGCAAAGGCCAAACAGGTTTTCACCTGTACAAGGGATATTTCCCAATTCATCTTGTACCCAGATCTCCAAATCAGATGCTTGAAGCCAAGCAATTCTACGTGCACCTATGGCAATAGCTGAGGCTCTGCTTACACATTCAAAGGAGTCAAAAGCTGCACGGTTGGAGAATTTGGAGATATCTTGGGCATGTTTGAGCCAAGTGAGAAAGTCCTGTCTTATCTTCAGAAATGAAAGGGGGGGCGCTAGTGAGCCCAGAGAGGAATGGCTGGGTTTCTCTGAAGCTCCGAGCCAGGATCATCCTGTCTCCGATATAATCTATGTAATTTTATTTTTCTACTTCTCCCTTCTCACACATTTCAGCGTAGGAATGGGGCTGGATGTTAATCTCGCTTAATTTTTGAAAAATGGAGCATCGCTGATGTCGGGTGCAGATGCGGGTTAATTTTGCCGGCTCTGCTCTGAACTGATCTGCTCATGTTACATCTCCCGGTGTATCTCAAACCAGTGGAGGGAAGTTTAATTAAGGCGGGTTGTCAGTTCAATATTTATAAGTAGAACGAATGGATGTCCGGTGTGGTTTATCCACTGAAGATCATGGAAAATCGTGAGTGCCTCTTTTCAGCGATCTTCTGGGAACATGTGGTGATCGGTTCCTGTGGTTGATTCCTTCTTTTTAAAGGTCCAGTTCAGTCCTTTTACCACACGGATCGCGAATCGCGACCTGGTCCAGCTGTGTGGTGCTTTTTTTTTTTTGCTCTCCGGGATGCTCCCATTATATTCTGGACTCAGCGTTTCTGTGGTGGGAAACAGTGTCGGGGCGGCCATTACTGTATCGTGGTGACATGTGGCATTGAACTGTGGATGAGCCGCTCACTTCAGCCATTTCGGGACATCGCTATATTGATAGATGGCACTGTGTGTAATGGAGTCTGCTGAGCAGGGATTGTGGAGGCGCTAGAGGTGATGACTGTGAAGAGAGTTGTTTGATGGTGTCGGGGAGATGTCATTCCTGTTACAGCTGTCTGACAGCGAGTATGAAATCTGCCGTGCTACTATTGAGAGATTCAACTGCAGTCGCAGCTCTATCTAATTTACTCAGCAGGGAACAGCTCTGATCCTATGATCTTTATTTATTTATTTTTTTAAAAGAGAGTGGATATTTCACTTCCAATTTGTGGCGTTTTGAGAAAATTAATCTCCTCCACACTTTAGAAGCTGTCAGTTACAAGACCTCAAGCATTTGATGTACAGCATTTGTCAGAGCTGTATGGAGATTCTTCGGTGTGTTCAGTGCTTTGTTCTCCATATTAGTGGGATTTGCTGGTCTTGTGTGAGCATTTAGCCCCATCTAGTAGCTGTTGCTCTCATTGCCATAACTTCTTATTTATATATATATATATATTTTTTTTTTTATTATGATCTTCCTGGGACTGTGAAGAGAGATAGTTCTCTTATTAATTAGGTAATCCGCCAGTGAAATTATCACAGGATTAGCTGGTCAATCTGCCTATTTTGCTAGGCTTTGTCACTCATTGCAGGAAGTTCTCAGCATAATTTTTGAACAGCTCTGAATAACGTTTTGGGATTTTTGTGCAGATTAGAATGTCTGCTAAGAATCAGTATGCCTCTGTGCTCTCCAAATTCTCCAGGAAAACTGAACAATCAACATCTAGTCACACGTCCAGAGCAGTTGGCTCTTCTTCTTTGTCATCTGAGTCTAGTGCGGACCCGGCCATGGGAGCTCAACCAGTATCTAAGGCGGATATGCTGGAAATTTTGCAAGAATTGCGTTCCTTCAGACTAGAATTCTCTAAAGCTATTTCGGATCTTCGCGCTGACTTTAAATCTCTCGATGATCAAGTAACTTAAACGGAAGTGAATATTGGGGAGCAGATGGACTCCACGGTGGAGCTTCAATCAAAGTGCTATAAGTTGGAACAACTCACTACGGACCTGAAGGAACGGCAGGACGATTTTGAAAATAGACAGCGTAGAAACAACATAAGAATTTGGGGGGTGCCGGAATCTCCTACTTCTGCTGGTAATCTTATCACTTTGGTTCAAGAGATATATGCTTCCTGTGTGTCTGCGAGGGATACTCCAGTTCAAATAGAAAGAGCACATCGTAGTGGTAGCCTGAAAGCTGGGGAAGATGTCAGGACACGTCCCATTATTGCTTGCTTCCAACGCTCTGAAGATAAAGCTGAGTTGATGAGAGCACTTCGTGGGAAACGTCCCTTTTTTTTTTTTAGAGACTGGGAGCTTCAAATTTATCAAGATTTATCCGCCTTCACCTTGGAAAAACGTCGGAGCTTCAAGCCATTAACACAGATTCTACAACAAAAGCAGATTAAATATCGCTGGAACTTCCCTTTCGCTTTAATTTTTGAATGGCAAAATAAAACCCAAAAGATTAAGGACTTATCAGTTTGTATGGACTTTGTTGATCAGCTTCAATGTGGAGGAAATCGCATGCCACGTCAGCGCAACATGCGTCCGGAATGGGAAGTTTTGACGCCGAAACGAAGAAAGATACCACGCTCGCGTTGCCATTCAGAAGATGCTGAGGATCCTACTCTCAAAGTTATGGACACTACTGCTCCTCCGTGATGTCTTTGGACTTTGTCTCTCTTCCATAGTTATGATCTGAGTGTATTGGGGGAACGGGGCATGGGGATTACTGTAATTGCTATTGGAGCTATTTTGTTAAAGATTAATATGATGTAGTAGGTGGGGATATAAGTATCTGCTATTATAGGATACTGCACTGGTGTGTGAGGGGGGGGGGGAGGATGTGAGGGTATGGCTAGAACTGTGCTGTTCAGGTTAAGAGGAGGGATGTTAGTGGCTGGGATCTAACAGGGGAGCTTTTCACCCCTTTGGCGACTTAGCTGTCGTTCAGTTATTGCAATTTTGCGAAGTATCCAATAAAGAAATACAAGATATTATCACATCCATTAATCTTACCACTGCCCCTAGTGACCCATGTCCAGCTAGTTGGATCAAAGAATTACGCCAAGAACTTAGTCCCGCTATAAGCAGAATCACAAACCAATCCATCTCCATAGGATCTTTCCCACAAAGCCTGAAATTTACTTTAATCCGCCCATTATTAAAAAACAACAAACTTGATTCCTCCAAAGTTGAATCCTTTTGCCCAATATCAAGCATCTCCCTACTCGCCAAAATCATTGAAAAGGTAGTTCAACGACAAATCCAACAACATATTGACGATGTAGCTCCACTGGATCCATCTCAACATGGCTTCAGAGAAGCTCATGGTGTCGACACCATCCTCACAACTCTCTTCAATGATCTAGTTACAGGACTTGATAACATCCGCCAGGGATTTGTCCTCATTTTCATGGATATTGCTGCAGCCTTTGATTCAGTTCAATTGTAAACCGCACTGATTTTAATAGCGCGGTATATAAGAGAAGTAAATAAATACATAAAAATAAATAACTTTGATATGATGGGGAGAGGTCCATTATTGTCTGGACCTGAGTTACGGATGGGGGGGATGTGGGGGGTTGGGGGGATGGTATGGGAGGGAGGGGGGTGGGTTTGGAGGGTTTGGGGTTTGGAGATGACTACCTTTTGGAGGAAGTGGGAGCTTTGGGGATATTCTTGGGACTTAATCTTTACTCTGAATGTTGTTAGAGTGTGGGTGTGGAACTCATGGGCTGTTTTCGGTGAGCGAACTGTTATTAGACATTATGCTTAAATTAATAACGTGGAACATTAGGGGGTTGCATCACCCCATTAAAAGGCGCAGGGTGTTAGCCCAAATTCATAGGGAAAAAGCAGACATTGTGTTTCTCCAGGAAACTCATTTAGCACCTGGGGCACAATCCGGCTTGTCCTCCAAAGCATATCCGCAGGTTTTTTATTCTAATTTTACTTCACATAAGCGGGGGGTGGCGATTTTAATATCTAAGGATTGTCCTTTCACTGTATCATCTCACATCTCGGACCCCCTGGGGCGATTCCTTCTCATTTCTGGGTCTTGCAATAATGTTCCAATTACCTTGCTTAATGTGTACATTCCTCCTACAGATGTTGTGATGTCGTTGCATGAGCTTCTGGATATGCTTCGGGTTCAAGCTACAGGTGAAATTTTGGTGGGGGGAGACTTTAATAGTGTTTCTTTAGAATTGGATAGGTCGGCTCCACCGGTGTCGGGGTGGGTTGGTCCAAAGCTTTTAGGTCTTTTATTTCAGATTCTGATCTTCGAGATGTTTGGAGGGAGACCCACCCAGGAGAAAGAGATTATACGTTTTTCTCCCCCTGACACCAATTGTACTCCAGAATTGATTCCTGGTTGGTGTCTCAATCTTTATTACCCTCTATATCCAGTGTATACATTGGAGTTAATGGTCCATCGGACCACCATCTGGTTGCTCTAGATTGGGTGCCAGCAGATCAGGAAATTCCCCCCAGGACTTGATCTCTGAATAGACAGCTTTTGAAAAATAAGAAATTTGTGGAGCATATTCGAGTGGGTTGGAAAGAATATTTACAATTTAATGACACCCCTGAGATCTCTAGCTCTTTGTTATGGGACGCAGGGAAAGCGGTGGTGAGGGGTCAATTGATATCGCTTTCAAAGGCGTTTCGGAAGCGAGACTTGGTGCAGCAGGATACTCTGCGTGTCCAGATAAGTGAGCTTGAGAAGTTGCATAAGCGTACTCAGAATCAGAGAATTTGGCGTGTTAATAGATTTGAGAGGCAAATTAGCAGCTTTGGAATCGGCTGAGATTGCATCTCATATGCAGCGTAACTTCTATGAACATGGTAATAAAGCTGGTAAGTTGCTTCTATGGCAATTAAAGTGGCAGAGGCTGAAAAAGAAGATTTCTGCCATTAGGGACGATAAAGGCACCTTACTTAAGCAATCCACAGAGATGGCTGCTTGTTTTGCAAAATTTTATAAAACTCTATATACTTCGCAGTTATCAGTTGAGGCACATGAATTGAATCGCTGGATGACGGAATCTAATCTTCAGCAAATATCGGAAGATCGGTTAATTCCTTAGACAGACCAATTCAATTGGCGGAGGTGCAAGACGCTATTCGTAGGTTGAAAAATGCAAAGGCATCCGGACCAGATCTGTTTCCGGCAGAATTATACAAGGCTCTCTCGGATCAATTTGCGGCTGTTTTGGTTAAGGTTTATAATGAGATATTAATTCAAAGAAAATTACCACAATCTATATATCAGGCTGCTATTATCGTGATTCCTAAAGAAGGTAAAGACCCGACAGTTTGTTCCAATTATAGACCTATATCTTTACTAAATATTGATTATAAAATCCTGACTAAAATCTTTGCGAAGAGGCTGGATTCCATCATTCAGGAGATTGTACACCCGGATCAGACCGGCTTTATTAAAGGTAGATATGGCTTTGAAAATGTTCGAAGGCTCATCAATATTTTAACTGGGGTGTCCAGAAGGGAGGGTCAGTATGCGGTGTTATCTTTGGATGCTGAAAAGGCCTTCGACAGGGTAGAGTGGCCCTATTTATTTGCGACATTGCTTCATTTTGGATTTGTCCCTAATTTTCGGGGGTGGATGGAAGCTTTATACATAGCTCCGAGTGCTACAGTACAGGTTAATGAATTTCATTCGTCTCCTTTCGCATTGAGCAGGGGGACAAGACAAGGATGTCCTCTCTCCCCGCTACTTTTTGCTATTGCTCTTGAGCCGCTTGCGATTCAGTTGCGAGCCCAAGCGGCTGATCTTGGCATTAAAATAGGGCGTCAGACTCACATTGTATCTTTATACGCTGATGATACTTTGATTTTTTTTAAGAGACACCGATCGTACATTACCGATAATTGTTGACATCCTCCATGAGTTCTCTTTTCTGTCCGGTTTTAAGGTCAATTTCACCAAGTCAGTCTTGTTGCCTTGTTTTAAGAGTAACAGAGCGGGTAGAGTTTTATCTGCTGACTTTTTCCCCACAGTTTCGCAGTTCCGATATTTAGAGGTAACTATTCCGGCAAAATTGGCTGACCTCTATGTGTTAAATTATCTACCCTTGTTGAAGGTGGTGAGGGGGGAACTTCTACAGTGGTATTCTTTAACGGTTTCTTGGTTGGGTAGAATAAATGTGAGTAAGATGTTGGTCTTACCAAAGTTTTTATTTCTTTTTCAACAATTACCAATCTCCGTTCCTAGGGTTTTTTTGGTAGAATTACGAAAAATGTTAACCAATTTTATTTGGCAAGGTAAACGTCCGCGGATTAACTGGTCGACGATGGTCCGTCCTAAGTCTGTGGGGGGTATGGGTTTTCCCAATTTTGAATTATATTATCACTGTTCTTGCCTTCGCGTTCTACATTTTTGGAAGCATGATCAGAATGCCTCTTGGGCTCAGGCTGAAGCTGACTGGCTTACTCCTACTCCTTTATTAGCGATACCTTTCTTGGATGCCCGTAGGGAGCATCGGCTACTCTTCCGACATGCACTTCTGGAACCTGTGTGGAGGAGTTGGGGCATATTGAGCAAACTATCATTCTTGCCTTCAAAATTCTCTCCTTTTACAGCGCTAGGATCTCTTCCTTTTCTTGGGTTTGTTGGGGGTCTGTGGTCCATTTGTGCTCAGCTCAGTGTTTCTTCTATGTATGATAATTTTAAAGTCCTGTCCAAACAACAATTGGAACATCTATTTGGCCGGGATGTGTCAGATTTTCAGTATTTTCAATTTAGGCATTGTTTTTCAGAAGAGAAGTATTTCACGGCTGGTACTAGGTCTCCGAGACAATGGGAATCTATTCTCTTTACTAGTTCTCACTCAAAGGCTCTGTTAGCTCGACTTTATAGGGCACTTTCCTTGGATATCACTGCTTCTTACTCTCCTCCAACATATCAAACTCAATGGGAGAGGGAATTACCGGTTCTTACGGAGGCACTTTGGGATGAAATTATTCCTTATTCGCATAAGTGTTCTATTTCTTTATCACTTGTGAACTCACAATTACGTATTTTATTTCGGATGGCAATCACACCCGAGAAATTGTATCAGTGGGGCAGAACAGATGATCCCTTGTGTTGGCGTTTATGTGGGCAGAGAGGTACGTTTTTACATATATGGTGGGATTGTAAATTCATTCAGACCTTTTGGCGGGCTGTCCTCACCCAAATCGCTAATAAGTTGGAGGTGGAGCTTCCTTGGTTGCCAGAGCTTTGTCTTTTGGGCTACCTTCCGGAAGGGGGCCTACCGTATGACAAGGGTCGTTTGGTAAATTGTTTACTGTTAGCAGCTCGCTTGGTAATTGGGCACTTTTGGAAGCGCTCGGTGGCTCCTACCTTGCCTGAATGGTGGGTAAAGATTTGGAATGTATATCAGATGGAAAAACTTACGGCTCTAATTAAGGGTCGGACGGACAGTGTGTCGCAATTTTGGGCACTGTTCCTGCCTATTGGAGAGGTCGGTTTCCACTAGTTCTTTTGTGTATTTGGTACACTGGCATGAGTCCGGATTTGGTACCTGCTATCCTTTCTTATTATACTAGTTTCGTGTTCCTGCTTAAATTAGTTCCCCAGCTCTTCTCCGGTGGGATGGGGGGGGGGATGGTGGGGGTGGGGGAGGGGGGGTCTGAGTTGGGTTGGGGGTTTAGGATCAGATGATTTTTCTTTATTATTGTTAGGCTCCCGGCCTCTGTTCAGAAATGACTTGTTTTTAATGCCTTTTTGGTGGGTTATTACTATTGGGGGGGGTGTTTCTCAAGGTTTATATGGTTTTCGATTGCTATATAATGAATTTGACGACTATACTGAATGCTTATTATTGGTCAGTATCATATTTCTGGGGTTTGTTTGCCTGGTTAGTCTGTGAGGGCGGCATATTGTTTCTAGGATGGGGGGTGGGGGACTATTGTTGACGACAGTCTGATATTGTATTGTGTTGATGTATATATTTCCTTATATCTTAATAATAAAAATTGTTAAACATAAAAAAAAAGAAATGAAAGGACTTAAAGTCTGCAAATGATCAGTGACTTCTTTTAGGAACATTCTCATGTAAAGACTATAGGAATTAATTCTCGCAGCAAGCATGGAAGCTTGGAAGACTCTACGTCCAAAAGCATCAAGGGTTCTACATTCACGTCCTGGAGGATTAGAGGTATGTCTTTTGGCACTTCTAATTTTTCTCATAGCAGACTCAACCACAATAGAGTGGTGAGGAAGCTGAGTTTTATGGAAACCAGGACAAGGAGGGACACGATACATGGTATCTAACCTGCGAGAATGAGGAGAGGTGGTAAGAGGTGCTTCCCACATCCTCAACATGAGATTATACAAAATCTCATGAATAGGCAAGGTAGCTGCCTCCTTAGGAGTTTTAGGATATTGTAAAATATCTAACTCCTTGGCTCTGGGTTCTGTCTCAGGGGCCACCGTGATGGATAGGCCACGAGCCACCTCCCTGATGAAGTCTTGAAAAGACAAGTCCACTGGAGGAGACATCCTTCGTTTAGGAGAGGACTCCTCCTGTGGAAGAAGCATCACTACATCGACAGACTCTTCAGAGTCTTCAGAGGAACTGAAGTATCATCTGTCCGGATGCTCTTGCAAAGCCCGATACCCGTACCAACCGGGATCGGTATCGGAAATAACCGGTACCGGGGTATCGGTACCGGAGGGCTTCAGAGGACAGAGTACCGGCATAGCGGACACTGAAGCCGATGCTGATGTCGATGCCACTGGAACCAGGATCGGTACCGATGGCGGTGCTAGAGCCTGTTGCGGTACCAGGGGCGTCGATGGCACAAGGAAAGCCGTCAGACTGCCTTCTATGGACAGAATCCTCTGATCCATCGACGCCGCCAATGCTTGGAAGTCGGTACCGGTGGAAGCCACCGGTACCCCAGAGCATGGCACCAGGTGATCTGTCGAGGCCATGCCATCGAGATCATCCTGGAACCCCGATGATGCTTTAGAGGCCGAAGCCTCCCGCCGGGGTAATTTTGCTGGTGCAGAATCCTCGAGGGCAACACCAGAGGCATCTCGATGCTTAGAAGGAGATCTACCCTTCGAGGACCGGCTGGATTTATGTTTAGTTACCTGAGATCCATGTGAGGAAGAAGCAGCCCTGGAAGACGTCGATGCCACCGAAGCCGCATCAGAGGGAAACAGGGTACTGAGCTTGGCAGCTCGGTTCTGCCGACCTCTTTTAGACATCATAGAACAGGACATACAATCTGTGATGGAATGGTCAGGACCTAAACATTTTAGACCCCAGTCGTGGGTGTCAGTGACGGAACTGGTACCGCCACATTTTGCGCACTTTTTAAACCCTGAGGCAGGCTTTTCCATGTTAAGGAAAAATGTTTTGGGCCTAAGGCCCAAAAGGCAAGTGCACTTGAAGAAAACGTTTTGGTTTTTTTTTTTAAGAGAAGAAAAGAAAGACCGGCGGTACCGGTAGAGCGTCGAAGAAGGCAGACGCGACACAAAAGAAATAAAGAAAAATAAAGAAATTCTTCTGCGGTGACAGGAACACGACCTGCTGGCTCCGCGGAAAAAGAAGAACTGACAGACAGTTGGGAAAGGCAGGAAGGCAGCACGCAGGCGCTGTGGGATGCTCTCAAAGGCTTTCTGATTGGACGCTGGGGAGCGTTCCCACGCAGGTTCCGTCGGTACCGACGATACCCATATGTGAAGACTCATTCCTGCTTGTTCCTGGAGATAAGAAGGAACAACAGGTAACAGTTACAATAGGTAAGGAACAATAGGAAGGGGGGATAAGGAGGGACAATAGTAAAGGGGATGTGAAAGAAGCTGGGAAATAGTTATATTTTATTTTACAACTTGTGTGAGGAGAGGGGGAGGGGGAGTGAGGTCGAAAGCCATGCATAAAAGGTAAGTTTTCAGTTGTGTTTTGAAAGATTTAAAAGAGGGATCCAGTCGAAGAGTGTGGGGGGGGGGGGGCGGGGGAGCGAGTTCCAGAGTCTTGGGCCAAGGAAGAAAAAAAAGCTGAGGACTGAGTGGATTCTAGGTGAGCCTGGGATGGGGGAGGGGGGGGGAGGAACATGCAATTAATGTGGATTGAGCGAAGGAAACGGTGGGGGGTGTGGAGGCGGACCTGATCGGCAAGATAAAGGGGAATGCCAGTGTGGCTGGCTCTATGTACAAAGATGAGAATTTTAAACTGTATTCGGTAGATGATGGGGAGCCAGTGGTGGTGCAGAAGTAGGGGTATGCCATGATCGAAGCGGGATGCGTGAGTGAGGATATGGATGGCGGTGTTTTGAACGCGTTGGAGACAAGAGAGCTGAGACAGGGGGAGACTGGACAGAGAGACGTTACAATAATTGAGGCGTGAAATAACCAGAGAGAGAAGCAGTTTAGTCATCGAGGAGGAAGAAAGGAAAGGACGAACAGCACAAAGTTGTTTTAGGAGCGAGGAAAGGACGTTGAACAACAGTAGAAATGTGACCTTTAAAGGAGAGAGCAGAATCAAGGGTGACACCCAGGTATCTGAGAGAAGAGACCATGGGGATAGTTGTAGAGCAGGGGTCTCAAACTCAAATTGCTTTGAGGGCCAAATGAGGACTTGTAAAATAACCCGGGGGCCGCATGAGACGTGGGACCTCATTTGCATATGGGACCTCATTTGCATAAATATTTGCATAATGTTACCATACCCTAACTTTTAGTAAACATGCCTCTTAATGAGTGCATGAATAAAGAAAGACTAAAAGATTTCTACATTACTATAATCCAGTGGCAACCGCCAGGCACATTAGGAACTACTACAAACAAACACTGCCATTTAGAACCCATCCAATTACGTACACCCCTGGAAATCAACCAATGTATACCAAATCTACATGATCTCCCTATAACTTATCACCAGCCCTCTACATCTAAAAATGGCATTTAGAACCCATAGCAAACCTGCCATATCCTAACAGCACTACCAGGACTCACAAAGCACCATACCCTACCTATCAAAAGGCAACACTGCAAATATTAAACCAATACATTTCAGAGAATAACAATACATGACCTACTGGGGACAGAGAACAAGTAGCAATGTCAAATAGGAATTACATAAACAGAATACCTCAGCTCAGTTACACATGCAGAACATACACCATCACCAAACAAGGAATCAAAATTTAGAAACAAGACAATTAAACTGGGACCCCCAAAAGCCAAACTTGGAATGTACAACACTGTAGAAATAAAACTATAAATTAATTTCCTCTTGTACTAAACAAAGCGCAGACGTTATTGATGCACATTTCCCAGAACTGACATATTCCAGTTAATAAATTCAAAATAAAGATATTTTTCTACCTTTTGTGCATTTTTTTCAGTTCCAGCCACTTTCTTCTGGTTTCTTCGTGCCTTCTGCTAACTCTCCATCGTCTGCTGTCCAGTTGTCCTTCTCTCTTCTAGCGTTCGCCATGCTCACTCTACATCTGCTGTAACATATTAATCTTTCTCCTTTTGCTCTTGCCTCATTCCTATTTTCATCCACTCAAATTTTACCCCTCCATCCTCAATCCCCACTTACCTGGCCAATTGTAGATTTGTCTTCCCTCCCACACAAAATATTTTTCCCCTCTCCATTTCACTCTCCCAGCTCCATCCCATTCTAATCCTCCCCCAACATCAGCTCCCTTCTAGTTCCAGCCTCACCCAGCATCCATTCCCTTCTAGTCCCTGCATCAGCCCATTTCCAGTCCTAGCCCCCCATCAGCCCATTTCCAATCGTAGCTCCCCCCCATCAGCCCATTTCCAATCGTAGCTCCCCCCCATCAACCCATTTCCAGTGCTAGCTCCCTCCCCTCACAGCCCATTTCCATTCCAAGCCCCCTTCCCCATCAGCCATTTGCAGGTCAAGCCCCCCTTCCACTCAGCCCATTTCCAGTCCTAGCAGGGGCCCCAGCCCATTATCAGTCCTAGCCCCCCCATAGCCGATTACCAGTCCTAACCCCCCATAGCCCACTTCCAGTCTTACCCCTCATAGCCCATTACCAGTCCTAACCCCCCCATCACCTCATTTTCAGTGTTACCCCCATCACCACATTTTCAGTTACCCCCTCATAGGCCATTATCAGTCCTAGCCCCCCCCCATAGCCCATTACCAGTCCTAACCCCCCTCCCACCATCAGCCAAATTAGATTTTAAAAAAATGTATATTTGCTGCTGCTGCTGCAGTATTAAGCGTCCCGCGGGCCCCTCTGCCTGGTCCTCTCCTCCCTGCAGCATTCAGCTTCAAAAGCGGCGGCTTTCAGAGCCGCGAAGAGAGAGAGAGTTCTCTCGCGCGGTTCTGAAGACTCTCGCGCTGCTCTTCAGAACCGCGCGAGAGGAACTCTCTCTCTTCGCGGCTCTGAAAGCCGCCGCTTTTGGAGCTGATACTGCAGGGAGGAGAGGACCAGGCAGAGGGGCCCGCGGGACGCTTAATACTGCGGCGGCAAGTTTGGAATTTTTTTTTTTTTTTACTCGCCGGTGCTTCGCGGGCCGCACAAGATGCTCTCGCGGGCCGCATGCGGCCCGCAGGCCGCGTGTTTGAGACCCCTGGTGTAGAGGAAAGCAAAGGTATAAGAGGAGGGGATATAACCAAAAGTGAACCAAATTGCTGAGGTTTTGGTGAGATTGATGTGGAAAAAATTAGAAGAAATCCAAGAGGCAATGGAGGAAAGACAGTCATTGAGAGGGGTGATGTCCGGAGCAGAGGAATCGGTGTGATGAAGAAGAAAGATATCATCAGCATAGTAATAAGCAGAAACACCATGCTGTTGGATTAATAGAGTGAGAGGGGCCAGAAAAACAATGAAAAGAAGGGTGCAAGGACAGAGCCTTGGGGGACACCACAAGGGAGGGGTGTGGAGGGAGAGGAGGTAGAGCCAGAAAGGACTGAAAAAGAACGACAGTAAAGAAAGGAGCGAAACCATTGCAAGACCAGACTGGAGAGGCCGGCATCCTGAAGACGACCCAGAAATGTGTGATGATCCACCAAGTTGAAAGCAGCGGAGAGATCTAGTGAGACAGCAAGGGAAAAAGAACCACGGTCGTGAGCAGCATGTAATTCGTTAAGGCGTGAAAGGAGGACAGATTCCATGCTGTGACCGGGGCGAAAACCAGATTGTCGAGGGTGAAGGAAAAGGGAAGCCTCAAGGTGAGATGAAAGTTGAGAAAAGACCAGTTTTTCTAAGAGTTTAGAGAGAAAAGGAAGATTAGAGATGGGGCACCAGTTAGATGGGGAAGAGGGATCCAGGGAAGCTTTCTTTAGGATGGGGCGAACTAGGGCGTGTTTCCAAGAGGAAATAAAGATACCAGCTGCCAGACTAGAGTTGAAAATTGAAAGGATAAAAGGGGAGAGTGCAAAGGAGGGATCCAGTAACCACTGGGAGGGAATGGGGTCGTTGGAGCAAGTGGCTTTTCAGGAGGAAGCGAAGACTTTGGAGAGTGCCGAGGTAGTGATTGGTTCAAAGACAGACCAACGATAGTTTTTATTTATTTATTTATTTATGTTATTCTTCTATACCGGTTTTTCCAGAGATCAAAGGCGGTTTACATATAACAAATATTAAACAAGGTTTTACATGGAACAGCGTTTTAACTATATACAGTTAACCTTTCATGAACAATATTAAATTGTAGAAACTTTTTACATCTTGAAATTAATTGAAGTCAACTCAAGTAACGATAACAATGCATTAACATGCGATAGCATGCTATTAACTATTTACAAACATTTCTCATTAATCGTAGTTCTGTAAGACTTTCATTTTTCTTTTTAGGTGCATTGGGGTTTTTTTAATCTGGGGTTATGGTGGATTGTTAGGGAGGTGTAATATGGAGGATGGGGGGGATTCATTTAAATTTGCAAAGTGTTCTGTGAACAGGTGTGTTTTTAGTTCTTTCCGGAATAGATGAAGGTCTTTTATCTTGCGGAGGTTTAGTGGTTTTCCATCTGTATGTTATCTTTTTGATTCTGTATTGAATGGTGTTTTATTTTTTTAATGTGTTTTATATGTATTTTCTTTTATGGATTTTTAATGATAGTTTTATGTTGCCTTGTGTTTATGAAAGGCGATTTATAAGATGGTGAAACAGTATGAGATGGTGGTTGCGAAAGCCAGAAGGATACCAGATGAGAAAAATCAGCCAAAAGGAGGTGCTGTTAATTCCCCCATATGGGTCATTGATGAGGCCTCACTTGGAGTACTGTGCTCAATTTTGGAGGCCTTATTAAACTACAGATATAAAAAGACCTAAAGTAGTTCAGAGGAAAATGGGCAAATGGTATGGGGGTCTGTGCTAGAAGACACATGAGAAAAAACTTGAAGACTTGAATATGAAGAAAAGAAGGGTAAGAGTAGGAACAGGAAAGATATGATACAGACTTTCAAAATATTTGAAAGATATTAATGAACAATTGAACTTTTTTTCCAAAGATGGGGAGCCTATAAAACTAGTAGACAAGAAATGAAGCTGCAAGGAAATAAAAGCAATATCAGGAAGCACTTTCATGGAACGGATGGCAGATGCACAGAATATCCTCTCAGTAGATGTGGTAAGATAAAAACAGTGAGGGAAATCAAAAAGGCATGGGATAAACAAAGAGGTTCCCTATACAGCAAGAGGATGAAATTAAAATATAGAGCCTTTCCAGTCAAGCCAAAACTTAGATGTCTCATACACTTTGAAAAAGACAAACATGGAGTAGTGGTTACAATCCTTAAAAAAGGCATGAGGGAGGAGGGTAACTTGCACGGAGCAGCAGTTACAACCCTAATCACCTTAATGGGAAGCCTGGATGGGTAATGCTGGTCTTTATCTGCCATCTATTATGCTAAATCCCGGGTATAATCCCAGGTAGAGAGGTTGAGTGTAAGAAGGGCCCAGGTTCGAGTCCAAAGACAGAGACCATTGAGGCAGTGCCCTTTGCTGAAGGACTTAGCATGGGAGTTGAGATAAATGGCGCAGATGTTGGCATGGGGTGCCAACTCAAAACTGATGCTGATACAGTCAGCACTAAAGCAGACTACTGTAGGTACTAAGAGATAGATTGCTCAATGCGTTTATCAGTGTCAAAGTTTGACATCATAGATCTTGAAACATCTGATATATCATTTGAACATTTGCAAAAGAAAAACAAATACAAACATTAGCATAGTTTCTTTGCTATTTTCCAACAAACTGTTGCCTTTGGAACCAAAAGGTATTTTGTCAATTCTAGTCATATTCTCGACTCCTTCCTCATTTTATTTTAATAAAAATTCTAATTTAGTTAAGTGCAAGAGGCTGCAATCAGAAAGCACCTTGTGATTCTAGCTGCTTAAACTGCAGTTCTCCACCCATTTGCCAGTATGCCTTGGAGTTTTCTGGGGGAAACCTTTACAGTGGTTTAGAAAAATGAAGTTTAGTTTCCATATTGATAGTATTTCTCACTGTATTGCAGTGTTTTTCAGCAAATAACCAGACTATAAAGTCATGTTACAATAGATTACTTATTTTTCAAAAAGTAATGCATTCTGTTCACTATCAATGTGACATGAAGGTTTATAAGTGAAAATGTTTGAACCACTGCTAGCAAAATACTCTACATTTATAATAAACAGCAAAGGCAAACCACTCAAAGCTGATACATGCATTTTACTTATTGCTTTACAAAGGAGCTAGCACTTAAGTGTAGATAACTGAAAAGACAGCCAAGTGCATGGTGGTCAATCTAAGCTGCATTCCTCAAATAGATCCTTAAAGGAATTTTTTTAAATGATTCATATGACCTACAATTTCTTCTCATGCTAAAACACTGCTTACCGGGGGATATGATATAAAAGAAGTTTTTGAACTCATCCATCCAGACTTCAGCGAGTCGCCTGTTGTTTTTGTTAATGATCTGCCCTGTACCACCAGGAAATGTATATGGAGTGGCTTTTCGGAACACATGTCCAACATGTGAACAGGTCACAATTTCCAAAGAACCCCCACACTGCCAGATCTAGAAATGATTACAGAAAAGTAATTGAGTACTAGAAGTTTGCACATATTTACAAGCTTATACATTGAGAGATACTTTGCAAAAATTAATCAGCAGGTGTGAGCCTGCTATGCAACTTCTGGGTTATATTTGCTTGATATGAGTTAAACATGGGTTTTAATGATGTACTCCGTGCTTCTGACATCAAATCTCAGCCTTTTAATGATGATGTGTAGCAGGGAAAATACAGCTTGTGTTTACTTGGTTGAATTCTGCTATAGTAATAGTATTAAGAATAATTCTTAAGACACAGCTGGCAGATAAAACAATCATTAAGATCCTCTTTTTATTTTTATTTATACTTTATTTAGAAATGATCCTACAGCAAAAAAAAATCTTCCCATGCTAATCCTTTTCACAACTTCCTGCAGGTTAACAGCATACTGATACATATACAGTATGTATGTCACAATCAACTGGCAAGGAAAACTTGACAGAGAAGATATTTAAAAATAAAAGGAATGGCCATAATACAAGCTAAATACCTTTTATTATTTTCCAAAATACATATAACCATATAGCATGATAAATGGAGAAGCCTAAGTATAATGCCAAACAGAAGCAAGAAAGTCAGACAGACAAGTTGAAAATGTGATTAATTTAACTAATATTGCAATACATGGCACTGTTAATATCTATGTTTGTGGCATTCACATTTCATTATCCTAACATAGCTTCACAAACTGCAAATTGTTAACAATAAACTATATTTGAAAATCTTCAGTTTTCCCCATTTTTTCCCATCTGAAAACAAGTAACTAATTACAGCTTAACACCAGGTCTATAAAATACATTTTAAAATTATAATAAAAATAAACAAATATCCTGACATTGTCATAAACCAACTTTACCACTGTAAATATATTTTTTTAATGTGTAATAATCTCCTTTTGAGCCAGAGAACAAGCAGAGAGCCTGAGCCAATTTCTATATTGAAAATAAAGTGTAGCTACTCACCTGTAACAGTGTTCTCTAGAGACAGCAGGGATCAGTCCTCACATATGGGTGATGCTGGCACCGACAGAGCCCTCACGGAAGCATCCCCCCAGCTTTCAAAGAAAGCCTTTGGGAGATGCCACCACGCATGCGTGGTCCCCTTCCCGTCCAAGGGTGCCATCTTGCTCAGTCAGATGACATAGCTAAAAGACGGCAAAAATAAAAGATGGTAAAGGAGCAACTCCAAGGGGAGGAGGGAGGGTTGTGAGGACTGATTCCTGCTGTCCCTGGAAAACACATGTTAGAGGTGAGTAACTACGCTTTCTCCGAGAACAAACAGGAAGTCAGTCCTCACATAAGGGACTCACCAGCTACAGGCTATCGAAAGCCCATAGCAAAAATAGGGGCTCCCTCACGGGGAGCTGCATGCAGCAGCAATTTAGTCTGTGTACACAGACCACAGTAGGACCTCTGTGTCCGATGAAACCAGCACTCCGGTAGCCTGAACAGAGAAGGGTAGGAGTTGCCTAAACCCCAAAAAGGTTACAAAGCACAGCCAGGCTGAAGGCACTATCTCGTCAGGAGTCTCTTTCCAGGCAGTAATGGGCTGCGAAGGTATGGACTGAAGACCAGGTGGCAGCCCAGCAGATGTCCACCATCAGGACAGAGCGCAAGTTTGCCACCGAGGCTGCCATGGTCCTGACATGGTGCACCGTGATGCAGCCTTCCAACGGGAGCGTCGCCTGCTCATAAACAAGGGGGATACAGTCTGCCATCCATGTGGACAGCGTACGCTTGGTCACCGCCTCTCCCAGCCTACTGGAGTCAAAGGAGATGAAAAGCTGAGAAGCTCTGCGGTGGCCATGAGCGTGTTGGATATAGAAGGACAAAGCCCTCTTACAGTCCAAAGTGTGAAAGACCGTCTCCGCCTGACTGGAGTGAGGTCTTGGAAAAAAGGTAGGGAGAACCACTTCCTGGTAGAGATGGAAGGGCGACACTACCTTCAGAAGGAATTTGGGGTGTGTGTGAAGCACCACTCTGTTCTTGTAGAACTTGGTAAAGGGCGCCCCCGCCACAAGGGCCTGAAGCTCGCTAACTCTGCAAGCAGAGGTAAGCGCAACCAGGAAAGCCACCTTCCAAGATAGGTAGCAAAGGTGGCAGGTAGCCAGAGTCTCGAAGGGCGGGTGAGCGAGAGCTGCCCTAACACTACGTTGAGGTCCCATTCGGTTGCCAGAGGGCAAACTGGGGGCTTTGATAAGAGCAGGCCCCGAAGAAAACGGGTCACCAAGGGATGAACCGAGAGGGGCTTGCCATCCACTGGATAGTGGTGTGCTGCCAGGGCACTGAGATGCACTCGGACGGAGTTAGACTTGAGCCTGGATTGAAAGAGGTGGAGAAGGTACTGTACCACCAGTGCCACTGGGCAGGAGAAAGGGTCAGCCCCATGTTCAGTGCAACAAACCGAGAACCTGCGCCATTTGAGGGCGTAAGCCTTTCTGGTAGAGGCCTTGCGAGAGGCCAGCAGAATGTCTTCCACCTCAACAGGAAGGTTGAAAGGGGCCAGAGTCACCCTCTCAGCAACCACACTGTCAGCAAAAGGGACCCCAGGATGGGGTGCAGGAGAGAGCCCCCCTCCTGAGATAGAAGTTGCGGGGCAGTCCCCAAGGGAATGGGGGTCTCCACCATCAACTGGAGGAGCAATGGAAACTACGGTTGCCTGGGCCACCGAAGAGCTATCAGGATGAGCGAGGCTCTGTCATGGAGGGTCCTGAACAAGGTTTTGGCCATCAGCAGCGTAGGAGGGAAGGCATACATGCGGCCTTCCAACCATGAGACAAGGAATGCATCCCACTGCCACCTTGGAGGGGTGGGCCTGCCGGGGATAGAAGCAGGGCAACAAAGTTGTCCGGGTTGGCAAACAGGTCCATCACAGGTTCCCTCCAGAGCCGGAAAAGCCGACTGGCTACCCTGGGGTTCAGCTGCCACTCATGCGGCTGGAGAACTCTGCTGAGCCTGTCGATCAGCAGGCTGTCCTTGCAGGTACATTGCCCGCTGGAGGATACCTTGTTGGATTGCGTATAAGCAGAGGACCAGTGCTTCCTGACAAAAGGTAAGAGACCCCAGGCCCCACTGTTTGTTCACGTAGAACATCGCCACCTGGTTGTCTGTCTGGACCAGCACTGGCTGGTGACACAGGTGGTGAGAGGAGACTCTCAGGGCTAGGTGAATGGCTCGGAACTCCAGGAGGTTGATCTGCTGGCTGCTCTTGTCTGGTGACAAGTTGCACGGAGTGCAGAGACGTCCGCAGTGGACTCCCCAGCCGAGCAGGAAGGCGTCCGTGGTGAGGATCCTTGAGGGGCTTGGGGCCTGTGCTAGAAGACACATGAGACCACTGGTCCCGGAGACACCATTGTGCTACCCTCATGTGGAGGTGAGCTTCAGGGGTGATGTGGACCGTGGAGGCCATGTGCCCGAGGAGGTGCAGGAGAAGCCGAGCGGGCACCAAAGGACGGTACTCTATTTCCTGAGCCAGAGTCCTGAGATGGTTGGGCTTGGTCCCTGAGCAAGAATGCCTTCGACTGGAGAGTGATGATCTTTGCACCAAGGAACTCCTCGGGAGGAGGTGAGACTTGGGGTAGTTTATGACAAACCCCAAGTGTTGCAGAACCTGGATGGTGCATGCGGTGGTCTGCTGCACTTCTGAGGCCATGCCTCTCTTTATGAGCCAGTTGTCCAGGTAGGGAAAGCACAGTTACTTACCTGTAACAGGTGATCTCTGGGAACAGCAGGAATTAGTCCTCACATATGGGTACGTTGGTACCGACGGAGCCCGCGCGGGAAAGCTCCCCAGCTTCCCAGAAGGAAAGCTTTTGGGGCATCCCACTGCGCATGTGCGCTGCCTTCCCGCCTTCCTGACCAACTCTCCTCAGTTCGAGTTTAAAGCTGAGACAATAGAGAGAGGAAAGGAAAGAGAGAGATAGATACAACTCCTAGGGGAGGTGGGTGGGTTGTGAGGACTAATTCCTGCTGTTCCCAGAGATCACCTGTTACAGGTAAGTAACTGTGCTATCTCCAGGAACAAGCAGGAATAAGTCCTCACATATGGGGACTCCCTAGCTAAGATGCCCGGGAGATCCCCTGAAGGGTATGAGACCCTGAAAGGTTCCTCATCTTCCTATGGATCTCAGGCATCCATTCAGGGAAGGTGGGCTGGAGTTGTTCAAGAATGGAACAGGTGTCTGAGGACAGCCTGACCAAACAAGGCATCCCGGCGGGAGTCCTTGTCCAAACAGTAATGGGCTGTAAAGGTATGAACCGAGGCCCAGGTGGCTGCTCGACAGATCTGGTCAATGGACACAGAGTTTAGATGAGCCATAGAGGTGGCCATGGCCCTCACATTGTGAGCGGTGACATGGCCCTCCAGAGAAAGGTTCTTACTCTGGTAAGCAAAAGAGATACACTGAGCAATCCAATTGGAGAGTGTTCTTTTGGAGACTGGAAGTCCTAAATGAGAAGGATCAAAAGCAACAAAAAGCTGAGAAGACTTTCGATGTTGCTGTGTCCTGTGGAGGTAAAAGGCAAGAGCTCTTTTACAATCTAGAGTATGAAGGTTCCTCTCTGCACTGGATGCATGAGGAGCTGGAAAAAAGACAGGTAAATATACCTCTTGATTAAGATGAAAAGGGGAGACCACTTTAGGCATAAAGTGGGGATTGGTCCTAAGGACCACCTTATCATGATGGAACCTTGTATAAGGTGGATTAGCCACTAGAGCTTGCAGTTCACTGATACGGCGAGCTGAGGTGACTGCAATAAGAAAAATAACCTTCCAGGAAAGACATTTCAAGGAGGTAGTGGCTAAGGGTTCAAAGGGTGGCTTCATAAGCTGACTAAGAACCAAGTTTAAGTCCCATGCCACCGGAGGAGGTCGAATGGGAGGTTTAGTTAAGGTTAGGCCTCTCATGAATCTTGCAATAAGAGGATGAGAGGAAACAGGTTGTCCATTGATGGGCTTAAGTGATGCCGCAATAGCACTCAAATGGACTCTTACTGAATTCGTTTTGAGTCCTGCATTGGAGAGATGCAGGAGATATTCCAAAAGAGAATTCAACGGGAGTGCTAGAGGGTTAAGACCCTTGTGAGCACACCAAATGGAAAATCTTTTCCATTTAAAAGCATAAGAACGCCTAGTGGAAGGTTTCCTAGAGGCATGTAGGATATCCTTCACTTGCTGCGAAAGATTGAAGTGTTGAAGGTCTAGGCCTTCAGTAACCAAGCTCTGAGGTGAAGGGACTTGGGGTTTGGGTGCCACAAAGTCCCCTCCTCCTGAGACAGAAGGTCTGGAGCCGCTCCCAAGTCCAGGGAGGGGGCTTGGGAGAGATGCAGAAGTAGAGGGTACCACACTTGGCGTGGCCAGCGTGGAGCTATGAGGATCATGGACCCTTGATCCCTTTAAAGTTTGAACAGAGTCTTGGGAATCAAAGGAATGGGTGGAAAGGCATACAGGAAGGCCTGACCCCAATGAAGGAGGAAGGCATCCTTGGCCTGAACTCCCTGACACGGAATTCTGGAACAGAACCGGGGAAGTTTGGCATTCCACGGACTTGCAAAGAGGTCTATGTCCGGGGTTCCCCATTTCTGGAAGATTCTGAGTACCTGATCCATGTGCAGGGACCATTCGTGTGGAAGCAGAACTCGACTGAGTCTGTCTGCCCAAGAGTTTTGGATTCCTGGAAGATATACTGCCAGGAGATGGATTTAATGCTCTCTGGCGAAGGCCCATAATCTTAGAGCTTCGTTGCAAAGCGACAGAGAGCCAGTCCCTCCTTGTTTGTTTATGTAAAACATGGCTACTTGATTGTCCGTGTGAATAAGGACTGTCATGTTGCTGAGGAGGGTATGAAAAACTTTGAGAGCCAGAAAGATTGCTCGAAGTTCCAAGTGGTTGATATGAAGGGTGGTCTCCTGTGGAGACCAAGTGCCCTGAGTGGAGAGATCTTGAAGATGAGTCCCCAACCTGTTTGGGAGGCATCTGTTGTGAGGGTTGCTTGGGGCAACAATGGTTGAAAGGGGGCCCCCAACAACAGATTTTGAGTGGATATCCACCATTGGAGAGACCAAAAGAGACGTCTGGAGTTTGCTATTTGGTCTGAGAGAGCTCCTGATGCTTGAGTCCACTGGGTGGATAAAGTCCATTGAGCTGCTCTCATATGTAGGCGAGCATAAGGCACCACATGTACTGTGGAGGCCATGTGGCCTAATAGTTGTAGCATCTCTCTGGCAGTCAAGTGGCTTCTGGACTGAGTCTGAGAGGCTAAGTGCACTAGACGTTGGCAACGGGCCTGAGGCAGATAGGCCCTTGCAGTGGTGGTATCCAACCAGGCCCCTATGAATTCTAGGGATTGAGTAGGGGTGAGTTGGGACTTTGGCAGATTGATCACAAGTCCCAGATACTGTAGAATGCGCCTGATGCGATCCAGGGAAGTCTGAGCCTCGGACTGAGATGGAGCTCGGATGAGCCAGTCGTCCAGGTATGGGAAGACAAAAATTCCCAGGGCGCGTAGAAATGCAGCTACTATTGCCATGCATTTGGTAAATACCCTTGGAGCAGAGGCTAGACCGAAGGGAAGTACTCTGTATTGGAGATGTTTTCCCTGGAACAGAAACCGTAGGAATTTTCTGTGGGATGGATGGATGAGTATATGTGTGTACGCATCCTTGAGATCTAGAGAACAAAGCCAATCCTGACTCTGTAGGTATGGAAGGAGAGTACCTAGAGAAAGCATCTTGAATTTCTCCTTGCATAGAAATTTGTTCAATTCTCTGAGATCCAGAATGGGTCTGTACCCCCCTGTTTTCTTGGGAATGAGAAAATAAGGGGAGTAAAAACCTGACCCTTGAGGAAGAGGAACCTCTTCTATTGCCTTTTGGGCGAGAAGAGTGGTCACCTCCTGACCCAACAGGTCTAGGAGAGATGGGGGAGAATTGAAACTTCTCACCATGGTGTGGGGAGGAAGGTTGGAGAAATGTAGTTGGTAGCCCTCTCTGATGATAGAGAGGGTCCATTGTTCTGATGTGATTTGCTCCCATCTGGGAGCAAAATGAGTTAACCTTCCTGGAATGGTGAGAGGTTCTGGATGTTTTAGAGCCAGAAAGGTTAAGTTCTCTAGTTTTAAGTCAAAAACCCTGAGGGGGTTGGGACTGCTGGGCTGTAGCAGCCCCTGCAGGTTTTGCCCTGGCCTGTTTAGGCTGCTGACGCTTAGGAGCAAAGCGAGCTGCAGAAGATTGTTGGCCAGTATTTGTGGCAAATCTGGCCTTCTTGTAGAAAGGCTTCTTGAAAGGAGGTAGACTTAGAAAGTCTATCTAAAGCAGCATTTTCTGCATCCATTTGAGTGGCTTTGATTTGCCACTCCTTACCAAACAGATTCTCACCTGTACAGGGCAAATTTCCCAACCCATCCTGGATCCAGGGTTCTAGTTCAGAGGCCTGGAGCCAAGCAATTCTGCGAGCCGCTATGGCAATACCTGAGGCTCTGCTAGCACCCTCAAAGGAGTCAAAGGCTGCTCTGTTGGAGAACTTTGAAATATCTTGGGTATGCTTCAGCAAAAGAAGGAACTCCTCCTTTCTATCCTCTGGGATAAAGGGGAGAAAATGGCGTATTTTTAATGCAATTTCCTTCAGAAACATGCCCATATAGAGGCTGTATGAATTGATTCTGCCAATAAGCATACTTGCTTGGAAGATTTTTCTTCCAAAAGCATCCAGAGTCCTACATTCTCTTCCTGGAGGAGTAGAAGAGTGTCTTTTTGTACTCTTGATCCTTTTCATAGCTGACTGCACCACGATGGAGTGGTGAGGGAGCTGAGTTTTTTGAAACCCAGGAGAAGGGGGGACACGATACATGGTGTCCAGACAACGAGAATGTGGAGATAGGGTGAGAGGAGTCTCCCATAAGTCCATCATGTGTTCTTGAAGAATTTCATGGATGGGCAAGGTGACTGCCTCTTTGGGAACCTTAGAGTATCCTAAAATGTCTAACCTTTTTGCTCTAGGTTCTTTTTCAGAGGATACTGAAATAGAAAGACCTTTAGCTACTTCAATGATGAAGTCTTGAAAGGATAAATCCTCTGGAGGAGACATTCTCCTTTTTGGAGAAGAGGGCTCCTCAGGTAGAGTAAGGGATACTTCAGCAGAGTCATCTGATGAGTCAGAATCATCAGAAGACTCGAAGTATCGTCTGTTTGCTTCTAGGGATCGATAAGCGTATCGACCGGTATCGACATCGGGGGTACCCGGAACCGGATCGGTATCGGGAAAAAACTCGGAACCGGAATCGGTATCCTGGTCGATGTGGATGTCCTGGGTACCGGTATCGGTTGTGGTACCGGTATCGGTTGTGGTACTGGAACCGGAGTCGGTACCGCAGGGTGCAGTACCGAGGGTGTCGCAGCCTAATAAAAGCCAAGATGGCCTGCTGCATGGATTGAACTGTATGATCCATAGACGCCACGACTGTCTGGATGTCGGTACCGGATGATTGAGCCGGTACCGCAGAGCAGTCTAACAGGTGATCGGTCGAGGCCATGCCATCGATGTCAACCTGTAACCCCAAAGGAGGAGCTTTGGAAGCCGGAGCTTCCCGCCGGGGTTGTTTGGCTGGGGCAGGGTCCTCAGGGTCAAGCCCAGGGGTATCTCGATACTTAGAGGGAGATTTGCCCTTTGAGGACCTGCCAGAGGAATGTCTGGTTACCTGAGATCCATCAGGAGAGGAAGACCTGGAAGATGTCGATGCTGGAGTATCTGTAGAAAACAGCATGTGAAACTTGGCTGCCCGGTTCTGTAAGCCACGTTTAGACATCAAAGAACAGGATGGGCAATCCGGAATGGAATGGTCAGGCCCCAAACATTTAAGACACCATTCATGAGTGTCTGTGACTGAAATAGTACCGCTACACTTGGTGCATTTTTTAAAACCAGAGGCTGGTTTCTCCATGAGGGAGAATATGTGAAGGCCTAGAGGCCTCACAGAACAAACACACCAAGTGGGGAAAAAAAAATAAGATTTTTTTTTTTTTTTAAAGAAATAAAGGAAAAAAGACCGGCGGTACCGGTTTGGAATCGGGGAAGGCAGACACGCGGCCAAAGAAATAAATTAAAACAACAACTTCTTCAGCGGTGACAGGAACACGACCTGCTGGCTCCGTGGAAAAAGAAGAACTGAGGAGAGTTGGTCAGGAAGGCGGGAAGGCAGCGCGCATGCGCAGTGGGAGGCCCCAAAAGCTTTCCTTCTGGGAAGCTTTCCCGCGCGGGCTCCGTCGGTACCGACGTACCCATATGTGAGGACTTATTCCTGCTTGTTCCTGGAGATAGATGAAGACCCCCTGGAGCCGGAGGAGGGCAGCCATGACCGCCAGGCATTTTGTGAAAACTCTTGGGGCAGAGGCCAGGCCGAAGGGGAACACCCTGCACTGAAAATGCCTGCCCCCCCCCCACTAAGAACTGCAGGTACTGCCTGTGGATGGGGTGGATGAGGATGTGGGTATAAGCATCCTTGAGGTCTAAGGAGCATAGCTAATCTCCCTGCTGGAGGTAGGGCAGCAATGTTCCAAGGGAGAGCATCTTGAACTTCTCCCTCACCAGGAATTTGTTGAGATTGCGCAGGTCGAGGATGGGCCTTAGGCCCCCTGTCCTTTTTGGCAAGAGGAAGTACCTGGAGTAGAACCCTTGCCCTTGAGATGGTGCGGCACCGGTTCTACCGCTTTGTTCGCGAGAAGACCTGCCAACTCCTTCAGAAGGTTGTCCCGGTGGAGGGGAGACCTGAGGGGCTCTCCTGGGAAATAAGGGGGAGGTGTCTGAGTCAGGTGGAAGAGATAACTCTCCCTGACTACCTGAAGTGCCCAGGAATCGGTGGTGATTGTCACCCACCTCTGGGCATAGAGGGCCAGACATCCCCCTGTGGGCTACTGATCTCCTTGGGGAAGATAGGCTATGCTTAAGGAGTCAAAAACTCCCCCCTGGCTGGGCCAGAGCCAGTGCTTAGGGTTTTGGAGCATTCTGCTTAAGGGGGCCATGCCCATGTCTCTTGGCCTGCTGACCCTATTGGAGAGCTGGGGAGGCCTGATAAGGTGGGTAGTTTCTGTAAGCAGCTCTCTTCCCCAAGTAAAAGGACTTTTTACCTGAGCCCTTCCGTTGGGGAGGGGCAGCGGTCTTTTTGGAGAACCTGGTCCTCATCATGAACTCTGTCTCCAGCTCGGCAGCCTTGTCGGCCTTGGGTTTGCCAAAGAGGTTCTCTCCTTGGCAGGGGACATAGACCAATTTGTCCTGAACCCACTGCTCAAGATCGAACGACTGTAGCCAAGCTTGGCGGCATGCACTGATGCCCGCCGCTGCTACTCGAGCCACCGACTCAAACCAGTCATAGGCCGCTCAAGACATGAATTTGGAGCATTCAAACTGCCTTGGCCAGGTTCTTGAACCACTTCAAGGGTTCCTCAGAAAGACCAGATGAAAACCAGACAAGTTCCTTTGCCAGGTCTCTCGGGTACATGTGGAAGCAGAGTGTAGGTCAAATAAGGTTTCAAAAAAACGTCTTGAGAGCCTTTTTAAAATTCTTGAAACAAGGCTCCAGGCGAAGTGAAGCCAGCAGGCAATTCCAAAGGGTGGGGGCCGCAAATGAAAAAGCTAATTTACATGTGCTTTCATAATTAACTAGTGGGAGAAGGATACCACAGTCGTTGTCCATGAAGTGCATGCAGTGTTCTGGCTGGAGGTGTTCTCCAGGGACAGCAGGAATCAGTCCTCACATATGGGTGACGCTGGCACTGACAAAGCCCTCGCGGAAGCATCCCCCCCAGCTTTCAAAGAAAGCCTTTAGGAGATGACCCACGCATGCGTGATCCCCCTTCCCGCCCAATGTGCCATCTTGCTCAATCAGATGACATAGCTAAAAGGCGGCAAAAAATTAAAAATGGTAAAGGAGCAATTCCAAGGGGAGGAGGGAGGATTGTGAGGACTTATTCCTGCTGTCCCTGGAGAATACCTGTTACAGATGAGTAACTACGCTTTCTCCGGCAACAAGCAGGAAGTCAGTTCTCACATATGGAGCTCCCCAGCTGCAGCTACCAAAAGCCAATAGCAAAAACAGGGGCTCCCTCATGGGGAGCCACAAGCAGCAGCAATTGAGTCTGTGTCCACAGACCACAGTAGGACCCCTTTGTCCAATGAAACCAGCACTCCGGTAGCCTGAACACAGAAGGGTCAGAGGGAAGATGTTGCCTAAACCCCAAAAAGGTTACGGAGCACAGCCTGGCTGAAGGCACTGTCCCGTCAGGACTCTCTTTCCAGGCAGTAATGGACTGCGAAGGTACGGACTGAAGACCAGGTGGCGGCTCAGCAGATGTCCACCATCAGGACAGAGCACAAGTTTGCCATCGAAGCCGCCATGGCCCTGACATGTTGTGCCATGACACGGCCTTCCAGTGGGAGCCTCGCCTGCTCAAAAGCGAGGGCAATACAGTCCGCCACCCATGTGGACAGCAAACGCTTGGTCACCGCCTCCCCCAGCCTGCTGGGACCGTAGATGAAAAGCTGAGAAGCTTTGCGGTGGGCCCGAGTGTGTTGGAGATAGGAGGACAAAGCCCTCTTACAGTCTAAGGTGTGGAGGACTATCTCTGCCTGACTGGAGTTAGGTCTTGTAAAAAAGGCAGGGAGCACCGCTTCCTGGTTAAAATGAAAGGGCAGGAATTTAGGGTGCTTGCGAAGCACCACTCTATTCTTGTAGAATCTGGTATAGGGCGCCTCCACCACAAGGACCTGAAGTTCGCTAACTCTGTGAGCGGAGATAAGCACTACCAGGAAGACCACCTTCCAAGAGAGGTAGCAAAGGTGGCAGGTAGCCAGAGGCTCGAAGGGCAGGTGAGTGAGCTATCCCATCACTGCTTTGAGGTCCCAATCGGTTGCCGGAGGACGAACCAGGGGCTTCAATAAGAGCAGGCTCTGAAGAAAACGAGTCACCAAGGGATGGACCGAGAGGGGCTTGCCATCCACCGGATAGTGGTGTGCTGAAAAGGCACTAAGATGCACTCGTATGGATTTAGACTTGAGCCTGGATTGAGAGAGGTGGAGAAGTTAGTGTAATACCAGTGTCATTAGGCAGGAGAAAGGGTCAGTCCCGTGTTTGGTGCACCAAACAGAGAACCTGTGCCATTTGAGGGCTGAGTCTTTCTAGTAGAGGCCTTGCAAGATGCCAACAGAATGTCTTCCAACTCATCCAGGAGGTTGAAAAGGGCCAAAGTCACCCTCTCAGCAGCCATGCTGTCAGTGACAGGGAACCCAGGATGGGGTGCAGGAGAGAGCCCCCCTCCTGAGATAGGAGTCCCAGAGCAGACCCCAAGGCGAGGGGGTCTTCACCATCAACTGTAGGAGCAGTAGGAACCATGGTTGCCTGGGCCACCGAGGAGATATCAGGATGAGCGAGGCTCTGTCGCGGAGGGTCCTGAACAAGGTCTTGGTGATCAGCGGCATAGGAGGGAAAGCGTACATGAGGCCTTCCGATCATGAAACAAGGAACGCATCCGCTACCACCATGGAGGGGTGGGCTTGCTGGGAACAGAAGTGGAGCAACTGAAAGTTGTACAGGCTGGAGAACAGGTCCATCACGGGTTCACCCGCAGAGCCGGAAAAGCCAACTGGCTACCCTGGGGTCCAACTGTCACTTGTGTGGCTGGAGAACTCTGCTTAGCCTGTCGGCCAGCAGATTGTCCTGGCCTAGCAGGTAAATTGCCCACAGGAGGATACCCCGTTGGATTGCGTACGAGTAGAGGACCAGTGCCTCGTGATAAAGGGTACAAGACCACGTGCCCCCCTGTTTGTTCACATAGAACACCGCCACCTTGTTGACTGTCTGGACCAGCACCAGCTGGTGACACAGGTGGTGACAGAAGACTCTCAGGGCTACATATATGGCTCGAAGCTCCAGGAGATCGATCTGCTGGGTGCTCTCGTCTGGTGACCAATTGCCGAGTGCAGAGATCTCCAGTGGGCTCCCCAGCTGAGCAGGGAGGCGTCTGTGGTGAGGACCCTTGAGGAGCTTGGGGCCTGAAAAGGCATGCCCGCCTTGAGATGCTGGGGAGACTGCCACCAGACCAGGGAGTCCGCCAACTGACAGGTAACAGACCCTGGCCTGAGACCACTAGTCCCAGACACCCCACTGCAGCGCCCTCATGTGGAAGTGAGTGACAGGGAAGACGGACTGTGGAGGCCACTGCCTGAGGAGGCGCAGAAGCCGCCGAGCAGGCACAGAGGGACGGTACTGTATGTCCCGAGCCAGAGTCCTGAGACGGTCGGCCCGGTCCCTGGGAAAGAATGCCTTTGACTGGAGAGTGTCGATCTTTGACCCAATGACCTCCAGACACTGTGTCGGGAGGTGTGAGACTTGGGGTAGTTTATGACAAACCTCAAGTGTTGCAGAAACTGGATGGTGCATACGGTGGCATGCTGCACCTCTGAGGCCGTGCCTCCCTTTCTGAGCCAGTCGTCCAGATAGGGAAAGACAAAGATCCCCTGGAGTCAGAGGAAGGCGGCCACGTCTGCCAGACATTTTTTGAAAACTCTTGGAGCAGAGGCCAGGCCGAAAGAGAGCACCCTATACCAAAAATGCCTGCCCCCACTACGAACCGCAGGTACTGCCCCTGGTTGGGATGAATGATGATGTGGGTGTAAGCAATCTTGAGGTCTAAGGAACATAGCCAATCTCCCTGCTGGAGGTAGGGCAGCAATGTTCCAAGGGAGAGCATCTTGAACTTCTCCCTCATCAGGAATTTGTTGATGTTGCGCAGGTCGAGGATGGGCCTTAGGCTCCCCATGTCCTTTTTTGGCATGAGGAAGTACCTGAACCCCTTGCCCTTGAGATGGTGGGGCACCGGTTCCACCGCTTTGTCCTCGAGAAGACCTGTCAACTCCTTCAGAAGGTGATCCCGGTGGAGGGAAGACCTGAGGGGCTCTCCTGGGAAATAAGGGAGAGGTGTCTGAGTCAGGTGGAGGAGGTAACCCTCCCTGACTATCTGAAGTGCGCAGGAGTCAGTGGTGATGGTCACCCACCTCTCGGCATAGAGGGCCAGACATCCACCTGAAGGATGCTGATTTCCTTGGGGTTTTGGAGCCTTCTGCTTACGTGGGTCATGCCCATGTCCCTTGGCCTGCTGACCCTGTTGGGGAGCTGGGGAGGCCTGAAAAGGTGGGTAGTTTCTGTAAGCAGCTCCCTTCCTTGGGTATAAGGACTTTTTATCAGAGCCCTTCCGTCGGGGAGGGGCAGCGGTCTTTTTGGATAGCCTGGTCTTCGTCATGAACTCGGTCTCCAGCTCAGCAGCCTTGTCGGTCATGGGTTTGCCAAAGAGGTTCTCTCCTTGGCAGGGGACATCGACCAATTTGTTTTGAGCCCATTGCTTAAGGTCGGACGACTGTAGCAAAGCTTGGCGGCGTGCACCGACGACAGCTGCTGCTACTCGAGCCACCGATTCAAAACAATCATAGGCCGCTCGAGACATGAATTTGGAGCATTCACGGACTGTCTTGGCCAGGTTCTTGAACCACTGCAAGGGCTCCTCGGAGAGACCAGCTGAGGACCTGGTGAGGTCCTTCACTAGGTCTCTCAGGTACATGCCCACATACCGTTGGTAGGCCTGGATGTGGCCGATGAGCATTGAGCCCTGGTAGCACTTTCTGCCGAGGGCGTCCAGGGTGCGGACCCTCCCTGCCGGGGGCAACGAGGAGTGTGTCTTCTGGCTTTTCAGCCGACAGATGGCCGACTCCACCACCATGGTGTTATGCGGCAGCTGTAACCTTTGGAAGCCCGGGCTCCAGCGGACACTATACATTGAGTTGAGCCATTTGCTCACCACCAGTACCGAAGCCAGTGTCTCCCACATTCGGAACATCAGCTGTTCCAGGATAGGAGGGATGGGTTCCATGAGCGATTCCCACGGAGGGGCCTTGTATTTGAAGATTTGAAATTCATCCGCCCGGGGGTCCTCCTCCGACAGGAACGCCAGGGCCTTAGATATGTCCTTGACAAAATCAAGGAGGCCCATTATCCTCAGATGAGGACCACCGTCGAGACTTGTCACGCACCTACTTACCCCCGAAGGCAAAGGACCTGGGGTTTCAGTGAGGCCTCTTCTTAAGTAGCAGGGACAACTAGTGCCCCCTGGGAGTTGAAGTCCCACTAGCTATTCAATAAAAAGAGTGTAGTCGTGGACGAGTAGCTAGGCTGTTAAAGAGGTATTTTATTTCCCTTCCCGGGAGAACTTCTGCAGTCAGGAATCACAAAGGAAAATAAACCATGCTTCTGGTGTAACACAAAAGGGAACTACAAAAATTACAAAGGAATGCTTCTTTTCAGCTTAAGGCAAAACAAAAAGTGCAAAACAAGCCTTGTACCTTACAACCGTTGGGATTTGAAATCTGTTCTTTTAAACAGATTTCCCTTCTGCACACTTCAGCAGAGAGAGGTCACATTATCCGCAAATACAAGTGTACAATCCATTTGGAAATCCTCTGAGTTTTCCACACAGTAATCACAGTCCATGGCCTCATGAGCTTCCCTGCAATTCTCTTCTGTGGGATTGGAACTTGCACCAGTATTCAAAAATCCCTCCACTCTCTGGCAAGGGCTTCTCTCTTCCTCACTATTAAAGTGGAATGGAAAGTTACCATGCAGTGTAGACTTTCCCTCTAGAGGGCCATACACTTCAGGACAAGCGTATGTAAAATCCTGCTTTTCAAGTGCCCCTCTACTCCAGGGAATTGGCCTTTCTTCAGGCTGGCCTCTGCCGGAACCTTTGTAGCTGGGAAGCTGAAAATAGCCTGTCTCCCTCGAAAGCTTTTCACTTCCCCTTACAGGACGTGCTTCTTTGAGCCTGGAAATCTCCCTTGGACAAGAGCTTCTCTTCCCCAGGTACCTGCTCTCATGGAAATTTCCTCTCACAGCCTCTCTCCATTTGCTGATAGGAATCCCTCTGTGTCCCCAACGAACAGACTCTGGTTCAGTGCAGCCCAACTTTCTGGCACTAACCTCCGGTATTCCCTCTTGGGCAAACTCCTCTGAGGTGCTGCTGGAATCTCCGTCTGAAATTCTCAGGTATGTGTCCTGGTTAGCTTTCCTGTTAGCTCTCTGAATAGCTCTGTCCTGAGCTCTCCTGTTAGCTCCTCTGTTACCTCTCCCGTGTGTTCTGTCTCTGCTCAAGACTGACTCTATTTTAAGTGCGTCATTCTTTGAGTTTCTCATAAGCTCAAGTCTCTGCAGCTGTTCCTGCTCCTCTAATGAGCTATGAGGTAATGCTTTGCTGGGGCGTTTACCTACACCCGGTGCTAGTGTTTTGGTTGGTTGCCTATAGCAACCCCTAGCCATGTGCTTTGAGCTGCCCATTTTAAAACTGCTCTGCACATTTTCTTCTGTTTCCCTAGGCACTATTTGCCTTACGCCATGACAGATCCCCCCCTTAAAATATTACGGGCTGCAGATTTTTCCTGACAGCCCGGAATTTCCTTATGGGACCTATCTCGGTGTACTACAGTAACCAGGCTGGCAGTGGCAGACCTGTCCTTCCACAGCTTTAGTACATTTACGTGATAGACCTGTTGGCGGCCCCTCTCGTTTTCCACCCGATAGGATACTGGGCCCACCTTCTCTACCACTGTACCAGGGCCCTTCCACCTGGACTCGAATTTCGGTCCGGGGTCGGATACTTGAATAAGTACTTTGTCCCCTATACTTAGCTGCCTTGGTCTAGTGCCCTTATCGTAATAATGTTTTTGCTTACGTTTGCTGGCCTGTAAGGTTTTCAATAGAGGCCTTGGATGTCCTCTCTAAGCGTTGTCTTAAATCTTTTAGAAATTGGGGCACCCCAATCTCTTGCACGTTTGGCTCCACCCATTGCTCCTGTAGGATGTCCAAGATTCCTCTTGGAGCGTGGCCGAACAGCAACTCATAGGGGGATGCCCCCAGGGACGCCTGTATGCGCTCCCTGCATGCATATAACGTGAATGGGAGCAACATATCCCATTCAGTCATTTCTCCTGTCTTCAAACCTCTGCGTAGCAGTTGCTTATTAGACTGATTCATACACTCCACGAGCCCGTTAGACTGTGGATGTTATGCTGATGTCCGTATATGTTGGATGCCGAAGGCTTCCCAGACCATAGCTAGATGTTTGGATAGGAAGTTACTGCCCTGATCAATTAGCACTTCTCTGGGAAAACCTACTTCGCAGAAAAGTTTGACCAGTTCTAAGGCCATTACTCTGGCAGATGTGTTTCTTAAGGGGATGGCCCAAGGAAACCGCGTGGCATGGTCAACTATGACCAAGATATACTTAAAACCCCTCGGTGTCTTTACCAGAGGTCCTATTATGTCAACTCCCATTCGGCTTATGGGAGCCGCTATGGTGGGAGTTGGCACCATGGGTACTGCCTTAGGCTTTATAGCTGTCACTCTTTGGCAGCTAGGGCATGATTCGCAATACTGCCGGGTCTCCTTAAAGACCCCGGGCCAATAATATCTAGCTAAGACTTGGTCCAGCGTCCCCTGGATCCCCTTGTGACAACCCACTGGGTGGTCATGGGCTAACCTTAACACACTAGCTTTAAATGTTGTGGGTACAACTAGCTGCTTGCGTATGGCATCATTGTGGGGATTTACACATTCTCTATATAAGAGATCATTCTCCAGGAAAAATCGAGGTAGGGTCAGTCTGGTTTCCTCAGTCCACTCAAACGCCCTTTTAAGAGCTGGGTCAGCTCTCTGCTCCATGGGGAATGACAGAAATTTTTTGACTACCTCTGCCGGTACCCAGGGCAACCCTACAGCATCTTCTAGCTCGGCCCTCCCCCGGGTCCTAGAGTATCTCTCCCTACGTTTCCTGGGTTTATCCTTTTTCCCTTCTTTAATAGGGGGATGTATTAAATCATCATGTTTAGGAAGAGTAGCTAGCCCTTCCTCGTCTGGCTCTTCCCTTTGAGAATTTTCCTCCCCTTCAGGTTCCTCAGTGTTTTCTGCTGACTCTTCTCCCCTCCCAGAGGGTCCCGCTTGAGAGCGAGTGGATACTAAGCCTAACTTGGTACCAAAGTCTTTTCCCAACTCTTCATAGAAGGGAGGCCAATCCTTCCCCATTACAACATCTTCTGGTAACTTTGGGACTACGGCCACCTTCATCTCTCTAATGGTGCCCAACCCTTGTACTGATACATTGTGTAGGGGATAAGGGACAAATGCGACGTGCACGCACTTGACGCGTACTTGGCCTTCTGCTTGACTCGGGGGCGACTGGCGGTGCCCCTCACTGGCTTCCCAGAGCTCCCTTGAAATCATGCTCTGGTCAGCCCCCGAGTCAAGTAGAGCCAGTGTATGAATACCTTCCACTTGAACCTGGATAAGGAATTCGTCCTGATCTGTCTCTTCTGTTCCTGTCACCAGGACTGTTCTTTCTGGGCAGGATCTCTGAAAATGTCCTTTCTTCCCACAACTGAAACATTTTCCTTTAGGTACAGATAAGACATTATTACTATCAGAATCATTCACATTAGACATTTCAGGCTTATACAGTTTATCATACAAACATTTTCCTTTTCTGCCACTATCTTTCTTACCAGCTGCTGGCCAGATACCTTGCCCTGAGGTGTCAGTCCTCTCTGCGGCGAAATACCACTCCGCAAGAGTGGCTGCCTCCGACGAGGTTTGGCAGTGCTGGAGTGTCAGAAAAGTTTTTACACCGCTGGGAACAGCCTGCATGAATTGCTCCAGCACAATTCTATCGAGGACTGTTTCCAGGGTACTTCCCTCTGCCAGTAACCATTTTCTGGCTAAACTTTTCAGTCGCTGCGCCAGGGCCTTAGGGGTCTCCTGAGGCTTAATTACTGCCTCCCTGAACATTCTGTGGTAATGTAGAGGTGTGAGCCCCAACCTATCTTTTACTGCTTTTTTAACCTCTATATAATTAGAAGCTAAATCAGCCGGCATAGCTTTATAAGCCGAAAGGGCCTCGCCTGTGAGCGAAAGGGCAAACCTAGTGGCCCACTGCTACTCTGGCCATTTCAGAGCTGTAGCTATCTGCTCAAAAGCGTCAAGATAGTCATCTAAATTGTCATGCGGCTTTAGTTGTCCCAATGAAAAAGCACCATACAAACTCAGTCCTGATCCCTGGAATACCATGGGGACTTCTGCTGTGGCATCTAGCGGCTTCTTTAAAAGCGCGTCCATGGTCTCCATCAAGGGCTTTTGTTGTTCCTGTATGGTCCGCGTAGTCTGCTCCTGGAGATAGCGAATAAGCTCCATCTGCTTGTCCCACTGTGTCTTCATCCAGGGTATTACATCCTGTGGCTCCATTCTCAGCCTCGATGTACCTGTAGAGAGAGAAAGACAAAACAAAAAACCCAAGTGCGATACCGCAACTTCCTTTTTTTTTTTTTTTCTTTCCACCGTTTATTTCTCTGCCCACCAGCGCCCCCTTTCTCACTTTTGTCCTCCCCACTTATGACTAGGTAACTTTTACCTGAGCCTTCATGTAGGGTTCAGCTTGTGAGAAAGTTTTTCTGGGTCCAGCACCTGGCAGCAGGAATCTTCCGGACGGCTCTCCCTCTCTGGAAAACAGTCTTCTCCAGCAGACAGTAGTTCTTTGTGCAGTCCTTTTGAATCCTTATGCAAAAATCCAAAAACGTCGCCAATTGTCACGCACCTACTTACCCCTGAAGGCAAAGGACCTGGGGTTTCAGTGAGGCCTCTTCTTAAGTAGCAGGGACATCTAGTGCCCCCTGGGAGTTGAAGTCACACTAGCTATTCAATAAAAAGAGTGTAGTCGTGGACGAGTAGCTAGGCTGTTAAAGAGGTATTTTATTTCCCTTCCCGGGAGAACTTCTGCAGTCAGGAATCACAAAGGAAAATAAACCATGCTTCTAGTGTAACACAAAAGGGAACTACAAAAATTACAAAGGAATGCTTCTTTTCAGCTTAAGGCAAAACAAAAAGTGCAAAACAAGCCTTGTACCTTATAACCGTTGGGAATTGAAATCTGTTCTTTTAAACAGATTTCCCTTCTGCACACTTCAGCAGAGAGAGGTCACATTATCCGCAAATACAAGTGTACAATCCATTTGGAAATCCTCTGAGTTTTCCACACAGTAATCACAGTCCATGGCTTCATGAGCTTCCCTGCAATTCTCTTCTGTGGGATTGGAACTTGCACCAGTATTCAAAAATCCCTCCTCTCTCTGGCAAGGGCTTCTCTCTTCCTCACTATTAAAGTGGAATGGAAAGTTACCATGCAGTGTAGACTTTCCCTCTAGAGGGCCATACACTTCAGGACAAGCGTATGTAAAATCCTGCTTTTCAAGTGCCCCTCTACTCCAGGGAATTGGCCTTTCTTCAGGCTGGCCTCTGCCGGAACCTTTGTAGCTGGGAAGCTGAAAATAGCCTGTCTCCCTCGAAAGCTTTTCACTTCCCCTTACAGGACGTGCTTCTTTGAGCCTGGAAATCTCCCTTGGACAAGAGCTTCTCTTCCCCAGGTACCTGCTCTCATGGAAATTTCCTCTCACAGCCTCTCTCCGTTTGCTGATAGGAATCCCTCTGTGTCCCCAACGAACAGACTCTGGTTCAGTGCAGCCCAACTAACTGGCACTAACCTCCGGTATTCCCTCTTGGGCAAACTCCTCTGAGGTGCTGCTGGAATCTCCGTCTGAAATTCTCAGGTATGTGTCCTGGTTAGCTTTCCTGTTAGCTCTCTGAATAGCTCTGTCCTGAGCTCTCCTGTTAGCTCCTCTGTTACCTCTCCCGTGTGTTCTGTCTCTGCTCAAGACTGACTCTATTTTAAGTGCGTCATTCTTTGAGTTTCTCATAAGCTCAAGTCTCTGCAGCTGTTCCTGCTCCTCTAATGAGCTATGAGGTAATGCTTTGCTGGGGCGTTTACCTACACCCAGTGCTAGTGTTTTGGTTGGTTGCCCATAGCAACCCCTAGCCATGTGCTTTGAGCTGCCCATTTTAAAACTGCTCTGCACATTTTCTTCTGTTTCCCTAGGCACTATTTGCCTTACACCATGACAGACTCCTAGATGGTAGAGTCAGATGGGACGTCGCGGTGGCGACAGGTATCGGGGGACTCCTCGTCATCTGCCTCCCACTCAGAGTAGTCCGTCGAGGACTCGTAGGAGGGCTGCTCCATGGGCCATAGGTGCCTGGCATACTCGCCGGGGATGACCGTGGTTCCATCGAGCGGGACTCAGATCGCGACCTTGGCCAAGGATCGACTCCAGGCTGAAAGACCTTGGGGATTAGCTCGGCCTCCGGGAACATCTTGAATGTTAAGGGCCCGGTGGATGGGGGGGGATGAACTGGTCGTGCCAGACAACAGTGCCCACTGCTGGTCCATAAAGGTAGACAAACTGCGCTCCAGGGCTGCCATTCTGGACTCCAGACCAGAAGGCTCCACAGCCTTCGGCGCAGGCAATGAGGGACTCGGGCCCAACTCCAGCTACCCCAAAGGGGAATCCTTGACGAGGATGGGATCTGGGGACCGAGGCCGGTCCACAGTCGGATCCTTTCAGAGGACCTTCGGCAGGCCGCTCCTTCTCTGATGCCTCGGACAAACGTCTCGGACTGCAGGACCGGGACCGGAGAGCACCTGACTGTTCGGAACCATCCAAGGATGCTGCCTTTGAGGGTTTCTTCTTCCTCCTGGGTTCCCTCGAGGGAGACCCCCTTTCTGAGGACCCACGACAAGGCTCGGATTCGGAAGGCTCCGCCCAAGATGTTGGGGCCTCAGAAGAGGCCCTGGTCTTTGGAAGCACCAGGGACTCGGGGAAAAACTTATAGTGCTGCTGCTGGCGGCTCTTGAGGGCCTTACTGGACATCCTTTTGCAAAGACTGCAGGATGCCAGGTCGTGGTCTGGCACAAGGCAGCAGAGACAGCAGTCGTGGGTATTGGTCAAATACAAAATTTTAGAGCACCGATCACACTTCTTAAAGCCACTGGTAGCCATGGGGGAAAAAAGTACCCCCTGCAAGGTCGAAGACGCTCTGTACTGTCAGTGGGAGAAAAAAGGGCACAAGGATGCCAGGAAAAGAGAATGAAAACTATAGAAATAGACCAAACTTGACGCTGAGGCAACGAGGTTGCTAGGCGGGAAAAGTACTGGTGTGATACCGGAGGTGAGTATGAAACCCGGAGAGAAAATCAACTTTTTCCGGGGGCAAGCCAGATCAACCATCCATCCAGCAACCCAATCGGCATCCAGCACAGGGAGAGGAAAGGAGACCCCTCCCGCTCCCTGCACCGAAGGCCAATCAGGGCCCATCCTGCAAGCCATTTAAACCAGAGTGCTGAGGGCGCTCCAGTGCCTGGCGGGCTCGCGCTTGAGGGTCCTTAGGTGTGACCCTTGAGCGGGGCACTTGAGAGCAACCCACAAGATCTACAAACGCCTGAACAACTTCTTAGAACTCCACCACAGACCTGCTTGAAAGTACTGGAGTGTTCATCTCCAACCAACCTTGTCTTTCCCTTCTGCAGTACAACAATCCGTCCCCTGAAGAAGCCAAAATCTAAGTTGGGCAAAAGATTGCCTTACACAAGAAAACACCCATCATCCCCCCCCGAATAATACTGAACCTCATTCTAGGCTAAACCAGCCTATCCTAGTACCTTCAACTCAAGCTCTCATTGATTTTCCATCCACATTACCCTGTTGAATAACCTCCATTGCCTTCAATACACTAATTCCTTTTAAGAAGCAAATACACATCATGGAAAACAAAATGAAGATTATCTTTAGTATAATGTTACTGATTCTAACCTTAACTAACCAAGTCCGCTCTCTCAAACACCACACTCCCCCCCAACACTGCTCCAGAGAAATCACTGCCACACAAAGATTTCATACTCTACCATACAATACGAAACAACGGATCATCCACATCAGACCCTACAATCAACCAACACACAATGGATGTCAAAACCCTAACAGTACTACCTCCCTAAAATGGTTTCTTCTAAATGCAAGATCCCTCAGGAACAAGATCCCAATCATAACTGACATCATCCAGAGTTCCAAACCAGACATCTTATGTATCACAGAAACTTGGCTCTATGATACAGACACAGTTCTCCTCAACCAAATCAAAGCTCCAGGCTACAACATCTTCCACTGCCCGAGACACAATAAAAAGGTGGTGGTGTGATCATACTATGCAAAACCACATTAGGTGGACAATACATATCAACTACAAGCATAGATAGCATTGATCTTCTAACGATAGAAACCAAGCATCTAACAATCACATTACTATACAGACCCCCTTCATCTGATACTACATCTTTTGACAACAATCTAGCCTCCACCTGCTCAAACACCCCACCTAGTAAAGACCACATTATACTAGGTGACTTCAACTTATCCTCCATATCTACTTATCAAAAAACATCATTCCTTCAAATATGGATGACTTAGGATACTATCAAATAATTGATACCCCTACCCTCATAAGAGGAAACATATTGGACTTATTCACCCCAAAAGAATTGGCAAATAGTAACCAATTATCATCCAACCAGTGCCTTGGTCAGACCTTTACCTAATACAATTCAATACTAGAATTAGCATTAACACATATAAACCTCATACCAGAGACCAATTTTACCATCACTTCAAAAAATTTGATAGAGACATTCTTAAATGACACCATGTCAGTGCTCATCAAAGACTGACAATCTAGACACACTTCTTACAAACTGGAATAATACACTGCTGTTTACCTCAACTATCCAGCAAAGAAGTACCCCCAAGAATCACAATACCTCCTAACCATGGTATTCCCATCCCTCAGAGCATTCAAAAAAACCTTGCGGAAAACTGAGAGGAAATGAAAAAAACACAAGATCTGACTCAGACTTAAGACTATACATGGCAACACAAAACCAATACAGACAGCATATAACTGACCTAAAAAAAAGAATACTATTCAAAAACCCTAATGAAATCGCTTAATTGACCAAGAGAATTATTCCTCATAGTTCAAGACCCAATAAAAAAAGCCAAACAACGTTGACTCCCATGACAATGGAATAAACGCCCAACAACTTGCCAATTACTACACTGATAAATCTAAAGCCATAACAAAAAATTGTGCGATAACTACTAATGAATCAATTAGCATTGCATTATGGAACACTCTCTCCCTCCCCAACAAGGAGCAGATAGATCAATATCTCAAGTAAATCAACACAACATCATGACTGGACCCATGTCCAGTCACCTGGATTAAACTAACCACAGAAGAACACCTCACATTCAAAATATCGGCAATTTATCTCTATCTCAAGGCCTAATGCCAAAACAACTAAAAGAAGCCTCCATCTGCCCAATATTAAAAAATCACTTACTGGATAAGAACTGCCCCAACTCATACAGACCAATATCAAGTTTGCCATTCTTATCTAAAGTAATTGAAAAAGCTGTACAAAGGCAACTTCAGGATTTCATCGACACAAATGCACCACTTGATCCTCACCAGTATTGCTTTCGTGCTTACTATGGAGCTGAGACCCTCCTAATATTCCTCCTCGACAATATCATCCTCAGAATGGAAAATACCAAACAAGCATACATCATATTCCTCGACATAACAGCTGCTTTTGATTCTAATTAACCATGAAATTCTGATCAACCATCTAAAACATCTCACGATAGGAGGCACCATAATTCACTGGTTGAAGTCCTACCTAACTGACCGCACACAACAGGTCATGCTCAATAATATCTTCTCCAAAAAATTCCATCTAAACCAGGGAGTACCACAAGGTTCAGCATTATCTGTATTACTATTCACCATCTATATTCAACCACTCTGTGATGTAATCCACAAACACAATGTGCATTATAGAATTTATGCAGATGACATCGTGCTTTTCACAGCAATTGATGCACTAAACAAATCCGGACTATAGGAAAATAAACTGCTTCAAGGACATCTCACTATGGCTCAACTCTGTGAATCTATCAATCAACTTAAATAAAACAGAAATTCTAATGATATCCAGAAACAAATTATTTTCACCACCTCCATAAGAAAAAATTAGACCTTACCTGCTAATTGTCTTTCCTTGAGATCTCTCCGGGCCAGTTCAGGAACCATAGGGTTGTCAACCTCCTCCAGCAGCCGAGGACTGAATTCTAATGTCTTGCTGACAGTCTAACCAGCTCCCTCTAGTGTCCAAGACTCAGTCTACCATTGTCAAAGCAGCTTTCTCTAGAACCTGTACACCTAAGCTACCTAACTGTGAACAAAACAACAACAAAAGAACCTGTCTTTTTTTTGTGTGTGAATACAGACCCCGAACGGCCCTAACTGAACTCTTCACTCCCACTACTACCAGGAAGTCCCATAGTCCACGCTGCTCCGGCGCTCTGAGCGACAACCAAACCACCCTGAGTACGCCTCTCCATACTCACTATGCTACCTTGTGGCTAGCTGAACTAAACCTGAACTCAGATTCCGAATGTTCCAAAGAAACCGCAAATGCCTTGGGTGGGCCCTGGACTGGCCCGGAGAGATCTCAAGGAAAGACAATTAGCAGGCAAGGTCTAATTTCTTCTTCCTCTTCGTCTCTCCGGGCCAGTCCAGGAACCATAGGGATGTACCAGAGCAGTACTTAAACTCGGGAGGGTCCCGCCAGGCCCGCTATTATGGCCGAGGCCCCCACATTTGCGTCTCTTCTCGCTTGAACATCTAATCTATAGTGCTTCGCAAACGTGTGAAGAGACGACCAAGTAGCCGCCCGGCAGAAGTCCACCGGTGGTATCAAAGCAAACTACGCCCAAGAAGTCGCCTGACCCCGAGTAGAATGAGCTCGGAGCCCTTCCGGAGGAGTTTTCCTGCTCGCCTGATATGCTGCCGCTATAGTGTTCTTCACCCAACGAGCAATGGAAGCTTTGGAAGCCGCCTCACCTTTACAAGCTCCTCCAAAGAGCACCAACAACCTGTCCGATTTCCGAAACGACTCCGTCCTTTTAAGGTACCTATGGAGCACTCTACCAAGATCCAACTTCCTCAGAGACTTATCCATGCTAGTGTTTTCCCCGTATGGAAATGTTGGAAGAGAAACTGGTTGATTCACGTGGAAATGTGAAACCACCTTTGGAAGAAAAGACGGAACCGGACGCAACATCACCTTTTCCTCCGAAAACTGAATATACAGCTCATTACATGAAAGCGCTTGAAGATCCGAGATCCTCCTCGCCGAACACAATGCTACCGGAAAAACTGTCTTCCATGAAAACTCAGAGATACTGCCCTCGCGGGCTCAAAAGGTGGTAGAATCAAAGCCTCCAGTACGAGATTCAAGTCCCAGGCTGGCACTAGTGGTCTCACTGGAGGCCGCACATTCTGCACCGCTCTAAAAAATCTCAGAACATCTGTGTACCCAGACAAGACGCCACCCTGAACCTTGCCTTGAAAACAAGCCAGGGCAGCCAATTGAACTTTCAACATACTGAGGGCGAGGTCTTTATTGAGTCCCCCTTGCAGGAACGACAAGATATCTGGCACTGTTGCGTCAAATAGTTGACACCACTCCGCTTACACCAACCTTCAAAAATACGCCAAGTACGAATATAAGCCAAAGATGTGGATTGTCTTCTGGCCTTCAACATCGTAGTTATGACCGCCGCGGAATAACCTCAACGCCTCAGTTCTTCCCTTTCAAGAGCCAAGCCGTAAGAGAAGCAATCCATGTCCGGCATTAGAAATGGCCCCTGATACAACAAGTTGACCTGGTTGGGCAGCCTCCAAGGGCGGTCCGCTAGCAGACTCACCAGATCCGCATACCATGCCCTCCTTGGCCAGTCTGGGGCAACCAGAATCACCCTTCCATCGTGATGCTCTATCCTGCGAATGACATGCCCAATCATTGGCCAAGGGGGGAACACATATGGGAGCACGCCGGATGGCCACGGTTGAGCCAACCCGTCAAGACCTTCTGACATGCGTTCTCTGCCTCTGCTGAAAAATCGAGGAGCCTTGGCATTGGCGAGGGTCGCCATGAGATCCATGGCCGGCTGCCCCCATCTCCTTGTAATGTCATGAAAGACCGCCGCGTTCAATTCCCACTCTCCTGGATCTAAAACATTCCGGCTGAGATAATCGGCCTACACATTGTCCCATCCTGCTACATGAGCCGCCGAAATCGCCAGCAGATGGCTCTCCGCCCAGTGCAGCAAAAGTTGACTCTCTTCCAACAAGGCTGAACTGCGCGTGCCGCCCTGTCGATTGATATAAGACACAGTTACGGCATTGTCGGAGAACACTCACACTGCTTTCCCCTGCACCAGACAATGGAACTCCTGAAGAGCTAAGAAAACCACTCTCATCTCTAGCTGATTAATTGATCAACCACTTGCTTCTGTTGGCCAGGAGCCCTGAGCCATCTGCAATAGACAATGTGCCCTCCCAGCCGGAGAGGCTGGCATCAGTGGTGAGGAGCACCCATTCCGGCTGTTCCAGCGGAACTCCTGCTCGCAGATGGTTGGGATCCAACCATCACTGGCACGGACTGGTTCCGAACACACCAACCGTTGATTCAGAGGATGATGTTGAGGCGACCATCTGGATAGCAAGTCCTGCTGAAGAGGTCTCATATGCACCCTGGCCCATGGCACCAGATCCAAGGCCGCCGCCATGGAGCCCAGGAGCTGCAGATATCGCCACACCGTCGGAGCTTTTATGAGTAAAAAGTCTCCACCTGCCGTAGACATTTTTGCACTCTGTCCTCTGGCAGAAAACCCGCACCCACGGCAGTGTCGAACACTGCTCCGAGATACACGAGGCGTTGCACTGGAAGCAACTGACTCTTGGTCTGATTCACCACCCAACCTAGTTGCTCCAGGAACTCCACCACTCGCGCTGTCACCCCGATCGACTCCGACACCAACCCTGCGCGAATCAACCAATCGTCCAGATAAGGGTGCACTAGGATGCCCTCTTTTCGTAACACCACCGCCACAACCACCATCAGCTTTGTGAACGTGCGCGGCGCCGTTGCCAGACCAAAGGGTAAAGTTTGGAACTGAAAATGCCCCATAGGCACCGCAAAGCGTAAAAACTTCTGATGTTCCGGCCTGATGGGAATGTGGAGATATGCTTCCGTTAAATCTATGGACGAGAGCACTTTGTTCGCCTTTACTGACCGAAAAACCGACCTTAAGGTCTCCATCCAGAAATGCGGAATCCTTAAGCAGCGGTTCACATGCTTGAGATCCAGAATAGGCCGAATAGACCCCTCCCTTTTGGGTATTATGAAATAAATCGAGTATCGACCTAAGCCGTATTGGTCTTGAGGAACCGGCACTACTGCTTGCAGCTGTAGTAACTGCTGAAGAGTATCGGACACCGCCTTCCTTTGTGCCACAGATCCACATGGAGATGCCACAAAGACCTTCACTAACGGTCGAGCGAACTCTAGCGCATACCCGGTTGTGAATGATCTCCAGCACCCACTGGTCCGTTATGGTGGTCCAGACGGAGAGGAAGCTCTGTAATCGTCGTCCTATCGAAACCTCCGCCTGGACCCTCCTCCTTTCATTGTGGTTTTTTTGCGGAGCTTGGCTGGGAAACAAAATATCCCCTACTGAACCCCCTAACTTCACGAAAGGACTGCCCTCTGGCTACAAACCGTCCTCTCTGATAAGTGGCAAATCGAGATCCTCTGAACCTGCGAAACTCCCTAGGCTGCCCTCTCTGTAGGTTGCTAGGCTTTGTGCCCTTCGGACAGTCCTCAGGGAGCCGACCCCCTTTGGAATCTCCGAGATCCTTAACAATCTTTTCCAGAGCTTCCCCAAAGAGCAGCTTGCCCTTGTAAGGGAGCTTACTAAGGCGAGCCTTAGAAGATGCATCCACCGCCCAGTTCCTCAGCCAGAGGAATCTTCTGGCGGCAATCACCAACGCCATAGATTTTGCCAAAATCCTTACCAGATCATAGAAAGTGTCGGCGAGATATGCCGCCGCCGACTCTAACTTCGCTCCCTCCGAGGCAGAGGAGTCCTCTCCTTCAGGGTGTGAGTCCCCTTGGATCCAATGGATCGAGGCCCTGGAGACATACGCCCCACAGATTGACACCTGAAGCGAGAGAGCACTAGCGTCAAAGGCCTGCTTGAGCAGGGCTTCCAGCTTTCTATCCTGCAGATCCTTCAGGTCCACTCTGCCCTCCACCGGGATCATAGTCTTTTTTGTCACCGCCGCTACCAAGGCATCCACTTTCGGCATTCGCAGCAGCTCCCTCTCGTCCTGTGGTACCAGGTACAGCCGTACGATAGCCCGCGCGCCTCGTAGCGTAGCTTCCGGACATTCCCATTCCGACTCCACCATCTGCTTTATTATCCTGTGGAATGGATAACATCTCTGCTCAGATTTAAAACCCTGGAGCAGAGGGTCCTCCAGAGGCTCTTCCTGTACCACCGGTAAGGCAATATTTAGAGCCGCCAACGACTGGGTAATAAGAGCTCCCAGCTCTTCTTTCCTAAAAACCTGGAACACATTAGGGTCTTCGCCTGGCGCAATCTCACCTTCTTCCAGATCACCTGCCCAGTGCTCTAACTCTGAAACTGAAAGAATGTCACTCTGTTCAGTACTCTGGGGACCTGAGGCCTGCTGCCTGAAGCCATCGGTGCCAGTCTCACCCCCCAGGCCTGAACTGGAGGAACCCTCCCCCAGATCCTGAAGGGAGCAATCCAATCTCGGAACTCCTGGTGAGCCCTCGGAAGTGACCGCGCTTTGCCCCTGTTCCAACTTCATGCAATATGCCTTTTGGAGGGACAGAATGAGGTCTGCTGAAAAAATAGACTCCAAGCTCCCCTGCACTGTTGGTACCTGCGTCGGAGGCACAGCTCCCTCTGGAACAGGCTTTTTAGATTTAACTTTTTTCTTCCCGGGCTTTTCTGGCACTGCTACAGAAACGGTTGCCTTATCTAAAATGGCTGCCGTTCCCGCTTTTTCTGAAGAACCCTGACGGCCCACAACCGGCTCAACCAAATCAGCCCTGCTGTCCATAATGCCGTGGAAAAAAACAGCAGAGACCCGATTCCGAGAGACCCCTGCAAATGGCACACTGTGTTCACACTGCCGCCACCAGCAGCATGTGCTTCCTTTCTAACACACCGCCGAAAAAACAAGCCGCCGCCGCAAACACATGTCGCATGCAATCCTGTGCCCTGAGACCGAAGCCTGTCTACCGGCAGCTAACCACGTACGATCTGACGTACCTGAGGCCTTTGAACATCAAATTCATGAGCTTCTCGTCCTGCTGCTAGCGGTAGAGTAAGTTCTAAGCCTGGAGGCCGAAGAATGGACTCTGGGGCTTCCAGCTACCAAATGCGGCTTCACTGCGGCAGGCGGATCGCTCCCCGAGGCAGGCTCTGCTTCTGCTGCCTTAGTTCTTCAAAAATCCCCGGCAGTCGAGTTCCATCTCTTTTTTTTTTTTTTTTTTTGACGCTATTAATTGTTTTAGTCCCTTGGAAGGAGGACCCTGCTAGGACCCTCCCCACCTAGGAATCCGTTTCCTAAAAATTTTAAAAACAAAAAACTAAGTTATCAATAACTCTCCTTAAAGATTCGTCTTCCTTTCCCCAGGAGCCTGTCAACACAACGTCCTTTCCTGCTGCTGAGGACTGAAGACTGAGTCTTGGACACTAGGGGGAGCTGGTTAGACTGTCAGCAAGACTTTAGAATTTAGTCCTCAGCTGCTGGAGGAGGTTGACAACCCTGTGGTTCCTGGACTGGACTGGCCCAGAGAGACGAAGAGGAACTTCCGATAAACGATTCCTCCCTTGAAATTAAAAAAGAAATAAAATATCTTGGCATTCTACTGGACCAAAATCTCAACATGTCAAAACATATCAGCATGATAACGAAAACAATATATAAAATACATATGAGACAAAACTTAAGACCCTTACTGTCTCCAGATGACATCCGCACGATAACCCAAGCATTTATTGGACCACATTTTGACTTCAGTAATACTATCCTTCAAGGCCTACCTAAACAAACCCTGAAACAATTACAGATGGCGCAGAACACTGTAGCTTGTATTATAATGAAAGTCCCAGAAATCTATCATATAACTCCGATCTTATACCACTTACATTGGCTACCTGTTTCGCAGAGAATCAAATTCAAGGCAATACTAACAACGTTTAAAACAATAAATAACACTAAACCAACATACCTCACCTCACTAATCCAGGAAACAAGAAACAGAACAACAAATATGAAGAAGCTTCTATCCACACCAGCAGCATCAAGAAATGCAAAACAATAGACAATAAACAGGGCTCTCTCATTATACTCCCCCATTCTATGGAACTCTCTTCCAAACAATTTATGCAAAATAAAGGACCTACCTACATTCAGAAAGAAACTCAAAACCCTATTTGCTGAATCCTACCAGCCCTTAATGAACAAACTGAACTTGACCTAATGGACTCTCAATGATGCTTACAACCCCAATACACCCCTCCCTCACATAGGCTCTTTGATGCAAAATAACTCACTATACCACATTCTCTATAATACTACTCCAAACCTGTAAATAGTTGGTCAACTATGTCATCCTCAAAGCCAAGCATGTTTAGTTTAAGTTAAGTTTGTTTTTTGTTTTAATTACTTCATTTGTGTTTATTGTAAACTGTTCATTGTAAACTGCCCAGAGCAGTACTCATTGGTTCTATGTAAACCACTTTGATTATGTGATAAAGCGGTATAAAAGACAAATAAAATAAAAAAATCAATAAGGAGACTGAGCAAGATGGCATCTTTGGGTGGGAAGGGGACCACGCATGCTGTAGTGTAATGACACCAAAAACATTGACCACATGCTTCATGATGTTCTAATTCTCTCCAATCTTCCATAATGTATCTAGATATAGATAGCTGCTCTCAAATATTCTTGTTATGATAATACACAATCATAGGGTCATTAGAACATTTGATAAAGAGACAGAATATGTAAAAACGTAAATATAACTGAAGCAAATATTGAAGCTTGAATGGAGTATGGAAAAATACATATTAGTCTATCATCATCGTCATTCTCTAATCATGAATGATACAGTAATAGATGATCTCGGACAGTTCAAGCACTTTGGGAAGATGAAGATGTAGAAGAGATTTGTAGATATTTTCTGTATATGGAGTACCACCAATTGAAGAGCTGGACCTTTTTACCCAATGGCTAAATTCAGTTAATTTGAATCTACAGTTTGCTATTACATTTGATTATTAACAGCAGCTAAAGACCCAACAGTTAGCTATGAAGAACAGGGTTATCCGATTGAGGTTGTTAAAAGGGTATTTAAAAGTGCTAGAAATCTCCAATCTATTACTGTATTGTTCACGATTAGAGAATGGTGATGACAGACTAATATGTATTTTGCCATACTCCAGTCAGACTTCAAAATTTGCTTTAGTTATTTTTTCTTTTTGGCATATTCTGACTCTTCATGGACGATTACAGACGCACGTGGCCAATGTTTTTGGTGTGATTACACTACAACAGGTGCAGAATGGACTAATTTCATTAATGGAAAAAGTAATCACATCATCTGTAGCATCTGAATTTTTTTTAAGTGCTTTCAAGTCAATGCTGACTTCTGGTAAAGTATGACTGGAAGTAGATTGCCAGGCCTTTTCTTTGAAGGCAATGGAGGGTAAAGTGACTTGCCAGTGAGAATCAAACCCAGATCTCCTGAGTAATAGGCTTTTGATCTAACAGTGCACTAGGCTACTCCTCCACATCTGAATATGTGATATATGTTATAACTTGCCCTTGCTTGTTAACATATGTAGGTATGACTAAGTGGAGTCCAACAAGAGGCACAACACCACGTGCGAAAACAGTCCAACAAAAAGACGTGGATAGCAGGGAAGGTGACGTATAATGAACCTTTATTGAACCAACATCAGCCACTGGCCCAACACAGGCCGTGTTTCGGAAATCCCTTCTTCAGGGGCTTAAATGGCTAAAACAAATCGTAAATAAATTATAAATAAAACAAAATTTTTTTTAAAAACAATTAAAACAAACAGGCTCAACAGCGGACATAAATGAATGTATAATGTGTGAAAAATATATAAAACAATATATATATATATATATATATATATATATATATATCACTATTCTTAAATGATGGAACGAATAAGTACGGCTAACATAAAAACAAAGGAGCTATAAGAAAAATTAAAATAAATAAGCAGTAAAATAGAATAAAAACATGGTTAGAAGTTAACTATAACAAAAAGAGTAAAAGTATAAAATTAATTAAATAATGTATCCAAAAGGACATATAAATTACACATTGATTAAGTCATACAGTTTAGTGACTCAGGTATGTGTAATTTATATGTCCTTTTGGATACATTATTTAATTAATTTTATACTTTTACTCTTTTTGTTATAGTTAACTTCTAACCATGTTTTTATTCTATTTTACTGCTTATTTATTTTAATTTTTCTTTCAGCTCCTTTGTTTTTATGTTAGCCGTACTTATTCATTCCATCATTTAAGAATAGTGATAGCCTGTTTGTTTTAATTGTTTTTAAAAAAATTTTTGTTGTTTTATTTATAATTTATTTACGATTTGTTTTAGCTATTTAAGCCCCTGAAGAAGGGATTTCCGAAACACGGCCTGTGTTGGGCCAGTGGCTGATGTTGGTTCAATAAAGGTTCATTATATGTCACCTTCCCTGCTATCCACGTCTTTTTGTTGGTATGACTAAGTGGAAGCGCAATTGAGATTGAATGGGCACAAAAGCAGAACAATATGAATGCTCTGCTTGTCCAACATTGGCTAGAGAAAGACCATTCTACAGCAGATATGAGATGGCGCATGAATGATAAGGCATTGGATAACTGACGTAGGGGAGATCGCGAATGTTGGTTGAACTATAAAGAGCAGTGCTAGATTTTTCACCTGCATACAGAAGTTCCTGTTGGTTTTAATCAGGGGATGAATAGCAAATGCTACTTTGAAAGCTATGATGTTGTGGTCATGTGCTCAAGATCTAGAAAAATGCTAGTGCCATTTTGTCTTTCAGGGAGCAATTAAGTCATGTCTGAGTAAGTTCTAAATTAACGGCCTATATGGATAGAATATAGCCTAGAGCTTTCATTCTTCAAAACATAGTGCTATGTTGGGGAATCTTTGATGATTGCTATGAATTATGTATAAAAAGGACCAATGATGAGATGAGTGCCATCTCTGGATAAAGTTTCAGACTGCCCTAGTTTTGATGGTCATCAAAAAAACTTTTTTTTTGTATCATAACTGAAGATTTGCAGAACACTGTGTAAATGGATCTCATGATATATGGCATAGTTCAATATCTGGATTATTTCCCAATACAGGGGGTATGAATCAGTTCCTCCCTGCTTTTTGAGTAATACATCTCTACTTGATTGCCCAAATTAGAACGATTTAATTGACTGTCTATGAAAGCCTTGAGACAGTTACAGTTAGTGTTTATAGAAACACAGAATTATGACGACAGAAAAAGACCAGATGGCCTATCTAGTCTGTCCTTCCATATCAACTACAACAGTCCCCTTTTTACCTTTAGAGATCCTCTGTGTTTGTCCCATGCTTTTTTGAATTCAGTTACTGTCCTCATCTCTACCACCTCCACTGGGAGACTATTCCACGGATCCACTACTCTTTCCGTAAAGAAATATTTCTGCATACCACTCCTGAATCTATCTCCCTTCACCCTCATCCCATGTCCCCTCGTAGCAGAACTTGCTTTCAATTGAAAGAGGCTCTCTCCCTGAACATTTATGCCATGGAGATATTTAAACATCTCAATCATATCACCTTATTCCGCCTTTTCTCTAAGGTGTACATATTAAGTCTGTCCTCACATGCTTTATAATGAAGACCACTAATAATTTTAGTAGCCACTCTCTGCATCGACACCATCCTGTTCACATCCTTTTGAAGGAGGCATTATCACCTCCTTTTTTCTGCTAGCCATTCCTCTCCGTATGCACCCAAGCATCCTTCTAGCTTTTGCCGTCGCCTTTTCTACCTGTTTAGCTACTTTAAGATCATCAGACACAACCACGCCTAGGTCCCGCTCTTCTTTAGTGGACAAAAATACTTCACCCCTTATACTATATTGCTCCCTTGGATTGCTGCAGCCCAAATGCATGACCTTACATTTTTTAACATTAATCCCAGCTGCCAAATTCTAGACCATTCTTTAAGTTTAGCTAGATCCCTCCTCATGTTATCTACAACTTCCTGGGTGTCTACTCTAGTGCAGAATTTGGTATCACCCGCAAAGAGGCAAACCTTACCCGACAGCCCTTCCGCTATATCACTAACAAAGATGTTAAAAAGAATCGGACCAAGCACAGATCCCTGGGGCACACCACTGGTAACATCCTTCTCCTCAGAGTGAGCTCCACTTACCTGTACGTTTTGTCGCCTCCCACCCAACCAATTTCTAACCCAAGCAGTAACTTTAGGGTCCATCCCTAGGGTGCTCAGTTTGTTTATAAGTCGCCTGTGAGGAACAGTGTCAAAGGCTTTACTGAAATCTAAATACACCACATCTAGGGCTCTCCCTCGGTCCAACTCCCCAGTCACCCAGTGAAAGAAATCAATCAGATTTGTCTGACAAGACCTGCCTCTGGTGAATCCATGCTGCCTCGGATCCTGTAATCCGCTGGACTCCAGAATCTTCACTATTTTCTCTTTCAGCAGCGTTCCCAATAATTTACTCACCCCCAAAGTTAAACTAGCAGGCCTGTAGTTTTCAACCACATCCTTACTTCTGCTTTTGTGTAAAGGCACCACATGAGCCTCTCTCCAGTCCTTTGGCACCACTCCCGACTCCAACGAGGCAATGAAAAGGTGAGGCAATGAAAAGGTCAGTCAATGGAACTGCTAGAACGTCCCCAAGTTCCCTCAGTATTCTAGGGTGTATCCAAACCGGTCCCATTGCTTTGTCTACTTTAAGTTGAGCTAGTTTCTCACGAACACAGTCTTCTGATATACCACCTAAGGCCAAAGGCAGCTATATAACAACAATATATAATTAAATTCAAAGAAATCAGGGGAGACAACAGGACAAGGGCCTAGATGAGGGAAGGGAGGCCTAGGCTCTCAATTCCAGGAAATTTATCTGATAAAGTATCGTCTAGATGGGCCATAACTCCAGAGTGTGAAACCCATCTACTTGGCTCTCCAGCCCAGTTTGGGCACATCTGTCATGAGAAACTTTTGATAATGCAGAATTTGGAATCAATGAACAACCCAAAAGGCAGGCAGAGCTCCGGAGTCTCAATGCGTGGATGAGAAAATGGTGCAGAGATGAGGGTTTTGGATTTGTTAGGAACTGGGGGACATTCTGGGGAAAAGAGGGGCTCTTCCGAAGGGATGGGCTTCACCTTAACCGGGATGGAACCAGGCTGCTGGCATTAACCTTTAAAAAGTAGATAGAGCAGCTTTTAAACTAGATATTAGGGGAAAGCCGACAGTCGCCCAAGAGCGGATGGTTCGGAAGAATGTATCCTTGTAGGATACTACCAAAAGCAGAGAGGTTCCACAAAAGAGTAAAGTAGCCCAAATGCCCTCAAGTATGGAGCAGACAGAGCTTAAAGATCCCAATTTTTCCCATGTCTAACAATAGCCAAATTAACATGAATAAAATACATTCTCTAAAATGCTTGTATGCAAATGCTAGAAGTCTAAAGAATAAGATGGGAGAGTTAGAATATATAGCATTAAATGAAAGGATAGATATGATTGGAATATCAGAGACATGGTGGAAGGAGGACAACCAGTGGGACACTGTGATACCTGGGTGCAAACTATATCGTAATGATAGAGCTGATCAAATTGGTGGAGTGGTTGCGCTCTATGTTAGAGAGGGCATTGACTCAGAAAGGATTAAAGTTTTGCAGGAAACAAAATCTGCTGTAGAATCTATATGGATTGAAATTCCATATAAAAGGGGGAAGGCGATGGCAGTGGGGGTGTACTATCGAGCATCTGGCCAGAATGACCAAATGGATGATGAAATGCTCAAAGAAATCAAGGAAGCTAACAAAAGTTACAGCGCAGTAATAATAATGGGTGATTTCAATTACCCCGGTATCGACTGGGTCAGTGTCATGTCAGGACATGCTAGGGAGATAAAGTTCCTAGATGAAATAAATGACTGCTTCTTGGAGCAGCTGGTTCATGAACCGACCAGAGGGGAAGCCATATTAGACCTAGTCCTTAGTGGAACACCAGATCTAGTGCAAGAGAGAAGGGTGTTGGGGCCACTTGGCAATAGTGATCATAGCATGATCGCCTTTGATTTAATTAGTGGAGGAGGGATAGTAAGGAAATCCACAGTACTACCTTTTAACTTTCGAAAGGGAGACTATGATAAAATGAGGAAAACAGTTAAGAAAAAACTAAAAGGAGCAGTTGCGAAGGTTAAAGACGTACATCAAGCTTGGGTGTTGTTGAAAAATACTATCTTGGAAGCCCAGACCAGCTGTATTCCACGCTTTAAGAAAAGTGGAAGGAAGTCCAAAAAACTGCCAGCATGGTTTAAAGGTGAGGTCAGAGAGGCTGTTGCCAAAAAAGCATCTTTCAGGAAATGGAAAAAAGAGCCAAACGACGAAACCTGGAAAGAGCACAAGCACTGGCAAGTCAAATGCAAGGCATTGATAAGGCAGGCAAAGAGAGAATTTGAGAAGAAGCTTGCTGCGGAAGCAAAACGCGAAATAAAGACCTTTTCAAGTACATTCGTAGCAAAAAACCTGTGAGAGTGTCAGTTGGTCCATTAGATGATAAAGGGGTTAAAGGAGCACTAAGAGGCGACAAGGTGATAGCGGAGAGACTGAATGAATTCTTTGCTTCGGTCTTTACTGAGGAAGATGTAGGGATGTTACCCATGACTGAAGTTGTATTTAAAGGTGCGGAAGAATTGAAAGAAAAATCGATACATCGGGAAGATGTCTTACAACTATTAGATAAACTGAAGAGTAGCAAATCACCTGGGCCGGATGGTATACATCCAAGGGTGTTGAAAGAACTGAAATATGAGATTGCAGACCTGCTATCAGTAATCTGTGAACTATCATTAAAATCATCTCTAATACCTGAAGATTGGAGGATCGCCAATGTAACACCAATTTTTAAAAAGGGTTCCAGGGGTGATCCGGGAAACTACAGACCGGTGGAGCCTGACGTCAGTACCAGGAAAAATGGTAGAAACCATCATAAATAATAAAATTACTCAGCATGTTGATAGTCACAACCTAATGGGAGACAGCCAACATGGCTTTAGACAAGGAAGATCTTGTCTTACTAATCTGTTATGTTTTTTTGAAGGAGTGAATAAACAGGTGGACAAAGGTGAGTCGGTTGATATTGTGTATCTGGACTTTCAGAAAGCCTTTGGCAAGGTCCCTCATCAGAGACTTTTGGCAAAACTAAAGAGTCATGGGATAGGAGGCAGTGTACTATTGTGGATCAGGAACTGGTTAAAAGATAGAAAGCAGAGGGTAGGGCTAAATGGCCAATTTTCCCAATGGAGAAAAGTGAATAGTGGTGTACCCCAGGGATCTGTGCTGGGTCCGCTGCTTTTTGACATATTCATAAATGACCTGGAAAGTGGAATAACGAGTGAGGTTATCTAATTTGCAGATGACACAAAACTATTTAAAGTTGTTAAAACCCAAGAGGATTGTGAAAAATTGCAAGAGGATCTTGATAAATTGGAAGACTGGGCATCAAAATGGCAGATGAAATTTAATGTGGACAAGTGCAAGGTTATGCACCTAGGGAAGAACAACCCAAACTATGGTTACACGATGCTGGGTTCCACATTGGGAACCACCACCCAGGAAAAAGATTTAGGCATCATTGTGGATACCATGTTAAAACCCTCGGCCCAGTGTGCAGCGGCGGCCAAGAGAGCAAATAGAATGCTAGGTATGATAAGGAAAGGAATGGAAAATAAAACAAAAGATATTATAATGCCTCTATATCGTTCCATGGTGAGACCGCACCTTGAATATCGTGTGCAATTCTGGTCGCCGTATCTTAAAAAGGATATAGCGATTTTAGAAAAGGTACAGAGAAGAGCCACCAAAATGGTAAAGGGGATGGAAGGATACTCTCCTATGAAGAAAGGCTAAAAAGGTTAGGGCTTTTTAACCTGGAAAAGAGACGGCTGAGGGGAGATATGATAGAAGTCTATAAATTAATGAACGGAGTGGAACAGGTTAACGTAGATCGATTGTTTGCCTTATCAGAATATAGAAAGACTAGGGGACATGCAATGAAGCTACAGGGTAAACTATTTAAGACTAATAAAATAAAATATTTTTTTCACTCAACGTGTAATCAAACTCTGGAATTTGTTACCGGAGGATGTAGTAAAGGCTGTTAGTGTAGCTGGGTTTAAAAAAAGGTTTGGACAAGTTCCTGGAGGAAAGGTCCATAAACCATTATTAAGAAGTGACCGAAGATATCAATGCTTGACCCAGTACAAGCATTGTGGAACTTGTGTCTCTTGGGGAAACTGCTAGGTACATAAGACCTAGATTGGCCACTGTTGTAAACAGAATACTGGGCTTGATGGACCTTGGTCTGACCCAGTATGGCATATCTTATGTTCTTAACCAGGCCAGAGTGTCCTGGAGTGGTGCAGTGATAGAGATGACATCCTGAAGCCTTGAGTGGATTGCATCAACTGTGTGCTCAAGGTCTAATGAGCTTATATCATTTTGAGATGTGCTAAGGATGTTATGAGTACTTTTGAGGCCATGTGGCCCATCACTCTCAACATATTCCATACTGATGTCAGTTGACTCTTTTGTATGTCCTCCACCATGGATACAAGATTGGTGATACTTTCTTATGGAAGAAAGGCTTTCACCTGAATCAAGTCTAGCAGAGATCCTATGAATTTCAATTGAGTTGGTGGTTTAACATGGACTTGGGATAATTTATGATGAATCCTAGCAACTCCAATTCCCATATGGTTGAACACTTGGATCTTTTGAGCCCCTTTCTGAGATATAATCTTGATGAGCCAGTTGTCCAGATAGGGAAACATATGCATGCTCAGTCTGTGCAGATGTACTGTGACTACTTAGAACAGAAAAATGATAACAGAAAAAGACCACATGGCCTATCTAGTCTGTCCTTCCAAAGAAACAACTACAACAGTCCCCTTTTTTCCTTTAGAGATCCTCTGTGTTTGTCCCATGCTTTTTTGAATTCAGATACTGTCCTCATCTCTACCACCTCCACTGGGAGACTATTCCACGGATCCACCACTCTTTTCGTAAAGAAATATTTCCGCGTATCACTCCTGAATCTATCCCCCTTCACCCTCATCCCATGTCCCCTCGTAGCAGAACTTGCTTTCAATCGAAAGAGGCTCGCCCCCTGTGCATTTATGCCCTGGAGGTATTTAAACCTCTCAATCATATCACCTCTATCCCGCCTTTCCTCTAATGTGTACATATTAAGATCCTTTAGACTGTTCACATATGCTTTATAATGAAGACCGCTAACCATTTTAGTAGCCACCCTCTGTACTGACTCCATCTGTACTGTTTATATCCTTTTGAAGGTGCGATCTCCAGAATTGCACACAATACTCCAAATGAGGCCGCAGCAAAGACGTATACAGAGGCACTATCACCTCCTTTCTTCTGCTAGCCATTACTCTCCATATGCACCCAAGCATCCTTCTAGCTTTTGTTGTCACCCTTTTTACCTGTTTAGCCACTTTAAGTTCTTCAAACACAACCACGCCTAGGTCCCGCTCTTCTTTAGTGGACAAAAGTACTTCACCCCCTATACTATATTGCTCCCTTGGCTTGCTGCAGCCCAAATGCATGACCTTGCAGACAGGCATTTGGAGAAAACTCAAGGAACTGAGGCAAGGCTAAAAGGCAGAATGTGCTACTGGTATAGGTGTTTGCCTATTATGAATCTGAGATATGTCCTATCGAATAAGCATCCTTTAAGTCCAGGGAACAAAATCAACTTCCTTTTTTGAAGATTAGGGGGTAAGGGTACCTAGGGAAACCATTCTGAACTTTTATCTCTTAGGCCAAGGATGGGATGGGATGGGATGGGATGGGATGCCCCCCCCCCATCTTTTTGTTTGGCAGCTATTGCGTCCTGGCTTCATGCCAATCGTTTGAAACTGAACCCCACAAAACTTTCTGCGTTATGGCTCTCTGGTCCTTTTTCTCTACCTTGTCAGCCCCTCTCTCAATGGGCAACGCATGCCAACTGTTACCCGGCTTAGATATCTTGGTATTATCTTAGATTCAGCTCCTCCTTTCAGTTCCATATTAGTGCTGTAGTGAAATTATGCTTCTGCACTTTACAACAGATCCATGCCATTCGTTCTTTTCTTTCAGGTACACAGACTGTGAGTCCTTTGGGATGCAGTACCTGTTTGTAGTGATTACATAATGTAAACTGTTTTGACTGAAGGATAAGGCAGCATTAGAACACTGGCTTGGTAACCAAGCAACCAGGATTCGATTCCCACTAGTACTCCTTGTGACCTTGGGCAAGTCACTTAACCTGGGCAAGTAACTCCTCCATTGCCTCGGAAGAAAGGTCTGGCAATCTACTTCCGGTGACACTGCCAAGAAAACCCAGGAGCTTCTGGGTCGCCAGGAGTCAGGACTGACTCGAAGGCACACATTGCATTTTGCAAGGCAGCATAGAAAACTGATTAAATAAATAAAAATGACTTGTTCAAGAGGTATCTTCAAGAAATTTTGAAGGTGTCAGCTAATTTGATTCCCCCTGTTACTAAAGCATATTTTTTGCCTTCGGGGAAGAAAACAGGGGAGAAAGTAGCTGGTCTGTCGGATATGGATTTTTTAGATGTTTCTGCCTTGCTTCAATCTCCTAAGGACGATGATATACCCGTTTCCACTTTAATAGTTTCACTTGCGTTACCATCAGATAGAGATTGGGTTCTTAAGCTTTATTTTAGACAGCGAGCCAATTTGTTTATGGGGAAAAAGGTTGCGGTATTTCCAGATGTATCCAGAGACGCAAAGACGGCGCAAGTCTTTTCTATTATTGCGACCCGGGGTCATTCGCCTTGGGGCGACCTTTATGCTTAGATATCCATGTAAATGTATAATTGTATTCCAGTCTCATAAATATGTTTTCTTTCAGCCAGAGGATTTGTCCTCTTTCATCAGTGCCCATATTGTGACTTCTTCTATTGGAGTAGTTCCATCTTAAGTATTATGCTTGGTTCCCTGTCTCCTATTGGAAGTTTCTTTATTACATAAAAGTTTTCATTGTAATTGTGAGCAGAGGAGTTCCTGCCCTCTGCCCCTTTTTCCCCTTTCCTCTCCCTCTCATTTTTGGGGACTAAAGATAGATCTGTTTTATTTTATTGCTGTTAATATGTTTCCTTAATTGTATGACAGAGACTTATCTTTGCTGTACAAGTTTTGTGTACTTGATAAATGTAAAATGCATAAATAAAAAATTAAATAAATAAAAATAAATAAACAGGAAGACATATCTGGGCAGTGCCTTCCAGCACGGAGTGCAAGACCAACAGCTCTCCCGGTCCGCCCCCTAGACGTCTTTCCTGGTATCCTCCTCGGCAGCCCCTGGCCCCTGCCAGCACTCAGAGAATCATCTTCCTAGGTGGAGGCACTGCAAAGCTTCTCCCTAAAGTCCCCAAGGGCAGGATCCGGGACTGGACTGGAGTTCAAGGAACCACAATTAGCAGGTAAGTCTTATTTCTCTTTCCTTATTGTCCCTCCATTCCAGTCCCGCACCTCTGGGATGTCACAGAGCAGTTAAATTAAATGGGAGGGACCTGCAACACCAGCCTGAAGCACTGCTGCTCCAAAGTGGGCATCTCCCGCCGCCTGGACATCCAGGTCATAATGCTTTGCAAAAGTATGAATAGAAGACCACGTTGCCGCCTTGCAGATTTCCACCAGTGGAACCAAGCTATACTCTGCTCACGAGGCTACCCGAGCTCTCATGGACTGTGCCCGTAATCCTGTCAGCACCATTCTGCCCTTCAAGATGTACGCTGACACAATCACTTCTCTAATATATCTGGAAATGGAGGCCTTGGCTGCCACCTCTCCTCTGCACGACCCCCCCAACAGAATAAATGATCCGATTTCCGAAAGGACGCTGTCCTTTACAAATAACACTGCAGGACTCTTGACATCCAACAAGCGCAACTGCGGGCTAGCGGAGCCCATCTCTGCTGCCATTAGGGTCGGTAGGGAAACAGACTGATTCAAATGAAAAGCCAAAACCACCTTGGGCAAGAAGGAAGGTACTGGCCGAAGAACCACCTTCTCCCAGGAAATAGAAAGGAAAGGCTCCTGACACGATAAGGCCTGAAGCTCTGAGATCCTGCATGCAGAGCAAATTGCCTGTGTCTTTTGGGGAAACTGCTAGGTACGTATGACCTAGATTGGCCACTGTTGGAAACAGGATACTGGGCTTGATGGACCTTGGTCTGACCCAGTATGGCATAACTTATGTTCTTATGCCACCAGAAAGACCGATTTCAGCATCAAATCCTTCAATGACGCTCGACTCAAAGGGCTCATTGACAAGAGCCAACAGCACCAAATTAAGATCCCATGGTGGCAGCACCAACCTCCTCGGCGGACAAAGGTGGCTTACTGTCCTGAGAAAATGTAGCACATCTGGGTGCAAACCCAACGCCACCCCTTGAACCTTCCCACGATAACAGGAAATCGCTACCAATTGCACCTGCAAGGAACTCACGGCTAGACCCTTGTCGAAACTGTCCTGCTGGAAGGATAAGATCTCCAGCACAGAAGCCGTGGGTGGGAGAGACCGTCTGTTCCCACACCACGCCTCAAAGAGATGCCACACCCTGATATACGCTGGACAAGTGGACCGTTTCTGAGCCTTCAGTAAGGTTGCTATCACCGGTCCCGAATAACCTTTCCTCAGCAGCTTTGCCCTTTCAAGAACCATGCCATAAGTAAGAATTGATCCACCCGAGGCATGCGCCCCAGCCGTTGCATCAAAAGATCCTCCCAAGCCGGAAGCTGCCGTGGCCTGTCTGCCAGAATCCTCACCAGATCGGCATACCACGGACACCTTGGCCAATCTGGGGTGATCAGAATGACGAACCCCCAGTGAGCCTCTATCAGTTGTACCATGCTGCCATTAGCACGCCCATGGAGGGAAGACAGAGGAGCTCCTCCATGGGCCACCTTTGCACAAGGGCTTCCAGCCTTCTGACATTCTTTCTTTTCTCCTGCTGAAAAATTGGTTCGCCTTAGCCAACTGGAATGTTGCCATGAGGTCCATTTACTGAAGTGCCCCATCAATGCACAACCTGCTCGGACACTTCCTTGTTGAGCATCTGCTCGCCCAGATCCACGTGCATCCAGTTGAGGTAGTCCGCTGTCGACTCCCACAACATGTGCTGTCGATAAGGCCTGGAGATTACTTTCCGCCCAAACAGCCCTTTGACCTCTTCCTCTAGGCTGCACTGCCGTGCCCCTCTGGCAGTTGATATAGGCTACTGTGGTCGCATTGTTCGAGAGCACTCAGACCGCCTTCCCCTGCAACCAGGCCCTGGAGCTCTAAAGCATCAGGACCACTGCCAACATTTCCACCCTGTTGATGGGCCTGCTGCGAGTTCCACTGACCTTGAGCAATGCACCCTTTGCAATGGGCTCCCCAACTGCTTAGGCTTGCATCCACGCCGGCGACTCGAGGGGCATGCCCCCTCCAGACTCCCCGGATGCAACCACCAGCGTAGCACCCTCCTGGTCCACCCTGGGCATGGGAGTCGCTCTGACAAGGGCTGACTCTGGTAGGACCTCCACCACAGGAGAGCTCTCTGCAATGGGTGCATGTGCATATTGTGCGCTCTCGCCCACGGGACTATCTTGAGCGTGGCCGTCATGGTCCCCCAGGACCTGCAGATAGTGCCATGCTGACGGCTGGGGCATTTGCAAAAATTGGTTCACCAGTTGCCACAGCCCTTGCGCTCACTGCTCCGGCAGAAAGACTTTTCCCATGCTGGTGTCGAAGAGCGCTTCCAAATACTCCAGCTTCTGGGAAGGTACCAAATGTCTCATGGCCAGGTTGACCACCCATCCGAGACTTTCTAGGAACTGTACCACCCTCTTCGTTGCTTTTTTGCTTTCGCCTCTGGACTTTGCCTGGATCAGCCAATCATCGAGGTATGGGTGTATGAGAATTCCTTCCTTGCGTAGCGCCGTGCTACCACAACCATCACCTTGGTGAAGGTACGAGGAGCCGTTGCCAGGCCAAATAGCAACACCCGAAACTGAAAATGACCCATTGGCACCGCAAAATGAAGAAACTGCTGATACTCTGACTGAATGGGAATGTGAAGGTATGCTTCCATGAGGTCACGAGATGTCAAGAACTCCCCGGTTCTTACTGCTACTCTGACGGACTGTAAGATTGCCATGTGAAAGTATGGCGCCTAAGACAATGGTTTATGCCCTTGTGATCGAGAATTGGTCAAAAGGAACCCTCCCCTTTTTGGGCATCATGAAATAAATGGAGTACCGATCGCAGCCGTATTGGTCCCTGGGCACCGGCACCACGGCTGTTAGTTGTAATAGCCTTGTCAAGGTGTCCATTACCGCCACCACATTGCCTCGCACTTTGCAGGGAGACTGAGCAGAAGAGTGGCCTACAGGACATGCCCACTCGAGGGCATAACCTTCTCGGATGACTTCCAAGACCCACCAGTCTGAAGTAATCTGGACCCAGGTGGGGTAGAACTCCTTTAGACTGCCTCTCACGGGTAGCAATCCCTCCTGGGCCCCCCTCGCTTCACTGGAGTTTCTTGGGTCCTGAGGAGGCGCTGGCACCAAAGCCTCTGCCTGCACCCCAGAAACCTCGAAACCCTGGCGCCCTAGAGGGGAATCTTCCTCTCTGGTATGGGACAAAGCAGGATGCTCGAAAATGCTTGAAGTCTCTTGTCTGCCATCTCGATGAAGGAGGGAGACAGCTTTGCTTCTGCAGATGTCCACCCTTGGACTCCTCCATGTCCTTGACCAGCTTATCCAGATCCTCCCCAAATAAGTTTACCCTTAAAGGGGAGCTTACCAAGGCAGAACTTGGAGGAATTGTCTGCTGCCCAGTTCCTCTGTCTCGGATAGTGGCGAGCCACCACCAAGGACGCCATGAATTTTCAAGAGCCCTCTAATGAGATTGTAGTGGGTGTCCACTAGATAGGCCACCCCAGATTCCAATTTAGCTGCCTCCCCTGACAGTTCCAGCACTGGCTCCCCCGGCAGCTGGACCCGCTGAGACCAACAGAGGCAAGCTCTAGCTTCCCAGGTTCCGTAAATGAAGGCCTGTAAGGTGAGGGCATTGACATCAAATGCCTGCTTCAGCAAGGTGTCCAACTTTATGTCCTGGACACAGTCTAAAACGTGATCAAAGTGGAAAAACAATTTTATTTAGCAAAGGCTCTTGTCAACCCAACACAGGCCGTGTTTCGCAAACCTTCGTCAGGGGTTGATCGGGTAGAATCTTACAGACATAGAAAACACAGACATTTGACACTAAAACATAGTTAAAATAATGTGAATAGAACAGAACAATAGATATACTCTATAAAATATACAGATATACCTATAAAATTGTCATAAATAAGTAAAAAACTAAAAGCATAATAAATATAATATAAAACCAATAAAAAGAAAGGAAAGCGTGGATACGCAATTATAAATAGTAAGGTAAAAGCATACTATATACATATAACTAATAAAAATCAGTATAAACTGATAAAAATTGAAAAAACAGAAATGTGACAAACAAACCGATCAATCTGAAGAAAGAAGGCAGTAGAAGATCTATCTGATTCTAATGGATCTAGTAGCGTTATTAACATTTCCCATTATTCTTTGACCAAAGATGAGGAATCCATTCTCAACAAAGGTCTCTCCTTTGTGCCTAAGAATAAAGCCGATACCTTTGAGATACAGATTGATCTTTACAAATTCTTTAGAAAACTAAAAATACATTTCTTTTTTCAACAGCCCGCAAATGTAAGTGTAGATCCAGTTATTTGTAAAAAATCAACCTGGATCCCTCCTCAGAATGTAGATCCAATCTTAGAAGCCTTTGAAAAAGTAGTTCTCAAAGAAGTTACTGAGGTTACGAAGAATACATCACCTTCTTATCAAAATATTACACAGGGCGAAAGAGCAGCTATTATATCCTTACAAAAGAATAGCCAAATTATCATTAAACCGGCAGACAAGGGAGGTGCCGTTGTGGTGCTTGACAAACAAGAATATATACAGGAAGTCAATAGACAATTAAATGATAAAAATTTTTATCAAAGACTTAATGAAGATCCTACATCAGCCATAAAGAGAAGTATTGACAATCTAGTGATTACTGGTTTCGAGATCGGCTATATTACGAAAAAAGAGAGGGATTTCCTCATTGTTAATGCACCGGTGATCCCTACTATTTATATTCTCCCTAAAATCCATAAATCCCTAGAGAAACCTCCCGGACGTCCGATTGTTTCCTCCATTGGTTCAGTCCTAGAACCTCTTTCTAAGTTTTTAGATATCTTTTTACGTCCGTTTATTAAGGAAATGTGGTCGTATGTAAGAGATTCAGCACATGTGATTGAGATTCTATCTACCTTCACAATAGATAGTGCACATATCATTTTAGTCACTTTAGATGTAGAGTCGCTTTATACTAACATCCCCCAAAAAGCAGCATTAGATATTATTGCACTCTATTTTCTCAAATGGACAGTATTTCGACGCATTCCTACAACGTTTCTTTTATCACTAGCCCAAATTGTGCTTTTTGAAAACTTTTTTTGTTTTAGATACCTGTTCTATAAACAAATTAAGGGTGTGGCGATGGGGTCAGCTATGGCCCCAGACATTGCGAATCTCTACATGTTTAATTTCGAGGAGAGTTTTCTTAAAGATCATCCATTCAAAGATAATGTAGTCCTATGGATTAGATACATCGATGACATTCTTATTCTTTGGAAAGGCTCTTTAGAATTATCAGAGTTTAATATCTGGATCAACCAGCTAGATGTCAATTTGCAGTTTCAGATCACGTACGATTACCATAAGAACTCATATCTAGACCTTTTGATTAAGAAGGAACGATTGGGGTTTTCCCACTACGCTTTACAAGAAACCAACTGATAAGAACCATTTTCTACATTATGACAGTTTTCATAACCCTTCCTTGAAGAATAATCTCCCAGTGAGTCAATTCTTGCGAGTTAGGAGGGCATGTACAGACATACGAGATTTTGAAGACGAAGCACAGGATATGAAAAAAAGGTTCCTCGATAAAAAATATCCTGCGCGGTATGTCGAGTCTGCATATCGTAGAGCTAGGGATTCATCACGGGCACACCTGCTGAAACCCAAGGATAAAAAGGAAGATTTAGGGATAGTTTGCCCTCTTCTATATTCACAATTCTCAGCTCAAATAACAGAAATACTGAGGAAAGAATGGCATATTCTTCAGACTCTACCGGCATTTCAGGATAAGAATCTCATAGTCGCACACAAGCGTAATGTAAACCTGCGAAATTTACTTGTGCCTTCAGCTTTTACAGAAAAAAAGATCTCTCTCACAATACAAGGGCCATTACCAATGCGGGAGGTGTTCCGTTTGTCCTAATGTTTTACCCATAAGAGAGGTATTCATTCATTCTATTACACATAAGAAGTTCCATATTAATGATTTCTCTAATTGCGATACATCTAACGTGATCTATGTTATACAGTGTCCCTGCAATCTACTGTATGTAGGTAAGACCACACGTAGTATTAAAACTAGGATCACAGAACATAAAAGTTGCATTAGAAGAAATGTAGAGGACAAACCTTTGGTTGCCCAATGGCAGGAATACCAACACAAAGCTACCGAACTAAAATCTTTTGTTATTAAAAAAGTTAGATCTAATTGGAGGGGTGGCGACATGAACAAAACTATCCTGAGGCTTGAACAGAAATATATTTTTCTGATGGATTCATATGTTCCTAATGGTCTCAATTTAGACAGAGATTTTTCTATTTTTCTCTATCATCTTTTTCTCTAAATGTTTTTATATCTGTGACCAGGATGCCTTTTTGATTTGTTGTACTGAAGTATATCCCTTTGGTTTTTTCATGTAGGTTTAGATGCCCTCGGTTTCTTACATTCTCCGTTTCTCTCAGAATACTAGTGTTAGACAATAAAGACTCTTTTTCTCTTCATATATGGGCTTTCTGTATTTGTACTATTAGTGACATTCTCAATTCAATTTTTACAAAGTTCTACCGATGCAAGATCCGAAATAGAATACATTTAGTTGAACCTTAACTCCAACCACCGTCACGCCCCCTTTTTTCCCCGCTCATGGCAGTTCTACATAACCCATGCGCATGAGCCGGCGGTTTCAGAACAACTACTTTATCAGAAGGATATGCGTTGCTACAGCTCTTGGAGCCGAAAGTTTTAAGTTTTTATAACTACGCTGTGCGATAGAGGTATGTAAAGGATAAGTTGATTAAAAGCAGATTGTCTATAACGCCCGTCCTAATGTTAATAGCTCCGCAAGCTCGATGTTATTAAGTATCCTTAGTTAGCATGTAGCCTCCCGATCATTCGGCTTCAACTACAGGAAAGTTAGGTCTAAGTACTCCGCTTTCCACGATAATTTTAAGAACGGCATTATACGAGATTGCTGATATAGAGCTACTTATATCATATATTATATATTGCAGAGATAGCGTTACTTATTTTACGTAGCTTTCAAGACAGCATCAACGTTTTGTTTTTATTACTGGTTGCTCAAAGTTTCGAGCCTGCCATTGTCGATACGGCCATCCTCCTGCTCTAGACAATAACATGGCAAATTGCCTTTGGAACAGAGTGAAGAAACTATCTAGAGTAACATTCTTTTGTACATTTTCGCTCCTGCTGCATTCTCTCTCTTTTTTTCTCAGTTACCACATCCTCAGTTTTATTAGTTGACTTTGTAACAATGTTATCCACTATGTGCGTTTTTAAAGCTAACGCTACTTTTATTTATTATTTTTTGATGGCTGTCTAGTATATATTGTTTGCTCCTGTTTATCTTGTCCAGAGTTATATTTATTTGTTCTTAAGATTTTACTATGGATGTTTTATTGGTAATTGTTATTTATAGCTATTTATTTGCCTGTGGCTTTTCCATTTTAGCTTGACAAGTACAGTTTCCTTTGAAGGCCGCCATTTGATGGGTCGTCTTGTAGAGGTACCTTTGTTTGTCACATTTCTGTTTTTTCAATTTTTATCAGTTTATACTGATTTTTATTAGTTATATGTATATAGTATGCTTTTACCTTACTATTTATAATTGCGTATCCACGCTTTCCTTTCTTTTTATTGGTTTTATATTATATTTATTATGCTTTTAGTTTTTTACTTATTTATGACAATTTTATAGGTATATCTGTATATTTTATAGAGTATATCTATTGTTCTGTTCTATTCACATTATTTTAACTATGTTTTAGTGTCAAATGTCTGTGTTTTCTATGTCTGTAGGATTCTACCCGATCAACCCCTGACGAAGGTTTGCGAAACATAGCCTGTGTCGGGTTGACAAGAGCCTTTGCTAAATAAAATTGTTTTTCCACTTTGATCACGTTTTGGACTGTGTCCTTGGTGCTAACGTGGTTTCTTGCCTTTGTTGTTCAACTTTCTGTCCTGGCCATCTTTGAGGGCCACGCTACTTTCTACCGGGTTTGTGGTCTTCTTGGTGACCACAGATACCATCGCGTCCACCTTAGGTGACCAAAATAGTTCACGTTCTTGCTCTGGTAACCCCCTGAGGCCTGCTTCCGGCAGATTTCACTCCTCTTGGATCATCTGCTTGACCACTCTGCACCGGGAAAATCTTCTGCAGTTTCTGTACCGCCTGAAGCAGAGGGTCCTCCAACATTTCCTCTTCCACTGGTACACCCTTTAAGGACTCTGCAATGGATGCAGTCAACGCTTCCTGACGGAACACTTGCACAACCAGTGACTGGTCCTCCTGGCTCCAGGATGTCTCCTTCCTCCAATTCTTCACCTTGGGATTCTAGCTCCATGTCCCAGTCTTCACTGTCCAGCCCCTCAGATAAAGGAGAATGCAACTGATCCTCCTCTGAGTGCCTAGCCCTCTTGGAGGCTGCTACCTCTACCGCTCTTCTTGTCTACTGCTCTTACTACCACGGTCCTGTGCCGGAGGCCCACTCCCCGACCCATTGAAGCACGCAAAAAGCCTTGTGCAGCAACAGTACAAATTCTTTAAAAAATCTCCTGGCAACCCTACTTTTCCCTGGTCCCATGAAGTGGAGAGTCCAGGAATGACCAGAGGGCAAGAGGCTGACTCTAATATCAAGAATGTGGCCCCCTCTGCCCCCTGGACCTCCACAACCAGGCAGGACAACCTTTCCTGCTTTTTATGCAGGTCCTTTTCCAATGACATGGCCGCCTGTTGGCATCCCAGACAAACGCCTTTATCTAAGACCGCCCCTTGCCTGGTCCCGAAGACAAAGCATTGAGGTCTGGTTAGCATGGCACTCAGGCCCGTAATCTGCCTTTGGTGCAAAAACCCCGGGGGGGGTGAAGCCCGGAGCCAAACAACTAAATCAGAGATAGCTTCCCCACAGCAAAATAAACCAATCAGTAAACAAATGAACTGAAATGGGAATTAGATCAAATTAAGTGCTAAGAAATCAAACTAAATTAAATGAAAGTGACTGAAAATTAAATGAAACAGCGAGAAAGGCCCTTTACCCCAATCTAGGGAGACTAAGTGCCAACCGCTGTACTCTGCTTTCCCCCCTTCCTGCAAGCTCTGGGTGGGGGGGGTGGGGGAGCGCTACGGGGAATGCTGCTCTGTTCCAGTGGCCTACCGCCACGTGTTCCCAACCCACGCTCCACTCACAGCCTGCTCAGGCATCTTTTCTTGCTGCCCGGTTATCAAGTAATGATTCAGGAGACACCTGCCCTCATGCCGTGACAGCCCCGACCTTACCTTTGCGCCCCAGGGTAACAGCACACCGTGTCTCTGCTTCCCCTCACACTTAGTCTCTCTACACGGGCTTCAATGCTAAAGGGGCTGTACCAGGAAGCTGCTGTCTGAACTGAGCTGCACGTGCGGCAGCTCTTCATCCTATGACAGATTCGGGAGCTGCCTGCAGCCCCAGCAAGGATGAGGCCCCCACAAGCCCACTGGGAGAGAGGGGGATTCCCTCCTTCTGCCTTGCTTCAAGCTCTCCTTCCTGCTACTTTTTTTTGTCTGCTTAAGAAAAAAAAACCCAAAATCAAGAAGCCCTGCTAGTACAGGCAATTAAGGAAAAGAACAGAAATAAACCCTAACCTATCAGCTTAGTTGTCCCTCAATGAGTCCAGCACCCTGGCTCACTTCCTCCTCCAGCTACTTGGAGACTGAGCATACTAGGAATGGTAGGTGGTGCCAGCTGCATAAGTACAGGGGTGTCACCAAAAGATGATATGCTCAATCTCCAAACTGCTGGAAGAGGTACACTACCTAGAGGTGCGGGGTGGGACTGGACTGGAGGGATAAGGAAATTTCTAGTGGGCTATGCCACCACTAGTTTTCATTCGCGGCTAACAGAGGATTCCCTGGTCAGGTGTAATTTTCTCTGGATTCTGGTACGTTCTTACTAGATTTAACTTTATGGGATGGTTGATACTCTCCTTCCCAAAAGAAAATGCAGGCGCTGCCCCCCAAAGCATCCAAGAGAACTAGTTAAATAGTAATTTTAAAATGAACATGAAAAATGGAGGAAATGACGACACGGAGCTCCGAAGGTGAGAAAGAGTGACGTTAATGCAAAACAGACTCCAACCCCTTTGAAAAGTGTCTCGGAGGCAGAGGATATCGGCGGGAAGGGATGGCATCGCGGAAAGGTGCGGCAGAATTGAAGGCATTTGCTTACAAAGACACCGCGGCCGGCTCCGGGGGGGAAAGCAAGATGGCGACCGGGAGCATGGCGAATGAGGAAGTGGCTGGTCAAGTGCAGAGAAGTGCCGAGGAGCAAGGAAGTGAGCTGGGGGAGCTTAGAGGTGATCTGGAAGGCTGGTTCAGTACATTGAGAGATCTTGCCCACTTTAAAACGGAGGTACAATCCTGGATGGAGGAGCTGAGGGGAGACATCAGAGAAGTGGGGCAGAGATTGGAAGAGGTTGAATCAAAAGTAGAGGCCCAAGAGAGCACCTTACTCAATATGCAAGAGAGAATGGAGTTAAGTGAGAAGGATCATGAGGAGCTCTGGGCAAAGGTGGAGGACCTCGAAAATAGGTCCCAGAGAGCTAACATAAGACTTAGAGGCGTCCCTGAGAATGGAGAGAAAAAGGACTGTAAGGAGTTGGTGGAGAGAATATGTCGGCAAATCATAAAAGATGCAGGCCTGACTGAGTCTGAGCTCTGCTGGAAGCTTGACAGGGCACACAGAGCCTTGGGCCCTAAGCGGGATGGCAGGGACAGAGATATTGTGGCATGCTTTCATGAATACACTCACTCCCCCCTGACATCAGAGCTATTACAGACCTAACCCAACTTAGAAAGGCCCTAAAACATCACCTATTCACCAGATACTTCTCTGCTTAGTCCTGACAAGAAATTACCTCATGATGTTTAAAATGTAGATACGTATTGTATAACTCTTGTTAATTTACCCTGTTATCCAAGTTTCTAATCCCTGTTCAAATGTAAATGCTTCTCAGTGACCCTGAAATGCATATGTTATGTTTTGATGTAAACCGCACTGATGTCAATAGCACGGTATAAAAGAAATACTAAATAAATAAATATTAAATATGACACCAAATGTGTGGTGGTGGAGGCCGCAAGGAAGTTGCCTAGAATACAGTGGGAGAGCCACAAAATGGAAATTACACTAACCTGGTAATTGTAGTTCCTGGAGGGTCCAGTTTAGTCCTCCACAATCGGGTAGTGCCCCTCCTCCTGCAGCCGGGAGACTGGACCAATCAAATCTTCTGTAGTATATATACAGCCGGAGCTCCCAGAAGTCCCCAGTGTACTAGTAACAAAGCATACTTAACGAAGCAACACATTAGATTAATATACAAATGACCTAATTAAAGAACAATTTGTTCCCCCCCAAGGAATATCCAACCCCCTCCCCAAACGAGGAAGACAGAACACTGCATTGCGCCGGCACCGACGCCTCAGGAATCAAAACACCCCACCCCACCAGAAAATAAGGAACTGCCTGAACCCCCGAGACAGGGAAGAGCCTCTGCAAAAAACGCGGCTGCCAGAGAGGGAACCGAACGGCAAGAGGAACCGTCTTAATATCAACCGTTCGGAAAGGCGCGCCGCACCACATTAGCAGATAGTCGGGAGGGAAGGAGGACTAAACTGGACCTCCAGGAACTACAATTACCAGGTTAGTGTAATTTCCATTTCCTGTTCGGTAATCCAGTTTAGTCCTCCACAATCGGGATGTAACAGAGCAGTTAAGACCGGGCGGGACCTTGCCATCCGGCGCGCAGAACCGCCGAACCAAAACAGGAATCCCGAGCCGCTGACACATCTAAGCGATAGTGTCTACTGAAAGCATGCAGAGACGACCAAGTGGCCGCCCTACAGATATCCGCCGGCGGAACCAGGCTATGCTCCGCCAAGAGGTCGCCAGAGCCCTAGTGGAATGAGCCCTCAGACCCTCCGGAATAGACCGCTGTTGCAACAGATACGCGGACGCGATCGCCTCTTTGAGCCATCTAGCAATGGAGGCTTTAGCCGCCGCTTCCCCTTTACGCGCACCCCCGAAGAGCACGAAAAGCCGGTCAGATTTCCGAAAAGACTCGGTAACCTTTAAATAACGATGAAGCGTACGACCCACATCGAGCCGGAGAAGACCTTTGTCCGTTGACCCGACAGATTGCGAAGAAAGCACTGGAAGAAAAACACTGCTGATTCAAGTGAAAGGGAGACACCACCTTTGCAGAAAGGAAGGAACGGACGGAGAACGATCCGATCCGCGGAAAAAGACAAGAAAGGCTCTCGACAGGACAATGCCTGCAGATCCGAAATGCGCCGTGCCGAACAGATGGCTACAAGAAAAAACGCCTTCAGCGTGAGATCTTTCAGAGACGCCCTGCGCAGGGGCTCAAAAGGTTCACGAACCAGGGCCCTCAGAACTAAATTCAAGTCCCAAGGAGGAACGAAAACTCTGCGGGAGGGCCGCAAATGAAAACCAGCCGTAAGGAATCGGCGTACATCCGGATGAGCCTCGAGCAGACGACCCAAAACCTTGCCGCGATAACACGAGATAGCCGCCAACTGGACTGTTAGGGAACTAGCCGCAAGGCCCTTATCGAAACCATCCTGAAGAAAACTTAAAACGACGGGCACAGAAACCGTCGCCGCCCGGACTCCCCGCCGGGAGCACCAGTCTTCAAAAATCCTCCAAATCCGAACGTAAGTAAGAGAAGTGGACGTTTTCCTCGCCCGCAGAAGGGTAGAAATCCCCGCGGGGGAGTAGCCCTTCCTCTTCCGCCGAGCCCTCTCAATGGCCAAACCGTAAGCGAGAATCGATCCACTTGGGGCATCCGCAAGGGACCCTGAAGAAGAAGATCCGGTAGAGCGGGCAGGAGCCAAGGAACGCCGTCGCTCAACCGGACCAGATCGGCATACCAGGGCCTCCGGGGCCAATCCGGGGCCACCAGTAACACGCGACCCCGGTGGCTCTCGATACGTTGTACGACCCGGCCGATCAGAGCGGGTTGGGAAGACCGCTGAACCCCCCCCCCCGCGGATGCTGGGGGGAGAGAGGCGGGCCAAGCCTCCGGCAAATGACCAGACCGGCTTAAGCGGAAGGCCTGATGCATGAGAAGAACAAAATCCGGGGAAAAGTCTATAGGCGACGCTACCATAGCCGCCTGCTGGAGCTCAGGGACCGACGTATTAGACGCCGGGCCCAGACCAGAAGGAAGGATGCTCGGTGAAGGGACACTGTCCCCCGAAAGAGAAGGGTCCCCGGGCACATGCTTGTCCTTAATTTCAATAGGCAGCTCCAGTTCTGAAGAAACTGCAGCACAGCTCTTACAGATTCCAGAGTCAGTCATTGTACCTCTGCGGGAGCCACAAATTACACACTGAGGTTTGGCAGCCATGCCAAGGCCACCTGCTCTCAGGGAAAAATAAGGCAACAGGAACAGGGAAGCCCACACCAAGGGGACTAACCTTATTCAATTCAGCACAGTATTAAATTTAAAACCTTAGTAAACAAAATACTCCCCAGAATCCTAGGGGTGCCCTGAGCAAAATCGCCAGCAAAAGAAACCCCAAAAAACACCAGGGGAAACCCGTGCGCAAGTGTAAAAAGTGCCCTTAAAAAGCACACTTTAGAAATCCAAAATGGCCGCCGCACTTTCACCCGCGGTAAAAACGGCGCGAAAATACAAAGGTACCCAAATAATATGGAAAAGAAAGAAAACGACCCTCTAATACAGGGCAAGCGAAAAAAGCAGGAAAAAGTGCAATTTGGAAGCCAGGGGAGCCGACAGAGCCTCTGCCCAAGCAAAGAACAGAGAGCTGAAAGATTAAAAACAAGGAAAATTCCTACCAGCTCTGGGAACAGCAAGGAACTCAGCCCACTTCTCCAAGTGACAGGCAATGTTGCAGCCGGTAGGCTCTTCCCCGAACAGTCTTGGGGAGAGCTCAACCCAGGCTTCAGAGATTCCCAGGCAGGAAGGCAGGAGCCCAAGGCAGGTCTGGCTTCCCCCTGTCTCTTTTTTTTTTTTTTTTTTTTTTTAAAGATAAAGCTAACTTAGCAAAGGAAATATAACATAAAGGGCCAGAAATAAACCCAAAAGACTAACCTAACTAGTGTTGCTCCTTCAAGTGTCACTTAGCGTGCCCAGCAGGGGCACAGAAGTCCTCCAGCTGCAGGGAGACTGGACACACTGGGGACTTCTGGGAGCTCCGGCTGTATATATACTACAGAAGATTTGATTGGTCCAGTCTCCCGGCTGCAGGAGGAGGGGCACTACCCGATTGTGGAGGACTAAACTGGATTACCGAACAGGAACTTGAAGTTTATGCAGACTTATCAGCTATAACAATGAGGAAGCGGCGGGAATTTGCTGCTGTTACTAAAAGACTGAGAGAAGGCCAAATAAAATACAAATGGCTCTTTCCCTTCGGATTACAGTTTTGTATTGCAGGAGTAACAACGCAAGTAAGGAAAGTACAGGAGGCTATTCGGGCCATGCAGGACACTGGTTGGAAGGATTTGCCTGAGATGGAGATTGCTGGCTCTGGGTCTACCTATGGCGGGCAGCAGGGGAGTGGAGGTTGGAAGAGAGCGCAGCAGGGAGAACGGTGGCTCCGCAGACAACAGAAGCCACAGACCCGGCTGGAGGGAGATGGATGAACAGTCTATTTTGAGACAAGGGGTTAAATGTTAATGGTTACATGTGTTTTTAAATTGTAACTACAATGATAAGACAGGTTGTTGTGGTGTTGGGGGTTGGAAAATATACTGTGTGAAAGGAAAGGGAGGGGGGAAGTTAACGTTGCTAACATCTGAGGGAGCCGGGGTTTGAGGTGTTTGCTCTGGTGGTCATGCCTCGATCGGCAAAGGTTGGGCTTTGCAGAAGGAGAGGGGGTGGCTGGGAGGGGAGGGGTGGGGGGAGGGACTGATGAGGGAGGGGCTGATGAGGGGGGAACTGGATCTCTGTGCAGAGGGGAAGCGAAAGGGGGAGGTGAAGGGGATTGGGTAAATGTATAAGTTACGATTGGTGACCATGAATGTGCGGGGGTTAAACTCTCCTATTAAGAGACAACGAATGTATAAGGAATTGGAGAGGCTTAAAGGGGACGTTGCATTCATACAAGAGACGCATTTGAAGAAGGGAGATGAGTGGCCGGTGGCTATAAAAGGTACCGGGGACAGTGGCTGGCTTCTAATAGGGTGGAGGCAAGGAGGGGGGTGTGGGAATCCTGATTAGGGAGTCCATCCCATACTCGATCTGTGAGGTGTTACGGGATAAAGGAGGCAGATATGTATTCCTTAAACTTAAAATATATGAGCAACTATTCACACTAGCGAATATTTATGGGCCCAACACCGATCAGGGGTGTTTTATGGAGGAATTGACAAGGGAACTTGAGCAATTTGTGGGGGGTCAGCTAATTATGGGTGGAGACTTCAATCTGACACTAAACCCAGTGCTGGATAATTCTAGAGGCATTGCAGCGGGGAGCGCTAAGAGTCGCCGAAAGTTGAAGGGGATGGGGAAGGCCCTGGGGATAGTGGATGTTTGGCGGGAGGTGAAAGGGAGAAAGAGGGATTATACATATTTCTCTACAGTACACAATTCTTTCTCCAGGATAGATATGATATGGGGGTCTAAACCCTTGATGGCTGTTGTAGAGGAGTGTGGGATTGAGGACAGAACGTGGTCAGATCACGCACCAGTTTGGATAAAGTTAGGAGTACACCAGGGGCGGAGACAGAGAGGTTCATGGACCTTGAATGAATCCCTATTGGGAGATGAAGAGATTATATGGAAATTGCGGGGGGATATTACAGCCTACTTGGAGATAAAGCACAGTTACTTACCTGTAACAAGTGATCTCTGGGAACAGCAGGAATAAGTCTTCACATATAGTGTATCGTCGGTACCGACGGAGCCTGCGCGGGAACGCTCCCCAGCGTCCAGTAAGAAAGCTTTTGGGAGCATCCCACAGCGCCTGCGCGCTACCTATCCGCCTTTCCCAACCGCCTCTCTCCAGTTCGAGTTTTAAAGCTGAGACAAAGAGAGAGAGAGGAAAGGAAAGATAGATAGAGAGATACAACTCCTAGGGGAGGTGGGTGGGTTGTGAAGACTTATTCCTGCTGTCCCCAGAGATCACCTGTTACAGGTAAGTAACTGTGCTATCTCCAGGAACAAGCAGGAATGAGTCTTCACATATGGGGACTCCCTAGCTGCAGATGCCAGGGAGAGATCCCATGGTTGTGTGCCCTTGTAGAGGGCTCCACTTCCCCCCATGGATCTCTGGCATCCAACCAGGGTAGGTGGGTAGGAGTTGATTAGGAATGGAACAGGTGTTTGAGGACAGCCTGACCAAACGAGGCATCCCGGCGGGAGTCCTTGTCCAAACAGTAATGGGCTGTGAAGGTATGAACCGAGGCCCAGGTGGCCGCTCGACAGATTTGGTCGATGGACACAGAGTTTAGATGAGCCATTGAGGCTGCCATGGCTCTCACATTGTGAGCTGTGACATGGCCCCCCAGAGAAATGTTCCTACTCTGGTAGGCGAAAGAAATACACTGAGCAATCCAGTTGGACAGTGTTCTTTTAGAGAATGGAAGTCCTAAATGAGAAGGATCAAAAGCAACAAAGAGTTGACTTTCTATGTTGCTGTGTTCTTTGTAAGTAGAAAGCGAGAGCTCTCTTACAATCCAAGGTATGAAGATTCCTCTCTGCATTTGATTCATGAGGTCCTAGAAAAAAGACAGGTAAATATACCTCCTGGTTTAGATGAAAAGGCGAGACCACTTTAGGCATAAAGTGTGGATTGGTCCTGAGGACTACCTTATCATGATGGAACCTTGTATAAGGTGGATTAGCCACCAAAGCTTGCAACTCACTGATGCGGCGTGCTGAGGTGACTGCAGTGAGAAAAACAACTTTCCAAGAAAGAAGTTTCAAGGAGGTGGTGGCTAAAGGTTCAAAGGGTGGCTTCATAAGCTGGCCAAGAACCAGGTTTAAGTCCCATGCCACTGGAGGTGGTCTAATGGGAGGTTTAGTTAAAAGAAGGCCTCCCATGAATCTTGCTATAAGAGGGTGAGAGGAAATAGGTTGTCCATTGAGAGGCTTGAGGGATGCTGAAATAGCACTCAAATGGACTCTTACTGAATTCGTTTTCAGGCCTCATGGGATAGATGCAGGAGATACTCTAGTAGAGAATTCAGAGGTATTGCAAGAGGGTTTAGACCCTTCTCTGAACACCAAATGGTAAATCTTTTCCATTTGAAAGCATAGGAACGCCTAGTAGAAGGCTTTCTAGAGGCATGAATAACATCTCTGACTTGCTAAGAGAGATGAAAATCTTGAAGGTCTAGGCCCTCAGCAACCAAGCCCTGAGATGGAGCGACTGGGAGTTTGGGTGCCACAATGTTCCCCCTTCCTGGGACAGAAGGTCTGGTGCAGAGCCCAAGTCCAGGGAAGGAGCTTGAGAGAGATGCAGAAGTAGAGGGTACCACACTTGGCGTGGCCAATGTGGAGCTGTGAGGATCATGGTGCCTCGATCTCTCTGAAGCTTGAATAGTGTTTTGGGAATTAGGGGAATTGGTGGAAAGGCATAAAGGAAGTCTTGACCCCAGTGAAAGAGGAAGGCATCCTTGGCCTGAACTCCCTGACACGGAATTCTGGAACAGAACCAGGGAGGTTTGGCATTCCACGGACTTGCAAAGAGGTCTATGTCTGGGGTTCCCCAAATTCGAAAAATCCTGGCTACCTGGTCCATGTGGAGGGACCACTCGTGTGGGAGCATTACTCGACTGAGTCTGTCCACCCAAGAGTTTTGAATGCCTGGAAGATATACTGCCAGAAGATGGATGTGATGCTCTCTGGCGAAGGCCCACATTCGCAAAGCTTCGTTGAAAAGCGACAGAGAGCCAGTCCCACCCTGCTTGTTTACATAGAACATGGCTACTTGGTTGTCCGTATGGATGAGGACTGTCCTGTAGCTGAGCAGGGAATGGAATACTCTGAGAGCTAAGAATATTGCTCTGAGTTCCAACAGATTGATATACAGAGAAGTCTCCTGTGGAGACCAGATGCCCTGGGTGGAGAGATCCTGCAGATGAGCTCCCCAACCCATTGGAGAAGCATCTGTTGTCAGAGTTGCTTGGGGTAGCGACTGCTGAAACGGGAACCCCAGCAACAGATTTGGAGGGGACGTCCACCACTGGAGAGACCAAAATAGGCGACTGGAGTTTGCTATGTTGTCCGACAGGCAACCTGATGCCTGAGTCCATTGGATGGACAAAGTCCATTGAGCTGCCCTCTTGTGAAGGTGAGCATATGGAACCATATGCACGGTGGATGCCATGTGGCCTAATAGTTGTAACATCTCTCGAGCAGTTAAATGGGACTTTAACTATCTGGGAGGCTAACTGCACCAAGCGTAGGCAACGGGCCTGAGGAAGATAGGCCCTTGCAGTTGTGGTATCCAGCAAGGCCTCTATAAACTCCAGAGACTGAGTAGGGGTGAGATGGAATTTTGGGATATTTATTACCAGTCCCAAATACTGAAGGACACGCATTGTGCAGGTTAGAGAAATCTGGGCCTCTGACTGGGATGAAGCTCGACTGAGCCAGTCGTCCAGATATGGGAAAACGAATATTCCTAGAGTGCGTAGAAATGCAGCAACTACAGCCATGCATTTCGTGAACACTCTTGGTGCAGAGGCCAGGCAAAAAGGAAGCATGCTGTATTGGTAGTGCTTTCCTTGAAAAAGGAACCGAAGGAACCTTCTGTGTGTTGGATGGATGAGGACATGGGTGTACGCATCCTTGAGATCTAGAGAACAACGCCAGTCCTGACTCTGAAGGTATGGCAGCAGAGTACCGAGAGAAATCATCTTGAATTTCTCCTTGAATAGAAACTTGTTCAATTCTCTGAGATCTAAAATGGGTCTGAAGCCCCCTGTTTTCTTTGGAATAAGAAAATAAGGGGAGTAGAACCCTGTGCCCTGTTGAAGAAGTGGTACTTCTTCTATTGCCCCTTGGGCAAGAAGAGTAGCAATCTCCTGACCCAGAAGGTTGAGGAGAGATGTTGGAGAATTGAACTGTTTCACCATGGTGTGGGGAGGAAGGTTTAAGAAACGAAGCTTGTACCCTTCCTTTATAATGGAGAGGGTCCATAGCTCTGCTGCGATTTGCTCCCATCTGGGAGCAAAGTAAGCTAACCTTCCTGGAATGGTGAGGGGCTCTGGTTCTTCCAGAGCCAAAAAGGCTAAGTTCTCTAGTTGCAAGTCAAAGGCCTTGAGGAGGCTGAGGCTGCTGGGCCGTGGGAGGCCTGGCAGCCTTTGACTTGGCCTGTTTAGGTGGTTGCTGACGCTTTGCAGCAAAACGACCTGCAGAAGATGCCTGCTGACAATAAGCAGGATAGTATCTTCCCTTTTTAGAAAAAGGTGTCTTTTTGAACAATCTTTTCTTAGCAGGAGCAGAGGTAGACTTTGAAAGTCGATCCAAAGCAGAGTTCTCAGCATCCATCTGAGTGGCCTTTGCTTTCCAATCCCTGCCAAAAAGGTTTTCACCTGTACAAGGAAGATTTCCCAATTCATCTTGGACCCAGAGTTCCAAATCAGATGCTTGTAACCAAGCAATTCTGCGTGCACCTATGGCAATAGCCGAGGCTCTACTTACACATTCAAAAGAGTCAAAGGCTGCATGGTTGGAAAATTTGGAAACATCTTGGGCATGTTTAAGCCAAGTGAGAAATTCCTGCCTTTTATCTTCTGAAATAAAAGGGGCTAAAGTCTGCAAATGATCTGTGACTTCTTTTAGAAACATCCCCATATAGAGACTATAGGAGTTGATTCTGGCAGCAAGCATATTAGCTTGGAAAACCCTTCTGCCAAAAGCATCAAGGGTTCTGCATTCACGTCCTGGAGGATTAGATGAGTGTCTCTTTGCACTCTTTATTTTCCTCATAGCAGACTCTACCACAATAGAGTGGTGAGGAAGCTGAGACTTATGAAAGCCAGGACAAGGAGGGACACGGTACATGGTGTCTAACCTACGAGAATGAGGAGAGGCAGTAAGAGGAGTCTCCCACATGCTCAACATGAGATCTTAACGAATCTCATGAATAGGTAAGGTGGCTGCTTCTTTAGGAGCCTTAGGGTATTGCAAAATATTTAATTGCTTGGCTCTAGGCTCTGACTCAGGGGCCACTGTAATGGAGAGGCCCCTAGCCACTTCCCTAATGAAGTCTTGAAAAGACATGTCTTCTGGAGGAGACATTCTTCGTTTTGGAGAATCAGACTCCTGAGGAAGAAGTACTGGTGCCTCGACAGAAGCCTCCGACTCATCAGAGTCTTCGGAGGAATCGAAGTATCGCCTGTCTGGATGCTCCTGTAAAGTCCGATACACGTACCGAGTGGGATTGACATCGGGAGTAAGCGGTACCGGTTCGGTACCGATGGGCATCATAGGACAGGGTACCATTGCAGTCGACACCGAAGCCGATGTCGATGCAATCGGTACTGGCAACAGAAACGATGCCGGTGCCGGAGTCGGTATCGGCAACAGGAATTGTTGCGGTACCGAAGGCGTCAAAGCCTGCATAAACGCCGTTAGGGTGCGCTGCATGAACAGAATCTTCTGATCCATCGACACCACCAGAGTCTGGATGTCGGTACCGGTGGAGGCCACCGGTACCCCAGAACACGGCAACAGGTGATCAGTCAAGGCCGAGCCATCGATGTCAACCTGTGACCCCATATGCTTTGGAAGCCGGAACTTCCCGCCAGGGTAATTTTGCCGGTGCGGATTCCTCGAGGACAAGCCCGGAGGCATCTCGATGCTTAGAGGGAGATTTGCCCTTCGAGGACCGGCTAGATTTATGTTTGGTTACCTGAGATCCATGGGAGGAAGAAGCAGCCCTGGAAGACGTCGATGCCACCGAGGCTGCATCAGAGGGAAACAGGGTACTGAGCTTGGCTGCTTGGTTCTGCCGACCTCTTTTAGACATCATGGTACAGGACACACAATCCGTGATGGAATGGTCAGGACCCAAACATTTTCGACACCAATCATGGGTGTCGGTGACAGAAATAGTACCGCCACACTTTGTGCACTTTTTAAACCCGGAAGCGGGCTTCTCCATGAGGAGAAAAATGTTCAGGCCTAAGGCCCAAACCGCAAATGCACAATTGAAGAAAGAAAAGTTTTTTGTTTTGTTTTTTTGTATAGAAAGAAAAGAAAAGACCGGCGGTACCGGTCTGACGTCGAAGAAGGCAGACGCGACACAGAAAAATAAAGAAAAAAATAAAGAATTCTTCTGTGGTGACAGGAACACGACCTGCTGGCTCCGCGGAAAAGAAGAACTGGAGAGAGGCGGTTGGGAAAGGCGGGAAGGCAGCGCGCAGGCGCTGTGGGATGCTCCCAAAAGCTTTCTTACTGGACGCTGGGGAGCGTTCCCGCGCAGGCTCCGTCAGTACCGACGATACCCTATATGTGAAGACTCATTCCTGTTTGTTCCTGGAGATATGATAATAATGAATGCCATATTGAAACTGTTTGGGAATGCCTGAAAGCGGTGGTGCAGGGCTCATTGATCTCCGCTGGCACATATGCGAAAAAAGCTAAGGAGAGCAAAAAACAGATGTTACGGGAGCAAATTAGGGAGCTGGATGATTTGTATAAACAAGGTAGGTTGAGCAAGGAAGGGAGGGCCAAATTGGAATCGGTAAGGAGGGATCTGGGGGAGTTAGAATTGGCAGAGATAAAGCACGCGCAGGATTGCTTGAGACAGGAATTTTTTGAGTTAGGAAATAAACCTACCCGGTTATTAGCTCATAAATTAAAGCAACATCGGAATAGAAATTATATAACTAAGATTCGGGACGGTAAAGGACAAAAAGTTAGGACCCTGGAGGCTATACAGGAGTGATTTGTGGAGTTTTACAAACAATTATACTCCTCCGAACAGGGTGTGGGGGATGGACAGATAGAGGAATATTTACAGATGGATCTTCCCAGGCTGGAGCCGGATGAAGCCGATTTACTGTCACAACCCATTAAGGAGGAAGAGGTTGCAGAGGTGATTAAATCACTCCCCACAAATAAGGCCCCGGGGCTGGATGGATTTACAAATAAGTTTTATAAGGTTTGTAGTCCTATGTTATGTGCAATCTTGACACGTCTATTTAACTCCTTTAAAGAGGGACAGAGGATCCCGGAGTTGATGTGAACTGCGGGGGTGACACTACTTCTGAAGGAAGGGAAGGACCCCAGCTTATGTGGTTCGTATCGACCTATTTCTTTATTGGGGATGGATTTTAAAATTTTCACCGAAATATTGGCAAATTGGCTCCTTCCGGTGTTACCTAAATTGGTCCATGAAAATCAGTCAGGATTCGTTCCAGGGCGGCAGACAGTGGATAATATACGAAAAGTGTGGAATGCGATGTGGAAGGGGGGAAAGGGGGAGGACGAAATGCTACTTCTGACAATCGACGCGGAAAAGGCGTTCGATCGGGTCTCATGGCCATTCTTGTTTAAAGTATTGGAGAGAATGGGTATTGGAGGGAACTATTTGAGGTGGATCAAAGCAATTTATGACCAGCCTTTGGCAAGGATTCGGGTAAATGGGGAATATTCGGCCACGTTCGAACTATCTAGGGGAACTAGGCAGGGGTGCCCCCTCTCCCCCCTTTTGTTCGTCCTATCAATGGAACCGCTAACACATCGAGTGAGAGGATGCAAAGAAATTACGGGGGTAAAGTGGCGAGGAATAGAAAGCAAAGTGGCCCTCTTCGCTGATGATTTACTTTTTATGGTAACTAAGACAGTGGAGTCGCTGGACGCATTGTATAAGGTTTTACTTGGATATGGAGAGGTATCTGGGTTTAAAATAAATGCTTCCAAATCGGAGGTGCTAAACATATCTTCAACAATGGCCTCGAAATTACAAATTCAGGCAAAGTTCCCTTTTAGATGGGTATCTCATAGTATTATGTATTTAGGAATACATCTGTCCCCTAAGGTAGAGGAGCTATTTCTGGCCAATTATATTAGGATGGAGACTGTTGTTCGTAAGGAACTGGAGGGATGGAGTGGTAGAGCCCTATCATGGATGGGGCGAGTATATGCTGTTAAGATGATGATCCTCCCAAGGTGGATTTATCTGTTTAATAAATTACCCTTGAGAGTCTCCAGGGGTTTTGTAACACAAATTCAGAGGAGCATTATGAAATTCATTGGGGGTGAGAAGAAGATGAGAGTGGCATGGAAGACAGTGATGAGGAGGAGAGAAGATGGGGGACTGGCTGTTCCAGATTTATCTAAGTATCTGGAAGAGGCTCAGTTAAGTGGAATGCTGGCGTGGGGGGCGGAGGTCCCGAAGGAGTGGGTTCACATGGAAAATGAGGATTGCCAGGAGAGCACTGTTCCCTCTAAGCTGTGCGCGTGTGCAAGCGCACACAGCTCGCTGAGTGAGCGCACATACTTTACAACAGAGCGCACAAAAATTATGGTTCTGATTCTGATAGAAAACAACACAGACGTCTTAAAATTTAAAAGTTGTGATTGTAATTACTAGAAATTTTCTGCTTTGTTTAGTAATTGTCTATTTTCATTTAATTTGATTAAAATCAATGTGGTGTACATACTATATTCTGATGTGTAGTCAAATTTTAAAGTATATAACTCCGGGTGTCGTTATCTGGCGCACAAAAATTTAACCTTTCTTCTAAAGCTGCACAGTTGATATTTTATGCGCACACAGCCTACAGAAAATTAGAGGGAACATTGCAGGAGAGGTGTTTAAGGGAAATAATATGGTACCCGAGAGAGGGCGAAAAAAGAGAACTAGGAAGGAACCCCCATGTTCTGCTTACCATGCAAGTGTGGGCAAAGTGGAAAAGGGTGTGGGGCTGGGGAAAGAAGGGGTATCTCGTATGATCCCGATAAAAGGGAACCCTGAGTTCGGCCCGGGATTGGAGGGGAAGGGGTTTTGAGGAATGGGAGGGGAAGGGGTTGATGAGAATAGGACAGCTTCTGGAGGGCAGAGAGGTCAAACCCTTTGAGCTGCTACAAAAGCAATATCAGCTTGAGGGGAAAGATTTCTTTAGGTATTTACAGCTTTGTCACTATATACTGTGACATAGTGGGTCCTTCCAGCCCGTTAGATGAGGCTAAAAAGCCAGGAACAGGAGTAGGGCTGAGTTGTAAACAAAAGCACATGGCTCCTGGTTACCTTAGAAACCAAACACAGAGGCAAGAGAAACGCCCGTGCTACCATTCAGGGAATGAGTCACGAGCTAATGCAGGACACCTGCTAGGGGGTGGAGTTGAGCACTGCCCTAGAATTCACCCTGATAGAGTGAGTTCAGTTGAGCTTATGGAGTTAGAAGAAGAAGGAGAAGTGGATGAGGCATGTGTGCTGGATAAGGAAGCTAATGAGAGCTACGGTGAAGACAGCAGTGCCAGGAAAAAGCCAGAGTCTCTGTGGAAGGGTGAGACAGAGTCTTTCTTCAGGAAAAGAAAAGAAACCCCAAGAGAAAGATATAAGGGCAGAGTGGATTACCTGCAGTATCCAGGGGAACACAGAAGTGAAAGGAAGCCAGGAAGGCAAGTGAAATCTTCTGTGCAAGGCTTAGGTTGGGAACCTACAGCCAGTCCAAAGCCACAAAGAAAACCTCCATCAGCTAGGCTAAAAGGTAAGCCAAAAGGCTGGTATAAAAATAGTTTCAGTGACTGTATTTACCCAGAGGGTTGAAGCTGGGAAGAGAATACCTGTGCTGATAACGTTTGTAAAAGCCAGTATTTAACTCAGGAATATCAGGTGAAACCTGAAGCAGTTAGAAAGGGCATGGCATCAGGAGTGCCGTTACAAACATTTCCTTCTAGCCAGGAAGAGTTAATGGACTTTGAGCCTGAGTGTGTGAATAGTGATGAAGATATCATGGACTGTACGATATCGCTTGCTAATGAAATAATCTCATTACGCTGAAGGCATGTTTTGAAAGAGAAAGTACAGCACTACTAGCATTGGGAAGCAGAGAGCTGTGAAGAAACAGCATTGTTACGTTGGAATGCTAGATATCAACCTGTTTATTGCTGAAGTAAGCCTTTTCTGTTAAAGAACCTTTGTTTTGTCCTTATGCCAGTAAATACCTGGTTTGTGTTACTTTGTTCATGGTGAAATCCACCCCGGGAGGGGAAATAAAATCCTTTGGTTGCTTAAACCACTTTTCCACAACTGCTCCTCATTGATTCGGTGAAGGAACTACATTTCCCAAAAAGCCTAGCTTCAGGATTTGTAAAGTAGCTGCTTCAGTGGGGAAAAACCACTCACTTAACCTCTACCCACTTATACACGGGGGTTTAAGGAGAGCTGGTGACAATACGTAGGCAGATCTTGCCGTGGTTACGGCCGGAGCTGTCGGAGATTGAAAAACCTTTCTTGCAGGGACAGCGAACTAAAATAATTTCGGCTCTATACACTATGATGGTGAAGGATGACTCCAGATTGAGCTTTCAGAATAGTTGGGAGAAAGACCTGGGGGTTCAGTGGGACGAGAGAGTATGGGTACAGATTTTTCGGAATAGATATAAAGGGCTTTTGGCATTGAATCTGCTGGAGAATAACTATAAAGTTATATATAGGTGGCACTTAACGCCCGAGAGGTTGCACACAATGTATGATCATGTGGAGGATAAGTGCTGGAGGAGGTGTGGAGAACAGGGATCCTACTTTCATATATGGTGATCCTGCAAGAAAGTAAGGGAGAAGTGGGAGGAAATATTTTTATTGTTGGGAACGATTGTGGGGAAGAGGATTGATCCTCAGCCTGAGATGGCACTCTTGGGGGTTCGGAGGGAGGGGTTGAGTGGGAAGGAGTTTGCTTTTATAAACTTCGGATGTGTGGCTCTTCGGGTGCTGACTGCCCGGAAATGGAGGCAGGAGGAGGTTCCCACTATGGTTGAATTTGAGGCATACCTAGGGCACATCTTTCTGATGAGTAAACTTACAGCTCTGAAGAAGGCCAGGCCACAGAAATTCTTGGGTATATGGGGTGCCTATATAAGATGGTTGGCAACTCCCTAAATGATTGATATAGAGGTGAGGAGATCCAGGGGGGGGGGGGGACAAGGGGGGGGGGGAGAGGGGGGTTGGGGGGGAACTATAGGGGGTAAAAGGAGATAAGTATTTTAAAGCCTTAAGTCATGGTTTTTAAGTTTGTGCAGAGCTGTGGGAAGTATTGGGGTGTGAGAAGGGAGTGGGTATTGCCACATATCTTGACTATGTATCAGAATTTGTTTATTGTACAAAATGGTTGTCTCATGGAAAATAAAAAATTAAAAATTAAAAAATAAATAAATAAAACTATTTAGGACTAAAAGATATTTGCTGCCTTTGGCAAATATAAATATAAATATTTCCTTACTGCCTTAGAGAGCACTAATGAATAGTGATGTGTGTTTCAGAATTCTAAAATAAAAGAGGTTTTGCATTATGTTTAAGTTACTGCAGATTTGGGGGCTATGTAACTTCAAAAAGATTATCTAAAATAGAGGAGAAGGTGGTAAGATTACAGCAAGCGAAAGTTAAGGAGTAATTTTAAAAGGTGTTTCTATGGGTAAAACAGTTTTTTATATGCAGAAATAGCCTTTTCTAAAATTGCTTGGATTAGTGATTCCCAAAACTGTCCCGGGGACCCTCGGCCAGTTTAAGGATATCCACAATAAATATTTGTGATATAGAAAAAAAAATAAAATAAAATGAACATGAAAAATATTTCACTGTTCGATCTACACAGTGCACAAGCTTTGAAGACTGTTAAATACAGAGTATCTTCATGTACTCTCTAGATAAAACGGGGATACACGCACACACATGAACGTTTGCCTGAAGTAAACTTAATTGCATAGCTAACAGTTTGATCTCAAGTTATTTTAAAAAAACACTTATTAAATGTGAATGCTACTTACCCTAAAAGAAATTTCTAAGTTTTCTCCTCCCCATATATCCATTCCAGCATCATATGTCCCAATCTCTTGAAAGTAATCTCGGTCTATTGAGAATAGGCCTCCAGCCATAGTTGGAGTCCTGAGGGAACCCAGTGACAAAAAGAAACAGGTTATGTTAAAGAGAAAGGCAACAAAGTTATATACCTTTAATAGGTGTTCAGTGAAGACAGCAGTTAACCTGTCACATATATGGGCAATATACTGATGTTGCCAACTGGAACATGATTTTTAGCGCTTTCTAGGAAAAGCAGAGCTTTACTGAGCACAAATAGTAATTTAACATACACCTGGGAGCAACTAGGGTACCTTGGTTTTAAAATTAAGCTCTTCCTGAAAGGGAAGAGGGAGAATTTGCATAACTGATCTGTTGTCTTCACAGAATAGCTGTGACACATGAGCAACTTTGCTGCTTCTTTTTTTTTTTTTTAAATCTAGGTCGAATAGTTCATGACAATCACACATATGGCAATCTCTAGTTAAGGGTTGTCTCCAACCAAAAAGCATAGTCAGTCACTTGTAGCAGGTGTTCTCCATGGACAGCAGGAAAAAAGTCCATATGGGCAACGTCATCTGATGGAGTCTCACACGAGAGCATTCCCAACTCCTTCTAAAGGTTTTTGGAAGCTCCACCACGTGCCTTCCTTCCTGTCGCCACAGCACCATCTTAGCCTTATTCCATTTACAAGCTGAGGAGGATACAACACCAAGGGGAGGAGGGAGGGTTGCAAGGACTTTTCTTGCTTTCCACGCAGCACACCTGCCACAAGTAGCTACACTTTCTCCGTGGGCAAGTAGAAGTAGTCTTCACATGTGTATCCCTAGCTACAGGCTGCCTTGAACATAAAAGGGGAAAAACCTGTCCACAACAGGGGCTAACAGTATATTTTTGTTCACAACTGGTTTTTTATGCAAAAAAATGTTTTAAGGTGGCCTGAACAGAAAGAAATGGGCATGGAGGGGTGGAGTTGGATTCTACTCCCTGAAAAGATTCTGCACGGATGATTGGCTGAATTTATTGTCGTGTCAGGAATCTCTATCCAGACAATGAGAGGTGAAAGTGTGAACCAAAGTCTACAATGCAGCTTTCCATATCTCTTCGATGGAGACCTAGCATTGTGGTAGGCCATGGCTTATATAATAGCCTGTACATGTATGAGAGGCCTGCAAGCTAGGTCTGAGTCCCCACCCCTACTTAGAAATAGTAGTGCTGAGAAAGATCAAAGTCAGTGAAGGTCTGAGGATCTGCCTTAAACCGCTCTAAACTGCTTTTGTTAAGTTTGTGTTAATCCTTATTCAATTATTTTATGCTGATGATAGATATGTTCCAGTGTTTTGCATTCTCACATTCTCTGAGCCTAGAAATGACCTTGTAGTAGGGATGTGTTTATGTCTAGAAACTGAGCCTTTGTTAGAATAGCCTGAGAAGGGGGAACAGGGTGTTAGGCCCAGAGAGGGTCCCTGATTGGATAGATGCAGGGGGCGTTGGGACCAATAGAAAGTTTGCCTGTATCAAACTGTGAAAGTTGTATAAAAGGAAGTTGTTCCTGTTCTCCATTGCTCAGTCCTTTTTGAAGCTTGACTCTCGAGCCTGTGGACAATAAATTGGCTTGGATCTTTGAACTGACTCCTGGTATTATTTATTGCATGCTTATCGGCTGCTACATATTCTTGGTGCGTTGGCCAGGAATGTGCGGGTGGTGGATGGTATTCAAGTGAATATACCACGACTTCTCGCCTCAAGAGGTTTGGTCCGGCTGGTGCCGCACCTGACTGACCGCAGGGGGGCCTCTGGCACCACCCGATCCGCTTGTATAGGGGAGGGCTCCTCCTTGCCTCCGCAGGTTCTGGCTGGCCAACACCTCCGAACCCGAGGGGAGTCCGGGATCCAACCCATGTACCTGGTTTGGTATCGGGAACCGGATCCGGTGAGTAGAACCTTTCTGCTAATCAGTCAGTCTGTCAGCCAGTCGGGATTCTGGAATAAGCGTTTGAGAGTCTGATCACCTCTCGGGGCGGTCCTAGTAAGTCTCAGAAGTCTTAAAGGTATAAGCAGAGACTGAACCCACCAACCCCTCAGCCAGTCAGGTTTTTTGGGAACGTCGGGATTTATTCTGTCTTGAATGTCTGCTCGTGTGAATGAGAGGTCTTGAATACAGACCAAGCGAGGTGCATTTCCAGGTCGCGAAAAGGAGAAAGTGTTTGGTGTTTGTCTGTTGTTTGTATTTGTTATCTGTTCAAATCGCTGGTTTCCCTTCTAATGTAAGATTATTCTGTCGGGTAATTCATGAAACAGTTTACCGATTGAGAAATGGTACTGAGAAAGGACGAGAGGAAATAAAACAACAAAACTCAGGAGTCTCTTCTAAGCAGCTGTCTCACTGAGTTTATTTTGTTTCCAGCACAAGCCGAGAGACTGTATCGTTAGCAGGGTTGTGTCTTTCACACAGCCCGTAGAAAGGAATGTTAGTATTCTTTAACCTTTACATTCCACATTCTACAGCTGGGTTAATTTGTGCTTATTTCAGGAAAATTGTACCTGTTTTATTCAATATGTTATAATAGTGATGTTCCTTCTGCTATGGTCATGTATTATATATCATTTCATAGGAATGTTTAGTCAGAAATTTGGAACCCAACAGTTTTGGGCTCAGCCTGGAAAGGGTTAAGTTCTTATTAACCCCTTTTTAGCTCAACTGTTCTTGTAAATGATAGAGAAATTAAGGAAACTGCTTTTGTTTTTCCTTTGACCTACGAAGTAGAGGTTAAGAGGAAGGAAGGTCAGCGACCCTGTAAGCCCAGGTGATACAGTGAGCCACCCAGATGGACAAGGTCCGCTTGGACACAGCTAACCCCAAATTATTAGGGTCAAAAGATATGAAGAGCTAGGTAGCCCTTCTGTGCCCCTGTATACGGTCAAGGTAGAAGGATAAGGCCCTCCTACAGTCCAGGGTATGCAGAACTGCTTCCGCCTGGCTTGCATGAGGCCTAGGGAAGAATGTTGGAAGAACCACCTCCTGGTTGAGGTGGAAAGAGGAGACAACCTTTGGGGGGAACTTTGGATGAGTCCTGAGGACTACCCTGTTCCTACAGAATCTGGTGTAAGGCCTGTCACAGACAAGGGCCTGAAGCTCACTCACTCACCTAGCCGAGGTTAGGGCTACCAAGAAGAGTCTTCCAGGACAGGAAGCGTAGAGGACAAGTAGCCATCGGCTCAAAAGGTGGGCGAGTCAGTTGCTGCAAGATCACATTCAACTCCCACTCAGGAGCAGGACGACGGATTGGAGGCTTGAGCAAGAGCAAGCCTCTGAGAAACCGGGACACCAAGGGGTGAACCGATAGAAAATGTCCTTCCACCAGTGAGTGGTGAGCTGCTAGAGCTGAGAAGTGGACCCGAACAGAATTGGACTTAAGTCCTTGATTTGATAAGTGCAGTAAGTATTGAAGCACTACTGGCACAGTACAGGAGAAGGGATCCTCTGTACGTAAGTGACACCACACGGAAAACCTTTTCCATTTAAGAGCATAGGTTTTCCTAATGGACTGTTTCCTAGAGGCTAGGACAACCTCCTCAACTTTCTGAGGTAGGCCCCAGGGAGCCAAAACTACCCTTGCAGCCTCCATGCCATCAAACGGAGAGCTTTGAGATTGGGGTGCAGAAAGGAACCCTGATCCTGAGAGAGAAGGTCGGGTTGTAACCCCAGAGGCAGTGGGGGATCCACTGCCAGCTGAAGCAGAAGTGGATACCAAGGCTGTCTCGGCCACCTGGGAGCCACCAGCAGGACCGAGGCCTTGTCCTGAAGAATCTTGAACAGAGTTCGGGCCACCAAGGGCGTGGGAGGAAATGCATACAGGAGGCCCTGAGACCAGGGAATCAGAAAAGCATCTGCTGCTATCCGCAGGGGATGTGGTTGCCTGGAGCAGAACTTTGGCAGCTGTTTGTTCAGAGGACTGGCAAACAGATCTATGGATTGAAGTCCACATTTCAGGAAAATTTTCTGAACCAACAAAGGATGGAGCTGCCACTCGTGGGGCTGCAGAATCCTGCTCAACCTGTCTGCCAGGTAGTTCTCCTGGCCAGGTAGATACACTGCCTTGAGGAGTATGTTGTGCTTGAGAGCAAACAAGCAAAGGTGCTGTGCCTCCTGACAAAGGAGCCTGGACCCAGTTCCGCCCTGCTTGTTCACATAGAACATGGCTACCTGATTGTCCGTTTGAACCAGGACAGACTGATGAGCCAGGGTGGGAGAGAAAGTTTTGAGGGCTAACCAAATAGCCCTGAGTTCCAAGAGATTGATCTGCTGTGCGGCTTCCTAGGGAGACCACAGGCCCTGGGTGCACTTGCCCAGACAATGAGCTCCCCAGCCCTACACGGAGGCATCCGTGGTCAACACCACTGTGAATCCAGGAGTCTGAAAAGGCACCCCTTACAGCAGATTGGATGGGTGCAGCCACCAGCTGAGGGAGTTCAGAAATTGTCTGGACACCCTTTATCCTGTCTCTGAGGCTGCCTGTGGCCTGTGACCACCGAGTCCGAAGGCACCACTGTGCAGGCCTCATATGGAGCCTGGCATTGGGGGTCACATGTACTGTCGAAGCCATGTGGCCAAGAAGCCTCAGGCAGAGTCTAGCAGAGACCAGTGACCTGCTGAGAAACTGGCTTGCCAAGCTTATCAGCCTTTGGGCTCTGTCTTCTGGCAAGAATGCCTTTGCCAGCAGAGAGTCCAACCTTGCCCCTATGAACTCTAAGTTCTGGGAGGGGAGCAAAGTGGACTTTGCGAAGTTTATGACGAACCCCAGGCTTTGAGGAAGAGCAATAGTTCTGAGGGTGGCTTGTCTGGCCTCCTGGCATGTCCGACCCCTGATGAGCCAGTCGTCCAGATAGGGGAAGACAAAGATTCCCTGATTTCTCAGGTAGGCCGCCACCACTGCCAGGCATTTGGTAAAGACCCTGGGAGCGGAGGTGAGGCCAAAAGGCAGTACTCTGTACTGATAATGGTTTCCTCCCACAATGAACCTGAGGTACCTTCTCTGGTCTGGATGAATGAGGATGTGAGTGTACGCATCCTTTAGATCCAAGGAGCATAGCCAATCTCCCTGCTGGAGGTAGGGCAGAAGTGTTCCAAGAGTAAGCATCTTGAACTTTTCCTTCTCTAGGAACTTGTTGAGGTTTCGGAGATCTAGAATAGGTCAAAGACCACCGGTTGTTTTGGGTACCAGGAAATACCTGGAGTAGAACCCTCGACCGTGTAAGTGGGGAGGCACAGGCTCCACTGCCCTGTCCACCAACAGACCCTGTAGCTCCTGAAGGAGAAGATCTGTGTGCAGGGGAGGCCTTGGAGGCTCCCCTGGAAAGTATGGAGGAGGCAGTTGCTGGAAGTGTAGTGCATAGCCCCTGTGGACTATTCTTAACACCCAACTGTCTCCAGTGATGAGTGGCCACTGGTGGGCAAACAGAGCTAGGCGACCTCCTGTGCAGGGCTGGGAGAGCAGGGACGGAGAGGCTATGCCTAAGGAGTCAAAAAACCCCACCCTGCTAAGTGGGAGCAGGGGCCGGAGGCTTGGGAGTCCTCTGCCTACGGGGCCCATTACCCTGCCCCTTGGCTTGCTGACCCTGAGGGGCAGCTTGGGCAGCCTGATATTGTGGGTACTGTTTGTAGGCAGTGCCCTTCCTCGGGTAAAAGGGCTTTTTACCCGAGCCCTTCTTCTTGTGAGAAAGGGCAGAAGTCTTTCTAGACAGCCTTGTCCTTGTGAGGTGCTCGGTCTCGAGCTGTGCGGCCTTCTCGGCCATGGGCTTGCCAAAAAGGTTCTCACCTCGGCAAGGGACATCGACCAACTTGTCCTGAACCCATGGCTCGAGGTCCGATGACTGCAGCCATGCCTGGCGTCGAGTCGCGATGCCGGCTGCAGCAACACGGGCCGAAGCCTCGAAGCCATCGTAGGCAGCGCAGGACATAAACTTTCAGCATTCCCGGATCCCCGAGGACAAGGACTTGAACCTCTGCAAGGGTTCCCCGGAGAGACCAGCCTAGAACTCGGCCAGCTCCTTGGCCAGGTCTCGCAAGTACATGCCCATGTACAGCAGGTAAGTGGACACGGCAAGCAAGCATCGAGCCCTGGAAGCACTTTCTACCAAAACCATCGAGGTTTCGGGCCTCCCTGCCAGGGGGCACCACAGAGTGCCTCTTCTGACTTTTCAGGCGATGCATGGCCGATTCCACCAACATGGAATGGTGTGATAGCTGCGCCTTCTGAAAGCCAGGACTCTTCCGGAGTCGATAGATCGAATCGACCCGCTTGCTTAAAACCAGCGGCGAGGCCGGTGCCTCCCACATCCGGAAGAGGAGCCGTTCCTGCATCGGAGGAACCGGGACAGTAAAGGCCTCCTTCGGAGGAGAGTCGTACTGCAGGGCCTCGAGCTCCTCGGCTAGAGGCTCCTCCTCGGGGTCCGCAGGGATAGCCCACGCAGCGGCCATATCCCGGACGAACTCCGAGAACCGGGTATACTCCGGAGGGGATCTACTCCAGGGTTCAGACTGCGGTGAGTCCGATGGGACGCACCGAGTCTTGAAGGTGTCGGGGCACTCCTCGTCCTCCGTCTCCCATGCGGACTCGTCTGATGAGGAATCAGGGTCCGACCTCGCAGGGCCTGCGAGCACCCGCCACTGACGCCGAAGGCACCGGTGTCGACGCCCTCGGTCCCGAACGGGAGGTCGAGGGAGACCGCGACCGAGGTCGACCTCGAGCCTTCATGGCCTCGCATATCAGCTCAGTCTCCGGAGTCGACTTTGATGTCGATGTCCCGGTGGTCGGGGCAGATGCGCCAGACAGGCTGGCCATCAGTGCTCGCTGCTGTTCCATGAAGGCAGACAGTCTGCTCTCCAAGGCTGTCAACCTGAGACCCAGCTCAGGAGACTCAGCAGCTCCCGACTCGGGCCCCGGCGGCGCCAGGCCCGACGTCGGCTCCCTGGGAGGAGAGTCCACAAGGACTACAGGGCTTACGTGTCCAGCAGACTCCGGCTCCAGTCAAGGGACTTTGGAAGGCTTCTCCTGTTCCACGGGCCCGGGGCGGCGGTCGGGGGTCTGAGACCTAGCTCTTGAGGAGCCAGGGACCTCTTCCGACGATGCCCTCGCAAGCCGCTTCTTCCTCTTGCGTTCCTGGTCGGGGGACCCCCTGTCCGAGGAGCCACGACGGTGCTCGGGATCCGATTCCCGAGATGTCGAGGCCTCAGACGAGGTCCGGGCCCGGCCGGAGGCCGAGTCAGAAAAAAGCCTTTCCTTTTGGTGCTGTCGACTACGCAGTGCCTTGGAAGACATTTTTCCACATGGTCCACAAGTCTTAGGGTCGTGATCAGGACAGAGGCACCGGAGGCAGCAGTTGTGTGTGTCGATGAGAGACATCAGCTTCTTGCACCGATCACACTTCTTAAAACCGCTGGAAGCCATCGGGGAAAAAAAAAAAAAAGAGTCCCCGCGAAGTCAAAGGACCAGCCTTCCAGGGAAAAAGAAAAAAGGACGCAAACGCCAGCCACTAAGGGCAAAAACCGAAAAATAAAGATCGGGCTCGATACCGGTGTACCGAACCCAGCGGGAGCGGAACCGGCGTCGAACCGGATAAGAAAAATAGCGAAGAATCGCAAAAAATCGAACAATTTTCCAGGATGACCAGGACTCACGTCCAGTGGGCTTCACGGAAAACGAGAGACTGAGGCAAGATGGCACCTTTAGGCGGGAAGGGAACCGCGCATGCGTGCCTGCATTCCCAAAGGCTTTCATGGAAAGCTGGGGAAATGCTCCGCAAGGGCTTCATCGACGTCGATGTCACCCATATGTGAGGACTGACTTCCTGCTTGGTCCTGGAGAAAGGAAATTAACCATTCCTTTATTTGTGTACAGTAAATAAGTTTAATACATAATGTGTATGTTTCGTTTTCTAGGTTAGGAATTTGAGTGTATCCTGGTTAAGAAAATTTGTCTGCTGATTTCATTATGTATCAAGAGATTAGAGCAGTAAAGTCCCGACTATTATAAACCATCTACAAGAGTCTATTGGATCTTAAATTCTTATATTGTGTGTTTCAGTTTTCCTAATATGGAATGACCCCTGCAGAACTGATGTTTTGTTGCTAATGGAATAGACATTAAATTAGTATCACCGATTGAGGTAGATTCAAGGTATAAAGCATAGTTACTCACCTTTAACAGATGATCTCCGGGAACAGCAGGAATTTAGTCCTCACATATGGCGTATCGCTGGTAGCAACTGAGCCTGCGCGGGAACGCTCCCCAGTATCCAATTAAAAAGCTTTTGGAAGCATCCCTCAGTGCCTGCGTGCTGCCTTCGCGCCTTTCCCAACTGCCTCTCTCCAGTTGAGTTTTAAAGCTGAGACAAAGAGAGAGAGAGGGAAAGGGAAAGAGATAGATAGAGAGATAGAACTCCTAGAGGAGGTGGGTGGGTTGTGAGGACTAAATTCCTGCTGCTCCCGGAGATCACCTGTTACAGGTGAGTAACTATGCTATCTACAGGAACAAGCAGGAATGTAGTCATCACATATGGGGACTCTCTAGCTTTAGATGCCAGGGAGAGACCCCAGAAGTTGTGCGTTCCTGAGAAGGGCTCCACTTCCCCCCATGGATCTCTGGCATCCTACCAGGGATGGTGGGTAGGAGTTGATTAGGTATGGAACAGGTGTTGGAGAACAGCCTGACCAAACAAGGCATTCCGGTGGGAGTCCTTGTCCAAGAAGTAATGGGCTGTGAGGGTATGAACCAAGGCCCAGGTAGCTGCTCGACAGATGTCGGCGATAGACACAGAGTATAGATGAGCCATTGAAGCTGCCATGGCTCTCACATTGTGAGCTGTGACATGGCCCTCCAGGGGAAGATTCTTACTCTGATAGGCAAAGGAAATACACTGGGCAATCCAGTTACATAGTGTTCTCTTGGAGACTGGAAGTCCCAAATGAGAAGGATCAAAAGCAACAAAGAGTTGAGAGGACTTTCTATGTTGCTGTGTTTTGTAAGTAAAAGGCTAAAGCTCTTTTACAGTCCAAAGTATGAAGGTTCCTTTCTGCATCTGATGCATGAGGCCTTGGAAAGAACACAGGTAGGTAGACCGCTTGGTTTAGATGAAAAGGCGAGACCACCTTTGGCATAAAGCGTGGATGAGTCCTAAGGACTACCTTGTCATGATGGAACCTTGTATAAGGTGGATCAGCTACTAGTGCTTGCACCTCACTGATGCGACGTGCTGATGTGATTGCAATGAGAAAGATAACCTTCCATGAAAGGAATTTCAAGGAGGTAGTAGCTAAGGGTTCAAAAGGTGGCTTCATGAGCTGCCCAAGAACCAATTTTAAGTCCCATGCCACAGGTGGTGACTTAATGGGAGGCTTAGTTAGCAGAAGGCCTCTCATAAATCTTGCTGTAAGAGGATGGGAGGAAATAGGTTGTCCATTTAGAGGCTTGAAGGAAGCTGCAATAGCACTCAAATGGACTCTTACTGAGTTAGTTTTAAGTCCTGCACTGGATAAATGAAGGAGAAACTCCAGTAATCATTCCAGAGGTATCGCAAGGGGGTTAAGACCCTTCTGCGAACACCATATGGTAAACCTTTTCCACTTGAAAGCATAAGAGCGTCTTGTGGAAGGCTTCCTGGAAGTATAAAGGATATCCTTTACTTGCTGAGGAAGGTTAAGATCATGAAGATCTAGGCCTTCAGCAACCAAGCCCTGAGATGCAGAGAGTGGGGATTGGGATGCCATAACATTACGTCCTCCTGAGACAGGAGATCTGGAGCAGACCCTTACTCCAGGGAGGGAGCTTGAGAGAGATGTAGAAGCAGAGGGTACCACACTTGCCGTGGCCAATGTGGAGCTATGAGAATCATACGGCCTCTGTCTCTCTGAAGCTTGAACAGGGTTTTGGGTATTAGGGAAATGGGTGGAAAGGCATACAGGAAGCCTTGACCCCAGTAAAGGAGGAAAGCATCCCTGGCCTGAGCCCCCTGAGCCGGGGTTCTGGAACAGAACCGGGTAAGTTTGGCATTCCACGGACTTGCAAAGAGGTCTATGTCCGGGGTTCCCCAAACTTGAAATATCTTGGCTACCTGGTCTACATGCAGAGACCACTCGTGTGGAAGCAGAACCTGACTGAGTCTGTCTGCCCAAGAGTTTTGTATGCCTGGAAGATACACCGCCAGGAGATGAATCTGATGCTCTCTGGCGAGGGCCCATAGTCGCAAAGCTTCGTTGCAAAGCGACAGAGAGCCTGTTCCCCCTGCTTGTTGACATAGAACATGGCTACTTGATTGTCCATATGGATAAGGACTGTCTTGTAGCCGAGCAGGGTGTGGAGCACTCGAAGAGCAAGGAAGATTGCTCTGAGTTCTAAGAGACTGATATGTAGATGAGCCTCTTGTGGAGACCAGGTGCCTTGGGTGGAGAGGTCTTGCAGATGAGCTCCCCAACCCATCGGAGAAGCATCTGTTGTGAGAGTTGCCTGGGGTGAGGGTTGTTGAAAAGGGGACCCCAGCAACAGGTTTTGAGTGGACTTCCACCACTGAAGGAACAAAATAAGGCCACTTGTGTTTGCTATTTTATCTGACAAATAATTATATACTAATTGCTCCACTTCAACTTACAGCTCAGGTTAGGGTGTTTATAATGCTTCTTTAACATAAAGCTTTTCTTACCCAATATGTAGTCTCAGATTATCTCGGCACCGATAATCATTAAACTTAATGAGAATCAACGTGCCTTGCAAACATCAATGACTACTGGGTCAGTTGCTCCTTTTATATAGGTTTTTTTGTGTGATGCTAATAACACCCCCAGTATTACTTTTCCCTTGTGACAAAATTCTTGAGTTAATATATATGTTGATTAAAATATTGTTAATAAGCTTATCTTTTTGATGCTTGTCATTCCACTATAACTTAGTGGTTATTATTCTTCTCCTTTATAGAATATTTTCTCAACGCCTCACATGGCGCCTATGCGTTTCACTCTCATGTGAGAGTTTCCTCAGGAGATCTGTATACCAATGAAAATGGCGTTAATAATACTTATTCACAAAGGTTCTCTTGCTGTTTAAGAAAACTAATTTTAAAATCTTAAAAATATTTAAAAGCAGCTGGTCAACAGTTTCACACCTTTTTTTTCAAACCTTTTTTTTCCTTTTTCTCAATGTTAACTGCTGCCCACGTCTCTCTGTGCTGTTCCGTGTAGAAAACGCCGCGCATGCGGGTCTGTACTATACTCCTCCTTTTAAAGCTGTCAGCTGATCTATCAGCATTGGAGGTCATTTGCATACTTGCCATTCTATAGAGGCATTTAGGCCTAATGGTTGAACTGTGTTTAATAGAAAAATCCAACGTTGTTCATAGAATAATAAAGTTTCATCCAACGTTTTGCCCCGTTTGGGTTTAAAAATTCGATCAATGCAGAAACAACGGAGTTGTAAAAAGTCATGGTTCGTCTCCACACAATGTTGCACTAGAGGTGCCGTCATGATTTTGTTCTTCAACCGGCTCTTATGTTCTTGTATACGGACCTTAAACATCCGATTAGTCTTGCCAATATATAGTTTCTGGCATGGGCGGCGTTTTCTACACGGAACAGCACAGAGAGACGTGGGCAGCAGTTAACATTGAGAAAAAGGAAAAAAAAGGTTTGAAAAAAAAAGGTGTAAAACTGTTGACCAGCTGCTTTTAAATATTTTTAAGATTTTAAAATTAGTTTTCTTAAACAGCAAGAGAACCTTTGTGAATAAGTATTATTAACGCCATTTTCATTCGTATACAGATCTCCTGAGGAAACTCTCACATGAGAGTGAAACGCATAGGCGCCATGTGAGGCGTTGAGAAAATATTCTATAAAGGAGAAGAATAACAACCACTAAGTTATAGTGGAATGACAAGCATCAAAAAGATAAGCTTATTAACAATATTTTAATCAACATATATATTAACTCAAGAATTTTGTCACAAGGGAAAAGTAATACTGGGGGTGTTATTAGCATCACACAAAAAAACCTATATAAAAGGAGCAACTGACCCAGTAGTCATTGATGTTTGCAAGGCACGTTGATTCTCATTAAGTTTAATGATTATCGGTGCCGAGATAATCTGAGACTACATATTGGGTAAGAAAAGCTTTATGTTAAAGAAGCATTATAAACACCCTAACCTGAGCTGTAAGTTGAAGTGGAGCAATTAGTATATAATTATTTATCAAGTTTATCGCTCCAAAAAGACCACACAGATCTAGTGTATTTTGTCTGACAGGCATCCTGATGCCTGGGTCCATTGAGTGGATAAAGTCCACTGGGCTGCCCTCATATGCAGGCGAGCATATGGAACCACATGCACAGTAGATGCCTAGTAGTTGTAGTATTTCTTGGGCATTGAGATGAGGTTTTAGCACTGCTTGAGAAGCTAACTGCACCATGCGAAGGCAACGGGCCTGGGGGAGATAGGTCCTTGCCTCTCTGGTATCCAGCAAAGCTCCTATGAACTCTAGAGACTGAGTGGGAGTTAGACTGGATTTTGGGATGTTTATTACCAGACCCAAATACTGAAGGATACGCATTGTGCAGGATAGAGAAGTCCTGGCCTCTGACTCTGTTGGGGCTCGAATGAGCCAGTCGTCTAAGTAGGGGAAGACGAATATCCCTAGAGTGCGGAGAAATGCAGCTACCACAGCCATGAATTTTGTGAACACCCTTGGTGCTGAGGCCAGGCCAAAAGGAAGCACCCTGTATTGGTAGTTCTTTCCTTGAAAAAGGAACCGAAGGAACCTTCTGCGAGTTGGATGGACGAGAACATGAGTGTACGCATCCTTGAGATCTAGAGAACAAAGCCAATCCTGACTCTGAAGGTATGGCAGCAGAGTTCCAAGAGAAATCTTGAATTTCTCTTTGACAAGGAATTTGTTCAATTCTCTGAGGTCCAGAATAGGTCTATATTCCCCTGTTTTCTTTGGGATAAGGAAATAGGGGGAGTAAAACCCTGTACCCTGCTGATGGATGGGTACTTCTTCTATTGCCCTTTGGGCAAGAAGGATAGTGACCTCCTGACCTAACAGGTTGATGAGAGAGGTCAGAGAATTGAACTGTCTTATCATTGTGGGAGGGGGCATGCTTGAAAAATGAAGCTTGTACCCCTCTTATGATGGAGAGTGTCCAGTGCTCTGCTGTTATCTGCCCCCATCTGGGGGCAAAGTGACACAACCTTCCTGGAATGGTGGAAGGCTCTGGTCCAACAAGAGCCAGGAAGGCTAAGTAAGTTCTCTAGCTGAAAATCAAAGGCCTTGTGGAGGTTGCGACTTCTGGGATGGCTGAGGCTTAGCAGTCTTTGCTTTTCTTTGTTTGGGTGGTTGCTGACCTTTCCTGACAAGCTGACCTGCAGAACATCCCTGCTGAGAATAAGCAGGATATCATCTTTTCTTTTTAGAAAAGAATGGTTTCTTGAAAGATTTCTTTCTAGCAGGATCAGCAGTGGCCTTGGATAATCTATCCAAGGTGGAGTTGTCAGCATCCAACTCATTGGCTTTTTCTTGCCAATATTTACCAAACAGGTTCTCACCAGTACAAGGGATATTTCCCAGTTTGTCTTCTACCCAGGGTTCCAGATCAGATGCCTGGAGGCAAGCAATTCTACGTGCACCTATGGCAATGGCAGAGGTTCTGCTTATGCACTCAAAACAGTCAAAAGCTGCACGGTTGACAAATTTAGAAACATCTTGGGCATGTTCGACCAATGTGACAAAATCCTGCCTTCTATCCTTAAGGAAGAAGAGGACTCAAAGCCTCTAAATCACCTGTGACTTCCTTCAGGAACATTCCCATATATAGACTATAGGAACTGATCCTGGCAGTAAGCATGGAAGCTTGGAAGACACGACGTCCTAAAGCATCCAAAGTTCTGCACTCACGTCCTGGAGGATTAGAGGCATGCCTCTTAGCACTCTTGATCTTTCTCATAGCTGATTCCACTACAATAAAGTGGTGAGGAAGCTGAGTTTTCTGGAAACCAGGACAAGGAGGGACTCGATACAGAGTATCCAGCCTACGAGAGTGAGGAGAGGTGATAAGAGGCGTCTCCCACATTCTTAACATGAGATCATGAAAGATCTCATGGATGGGCAGGGTAGCTGCCTCCTTAGGAGTTTTAGGATATTGTAAAATTTCCAACTCCTTTGCTCTGGGCTCTGTTTCAGGGGCCACAGTAATGGACAGACCCCGAGCCACCTCGGTGATGAAATCCTGAAAGGAAATGTCCTCTGGAGGAGACATCCTGCGTTTAGGGGAGGAAGGCTCCACCGGGAGAAGTATTCCCGCATCGACAGAACTGTCAGAATCCTCAGATTCCTCTGAGGACTCTAAGTACCTTCTGTCGGGATGCTGTTGAAGAGCCCGATACCCGTAGCGACCAAAGAAGAGCCCGATACCCGTACCGGAAGGCATCGCATGACTGGGTACCGGAAATGCGGACGCCGATGTCATTGCTGTCAGTACTGGTACCGATACCGGAGTCGGTGCCGGTACCGGTTGAACTGCCTGACGCGGTTCCGAGGGTGTCGATGCCGCAAGGAGAGTTGCCAGACTGCATTCAATAGCCAGGACCCTCTGGTCTATCGATGCTGCCGATGCCTGGATGTCAGTACCGGAGAAGACCGCCGGTACCCCAGAGCATGGCACCAATAGTTCTGCCGAGGTTGAGGCCTCGAGAACGTTCTGGAGCCCCGATAATGCTTTGGAAGCCAAAGCCTCCCGCCGGGGCAATTTTGCCGGTGCAGAATCCTCAAGGGCAACGCCAGAGTCATCTTGATGCTTAGAGGGAGATCTACCCTTTGAGGACTGACTAGACTTATGTTTAGTTACCTGAGATCCACGGGAGGAAGACGAAGCCCTGGAAGACGTCAATGCCACCGAAGCTGCATCAGGGAGAAACAGGGTACTGAGCTTGGCAGCTCGATTCTGTTGACCTCGCTTGGACATCATGGCACAGGCCATACATTCCGAGATGGAATGGTCAGGACCTAAAAATTTCAGACACCACTCATGGGTGTCGGTGACGGAGATGGTACCGCCACACTTGGTGCACTTTTTAAAACCCGAAGAGGGTTTTTCCATTGTGGAAAAAAATCTTGGCCTAAGGCCCAAAATGGCGCGTGCACCTGGAAAAAAATGGGAAAAAAAGTACCAAGATATTTTTTTTTTTTTTTAAAGAAAAGAAAGTAAGAAAGAAAAACCGCCGGTACTGGTAAAGCGTCGAGGAAGGCAGACGCGACCACAAAAAAGAAGGAAAATTTTCTGCGGTGACATGAACACGACCTGCTGGCTCCGTGGAAAACAAAGAACTGGAGAGAGGCAGTTGGGAAAGGCGGGAAGGCAGCACGCAGACGCTGTGGGACGCTCCCAAAAGCTTTCTAATTGGACGCTGGGGAGCGTTCCCGCGCAGGCTCCGTCGATACCGACGATACCCCATATGTGATGACTACATTCCTGCTTGTTCCTGGGGATATAAATTTACCCTGTGCAAGAGATTAATTGATCCTTTATCCTGTTTGTGCTGAATAAAGTGTCAACAAAGAGAAGTTGTAAACAGACAACTGCATTTCTAATTGGTTTAAATTTTATGTTTTGAAATTTTTGTGGATATGAGTGCATTACCTTTTGTTGAGAATAATTCTTGGAATTCTATGTAATGATCTATATGTATTCGAACATTTTTGTTTTGTGTCCTAATGTCCTTCCTTTGTGAGCTGAGATGTTTATGTCAATCAGACAATGTTCAGGGTAATGAGTCAAACCATTACCTGAGATAAGGGAGGCATCCTAAATTTTTTGGTGAACAATTGAAATGAGTTTAATTTAATTACCATAAACTACACAGGTACACTAAAAAAAAATTTTTTTAAACTGCCTCTAATGTTTCGATTGATTTTTACGTTTTTTGGTGCGCTGAATCCAAATCTGGTAACCAATTTGCTCCATCACGTACAGATTTTTTGCTACATTGGGTTAGCAGTTTGAGGTGAACGTTTCAGATTGAGTGCGATCGAGATAAAAGTTTCTTGGATGAATTCTTTATACTAATTGTTTAGTAGTTATTCAAATAAGAATAAAGAAAATTGTAACAAGGCAGCACATAAGAATAGAGTAATGTCAACAAAACACACTGTGATGGTAGCAAAATTGTCTGCACTTAAACAGCCACATACATGTGCACAAACACTGAGCATATAAGAGCGAGGTTAGACACAAAGCAAAGCAAAGCAAAGAAATGTGCAAAAAATGTTGTACAGGTATGTATGTAAGAATAGAAAACGCAAACCGCACCATTGCAATACATGAAGACAAACACCCGATGGTGTGAAAATAAATTCTAATAAATGAGATCCGACACTGTGGTAATAACTAGCAAATTTTTATTTCAAAGTTTAGTAAAAACACGATATTTGTCAACACAGTTTAGATTTTAAAGTCATTCTTGGGTCAATCAATCTCCTGGTGGGCCCGTTTCTTCTTCCCCCGAATGCTTCTCTTGGTGCGCTGCTTGGCGTATTTTTCATCTGGGGTTTCCCGCAGCAGCAACCAGCAGAAATCAGCCATCATAGTGGTGTTCCATCTTCCTTGGTACCTTCTCTCTGCGTCCTTGATGTCCTGGTGAAACCTTTCACCTTGTTCTTCACTGTACGCCCCAGGTTTTCGGAAAGTAGTTCACATAGGAGTGCAAGAAATGGACTTTCAGGCTCATGTTACAGCCTTGTTCTTTGAAGGCATTGAGCATCCTGGCAACAATATCCTTATAGTTCTCATCCCGCCTGTTCCCCAAGAATTTGAGAACATCCTTGAAGGAATCCCAGGCTTCTTTTTCCTTCTCAGACATCGTTTCAGCGAATGCTCCATCCGAAATGAGTTTCCTTATATCAGGGCCAACAAACACTCCTTCCTTTAGCTTTGCTTCAGAAAGTCGGGGGAACTTTGAGCAAAGGTACCGAAAGCACTCACCATCTTTTGGAAGGGACTTGATGAATTGCTTAATGAGACCCAACTTAATGTGGAGAGTGGTAATAGAATTTTATCACGAGGTACCAAGCTCTCATGAAGAACATTTTTCTCACCGGGTCTCAAATACTCCCGAATTAGCCAGTCTTTTTTCCCCCAGTGTAGGTCGCGGGCCCGGCTATCCCACAAGCAAAGGAAGCAGGGATATTTGGTGAAACCGGATTGCTGCCCTAATAGCATGGATAGAATTTTAAAGTCTCCACAAATCATCCACTTATGCTCATCATAACGAATCTTCTGAAGAATCAGGGCCAAATTCTCGTATTTTTCTTGGAGAATAACAGAGTGAGCAATAGGAACTGAAGCGAATGTGTTGCCATTATGAAGAAGAACACCTTTTATGCTGTCTTTTGACGAATCAATGAACAGCCGCCATTCAGCAGGATCATACTTGATTTTAAGCTTTTCCATCACTCCGTATATATCGTTGCAAAATACCAAATCTTCCTCTTTGCTGAAATACTTCAAAAATTGTGTCTCGCGGTTGCGGTACCAATAAAAAGTTGTTCCTGGTGACAATAGATTTTTCTGTTTAAGCCGAGAACCTAGCAGTTGGGCAGCATCTTTTGGGAGTCCTAAATCCCGGACTAAATCATTCAATTCAGCTTGAGAGAAAAGTTCAGGTTTCGGATCTGGTTCAATTTCAAACTCGGAAGTACTGGACTCATCGGGAAAAGCCATCTGATGAGTCTCATCATGATCAGAACCGTCCACACAAATATGATCCAAAGATTTTGGTGGTTCAGGCACAGGTACTTCGTTGCTATGAGGCATAGGCCTAATTGCTGAGGGAAGGTTGGGGTAACTTATTACGTTCTTATTTTAAGTTGTATCCCTTCACAATGCAAGAGCAAAAATAGCAGTCACTGCTGTGGTCTCTTTGTTCACGCCACATCATAGGTATTCCGAAACGAAATGCTTGTTTTTACCTTTCATCCATAAGCGTAGATCTTCCTCACATGTCTTGCACACTTTGTGAGGAGCCCACGGTTTGTCTTGATCGCCTAACTTCAAACCGAAATAGGCGAAATATACTTTTTTAATAAATGCAGAAATGTTCCTCTGCCGCTTTTTCACGGTATATTCCCCACAAATAGAACAAAAATTGTCCGGAGAGTTGACACAACCTCTGGCTCTGTGAGCCATGACAAATACACAGCACTGCAAACTACAACTGTAGTGAACCACTTCGGAATAAAGCTGGATTACGACTGAGCAAACAAAAGGTAATAATGAACTTGCAAGAAACTGAAATTTGACAGGAACGTTCATGTCGCAACCACCGTGTTGCGAGCGAACGAGGCGAGGCGAACAGGAAAGAACATGCGCCAGCGCGAGTACTGGATTTAGCCCCCCGCCTCCCAATTGTCCTGTTAATGTATAAAATGAATACAAAACACTCTAAAATATCATGAGGGAGTGTTTCTAGTTAGTTAACCATTACAACCTCTATTTTGGGCCAAGAAAATAAACTGCAGTCGGCTAAAAAGAAATTATGTGAACATTCCTTATATGGGTAAGAAATCTAATTTTGCAAGAAAATGTGACATGATGGAACATTTTGGCTATTTTTCCTGGATTCAGCACCCCAAAATCTATAGGAATTAGTTGCAAAACTGGAGGCAGTTTTTTGGTAGTGTACCTGTGCTATTAGTTATGTTTTGATGTTTGTTATCCATTAAATAATAAGATTAACAATATCTTGTAAGTTGTGCGCTGGAGAAGAGAGGTGTGTCTGTTAAGCCAAGGCTTTTATTTGATAAAGAGAAAAATTAAATAATATAGATGCAAAATAGAAGTATGTTGCAAGCTAACTTGGTATACATATATTCAAATAATTTATAATAATTTAGTGCAGGAGGCGGAGCCTAGCATCGTGCAAGATGGTCATGTAAGAGCTGTGCTCCGGAGGGCAATGGTCAAGAATCCTGACTTTTGCAGTCTTTAACTAAGTAGTTCCTACCTACTCTGATATCATTTGATTTTGGATATGTCTGGCCCCAAGCTGAAGTGGCTGGATTACCAAATACCTCAACGCCAGTGCAAAGAGAACCAAAACAGAGCCTCTCACCTCACAAGATGGCGCTCATTAGGGATTGTCCTGAGGCCTTGCAGGAACTTCTGGCTGAGATTCGCAATGTTAAGGACTTGGTCAAAGCTAATGGAGACTCACTGTGCACAATGCAGGAGGATATCAGCGCCTTGAAAAATACTTTGGAGTCAATCACGGTCAGATTGGAGAAGGTGGAGAGCATGGTGGCAACGCATGGGGAGCGGTTCAGGGACATTGAGAAGCAAGCAAAGTTGATACGGTCACTGCAAAGAGAGTTGGAAGATGGTAACAATCGCGCTTGAATTAACATAAGAATTTTGGGAGTTCCAGAGGAAGTCGAGGGTCCTGATATGATAGATTTTTTGCACTCAATGATTCCGGATGTATTGAAGGTGAAGTTCGCCATGCCCTTTGAGATAGTCTGCACCCATCGAGTTCCTACTCAGTCCGTGGTTGCGGGCAAGCGTCCACATCCAATCATCCTCAAAGTTTTGCGCTTTCAACAAGTAACACAAATAATGGAAGCAGCCAGAGCAAACTCTCCCTTGGAATATCAGGGGCACAAACTCTTATTCTTCCCTGACTTCGCGAAGGTGATGGTAGATTGGAGAAAGAGTTTTTTGGCGCTACGTCCACGCTTATTGCAGCTGCAGGCCCATTTCGGGTTACTCTACCCGGCTATAGAGGAGTATTTTCAGTTTAATTTACCTCAGGATACCTCGGGTTGGGCGTGTTGGGAAGGATTTAAAGCTAACATGCGGGCCACCATTACCAGTTTTGCTATACGACAGGCCAAGCAACGTAAAGCAGAACTTGAAGTTTTAGACAAGCAGATTAAAGTGGGAGAATGCATCATAGGTAAGAAAACTAATCCTAATATTCTGATACAGTTACAGCATTTCAGATTTAGATATAACTCGATTTTGACTACTGAGGCTTCACAGAATATTCAAGTGCAGAAAGGGCGGTATTACTTAGAAGGTAACAGGGCTGGATGGTTACTAGCTAACTCTTTAAAAGGCCATAAGGAAGCTTCTCGCATCACTGCTTTGAGAATCCTCAGATGCAACAACTGATTGTCAAGGACTCTGATATCGCAGAGGCCTTTCGCCAATTTTATGCTCAGTTAAACTCCCCAGAGATAGATTTCTCTGAGGAGGATTTTGATAGATTACTGGCCAATACACGGTGTTGAATCAGGATATAGCGGCAGGTCTAGACAAACAGATTACGGTCATGGAAATTAACCAGGCTATTTATTCTATGCAAGTGGGGAAGGCCACTGGCCCAGATGGCCTTCCGGTTGAATTTTATAAAACCTTTTCCAAAATCGCAGGCCCATATCTTCAATAATATTACAGGCTTCTTTTGGAAGCAGAGGCCCAGACTGGAGCTTTTGCCTCTGCAAATATTGTGGTTTTTGAAAAACCTGGGAGGGACCCTCAGTTGGTTAGTAACTATCGCCTAATTTCTTTACTAAATGCAGATTACAAATTTTTTGCAGCCATTTTAGCTGGTCATCTCTTCAAATTGATACCTTCTTTGATACATCCGGACCAATGTGGTTTCACTGAGGGACGCTCCAGAGCCGATAATGCTAGTGTGTTGTGTCACGTTTTGGACGGTGCAGAAAAAATAGAGGGCCCACTTTTGGGATTATTGCTAGATGCAGAAAAAGCGTTTGATCGACTGGAGTGGCCTTTCTTGTTTGCTGTTCTGAAGTGGTTCGGGTTTGGTGAGGGTTTCTGTAACTTGATCAAACTAATGTATGCAAGACCAAGTGCTAATATCTCTGTGAATGCGACTCAGTCTAATGATTTCCTTTTGGGGCATGGCACCCGTCAGGGTTGCCCCCTTTCACCCATACTTTTCAATCTGGCTTTGTAACCTTTGGCCCTATTGTTAAGACAAAGCCTTGCGGTTATAGGTGTGTCTATAGCTGATTTGGAAATTAAACTTTCTGCATACGCTGATGATTTACTTTTGTTTACCACGCCCAGTTCTATAACAGCTATTCTAGAGTTGATAGATCGATATTCAGGATTATCAGGTTATAGGATCAATTAGTCAAAGTCTGTAGCGTTCCCTTTAAATTCAACGGTTTGTAGGGCAGATCTGGAAGATTTTCCCTTTGTGTGGGAGCCTAAAATAGTGAAGTACTTGGGAGTCCACTATTGCTATCCACTTAGTGAAACTTTACTCTTCAGTGAAGGGGAGCTCCTTTCTACGGTTCGTAATATAACTGCGAAGTGGTCACTGGTCTATCTTTCTTGGTGGGATCATCTTGAAGCAATAAAATTAACTATCACTCCTAAAGTGAACTATGTGTTAGAAATGTTATCAGTCTTTCTTACAAGTAACACTTATTGTCAAGTTGAAAGGACCCTTGTCCAATTCTTATGGCAAAATAATCCGCCTAGAATTGCTCTTAGGAAGCTTAAGTCTAAAAAAGAGGAAGGGGGTGTGAACTTCCCTGATTTTCAGGCCTTGTAGGGCTGGTATCCCTGCAATTCTACACCTGCAGTTCTCCGGCCTGAACCAAGCTGAACAGACAAGATGGATTCCTCACTACACTTTTGCTGTGTTCAGCTACAGACCTGACCCCCAAGCAACTGCTTGCGCAACGTTTCTATGTGTGCATACAGAAGCCATTGTCCCTGGCTAATTCACTGCCCACATGCAAGAACATCTGCTTCTCCGGTGCTTATCTATAGCTGGTTCTACTGGCCTTGGACACTTGTACCTATGCCCAGAAAACTACATACTGTTTTCTCAGCATGACATCTTACTATGGTTCCTTTGTCTGCAAGAAGATGCCCATCATCTATCTCCTGATTCTCTGAGAACACCTCGGACTGGCTTGTGCCAACCAATCACCGGACCTATGATGGAGAATCATCACAAAGAATAATACAATCTGCGCAGAAGAACTTACACGGGGTCTTTCGCTGTTTGTGCCTTGCTTACCTGTTTTCTGCTACCTGATCTGTCTGCAAGACAGCCACACTATGTGTGGGCAAGACTGTTATCCTAAGGTCTGAGATAAGACTTTCACAGATACCTCTGGTTCTGTGTCGTACTGCGGCTCGCCTCCGAAAAGGGCTGTAGCCTGCGTTATCTAGCTTAGCTGCCTACTTGGACGTGCTGCTCCAGAGTCTCTGACATCAGCCTTGAGTGACAGACAAAGCTAAGGTACCGACTTATCTCTCTCCTCTTCCGGATGGGCAAGGGTAGTTAGAAACTTATTCCATAACTTTTCTCAGTGCAGAGCGAATCAGTGACGTCTGGTTACTAATTAGTGATTTATTACTTTGTCCAATTGTAATTCTTGTCATAACAAATTTCTACCTCATGTTTCTAATTATATATATATATGTTTGTATATTTTTCTACCTGGCTGTCCATAATAAAATCCAAAATCTATATATCTATATCTATATATATCTACAAACTAGACTTCTTTCGTGGCTCAATGCCAGAATAACTCACAGAACTTCAGGCTGGGTATTAGTAGCCAATTTCCCCTGGATATAACTGAGAGCCTAACTAACTTATCTCTTTGCGCTACTAATAATCCCTACATCATGGGGGCTCGTCCGGGATGAGTATTTCTGAATGAGCTACGTCTCTCAGAATTTGTGTAATAATTCTGAATTGTCCTATTGTGGTCCAAGCAGCTGTTTATGCTGAGGTTTGTGGCTAGAGAATTATTGTCTGTTGAGACGGGTTTGGAACCCACATTAAAGGATCTCTGAATGAGTTACGTCTTACAGAATTAGAGCAATTCTTCAGCAGCTATTCCTGTGTTTGTTCTTACAGACAGTCTCAGCTATTAATCAACGATGGCTCACGCAGATAAGACTGATTTAGCATTCCAGAAATTAGCTTCCATATGCTGGTCTAAAGATAACACTGCCGACCACATTGAAAGGATTTCTAAGTGTCTTAAGGCTGATGGCTTTTTCAGCGAGTTCTTAGACCGGTTAATTGCTCATAAGGCTAAATCAACGGTGGATATGGTAGCCGAGTACGCTTGTGTTCTGCATATTTTTAATGACAAACTGCAGAAGGCATTATGTGAAATGCAAAATAAATCTGAATCGCTGGAGGCTAATTTACTGACAGCTCAGAGCCAGCTACAGCTTGTCACGGACAGAGCAGGGAAGTTTGAAAAGGAGAACTATGATTTACGACACCAAGTTGCCGAGATTCAAGCTGAGACGAAGGGAGGGGCTACTAGTAGCCTGTTTTCACCAAGTACTAATAGCCTGTGGTGTCTGAGATGCCAAGATTTAGTGGATCAGGTTTCCGCTCTCAGGAAGCGGAACAATCAGGATCAAAAGGAATTGCAATTTCTAACAGCTTGTAGAACTGAACTGGCCGATCAGACCAGGAAACTACAAAATGAAGCTGCTCTCTTGGAGCAACGAGAGAGTGCTCTAATAGCTCAGTTAAATGCAGCAGAGACTGCTCTAAATGCAGCGAAACAGCGCACGACTATCCTTCAAAGGGAGTTAACCGCTGCACATCAGGAATGTGGACAGGAAATACAGAGAGTTAACCAAGAAATTCATAAATTAAGAACTGATTGTTATGAGTTGGCCTATGAGTTAAACTTGCAGAGTAATGAGAAAGGACAGAGATAATTTGATCTCTCCAGCCTTCTCAAATTCCCAAAGGGTAGATGACGACAGTTTGCCACTCGAAACCCTGCCCAGTGTAGAAAGGTAGCTTTTCCAGGATAAAGTCAGTTCTCTCCCAACAGCGCATGAGCGAAGGAGAGAAACAGGGTGGAGTGAAACACCCTACTCTCAACCCCTCCCTGTACAGGGAGAGATTAAGGGGGAGGGGGGTGAGAAGTCCCCCTAGTGATGGAAAACTGTACCACCATCGACCATCAGAGGGAGCTGAAGGCAAACAAATTCCTCCATGCTCCGGGGTCCTGCAGGAGGAAAAAGAAAACAATAGTACTCTTACCTCTGTGGCCCAACTGCAAATTATTAAAACTTTGCGGAGTATGGTCACACCTTTTGAGAAAAATGGTTGTGCCACCATAAATGAACATTTAGCTGCAGTCAAAGATGCCTTCCGGGCTCTGAAAATTACCAAGGGGGAGGACATAGTTCTGTATCTTCCATGGTCCTTTGATGTACCCTGTCAGCAGTTTATCCGGGCCATGGCAGACGATGAAAAAAAAAGATATCGTCATCTTTGAACAAGCACTAAAGAAACATTATGGGCCATATCCTGATGCTATCGCTGCAAAACAAGCAGCATATAATATGACATATGGGGAAGATGAAACGCCCCAAGAGTTTGCCTACAGACTTAGGCAGACCTTCTTCCAGAGTGATCCTCCCTGGGAAACATTAGAACACCATCAGGAGTCTCGTAATCTTTTCTGTCAGTTGCTCCTTCCATCTGTTAAGGCTTATATGGCTGACAAGCGTCACGAACCCCTCTCACACGTGATAGAACACGCCAAGTGGATTTTTGAAGCTGTTCCTAACACGAGGGCTAGCAATGGCAGCAAAGTAAAGGCTCCAAGCAAAGTCAGGGAACTAAAACAGAGTGTTAGTGCTGTAAAATCTACTCTTTCTTTGAAAAGTAACTCTTCTCCTCCTGCTTCACAGAAATCTCCCAGGTGACCCCAGAATAACCAGTTATCTGGGTTTAACCAGCATTCTGAGAACTAGCGTTTCACTCAGCAGAACCGGAACTGAAAAAAAGCCAGGGTTTAACAAGTACCAGGAGCTGGAAAAGAAAATAAGCGAGTTGGCAGATATGATGAAGGCTATCATTGCATGCAGCTCCTCAAAGGAGGCTTCTGCCAATAGCACGCCACCTAAGCCACGAGTAAAGCCCAGTGGGCCAAAGAACAGTCCTAAGCCTCATAAGCCAGAGGAGGAACTGGTTGACTCCTCTTCTCCTTCTAATGAGACTGAATGACTAACCGATCTTGTTTCTGTCCTACACGTCACTATTGCACAGGTGCAGCCAGTTCAGATATCCAGACCAGCTGGAGATGCCACCCCATGGACACAGAGTGACAGTTCCGCAGTGGACAAGTGAGGGTCCAGCCTTTGACGCCATCAGGAAGCACAAGTATTTTCTGGGTAAACTCAAGCCAAAAGGACAGAGGTACACTGTTCCTGTTACAATTCAGCAGGTATTTCTCTGTGAGGGCCTGACAGATTCAGCCTCTGAGGCTACCCTGATTACCTTCGATAGGCTCACTGCTTCGTTGGGGGGGGAGGGGGGGTCAGAGGACCCTACACATCACACCCAGTGATTTGTCACTCACAGCTTATGGGAATCAGTCCATAGAGTCGATGGGGCAGGTCTGGCTTAACCTGCAAATTGGAAAATTACAGGTGAAACATCCTGTCATCATTACTAAGTGCCCTGGGGAAGAACTCTTGATTGGCAATGAGCTCCTGAAAAGGTTACGCCCCATATTGGACTACGTCCAAGAAGTGATCTGGACACAGGTCACACACCCCATACCTTATGCTAAGGTAAAATATGACAGCAGGGTCAGTGGTCCTTGTTCTGTGGAACATAAGGGACATGTCCATCAGGATTAATTTCCAGAGGTCAGCTGATCCCCAAATCGTACAGCTCCAGTATGAAAGGGCTGGAGATGAGGATCAGGGAAGTAGCAATGTGGTTGCAATCGAAGCGGTTCGGTAGCAAACATTGTCCTTGATACTGACTGCCTGCAGATATTCCTGAAGGAACCTGTGGAAGGTTGTGAGGTACAAATCTCTCCTCCATCCAATCCATGCCTAGGTCACCCTAGGAGACTGACAGACATTCTCTGCTGAGAAAGGTCCCTTTATATATGTGCAGGTGGGCATGCCACAGAAGGAAAAGGCCTACCTATTACCCCACTGTGACCACTACCTCATCAGTGAGACTCTTTTCTATTGGCTCAAACAGATCACCCTTGATTGGGTAATGGGAGCGAAGACTTTGTTCCAAGTGCCTGGGGAAGGACTCAAGACATCAGGGGGCTACTGCAATCTCACCTTGCAAGTTGGGGGTCAAAGGTTTTTAGCACATCTTCTCCATCATCAGAGGACTTGAGATGCCCCTCTACATAGGCTCAGATTGCCTTATTAGACTAGGAACTTATGTGGATTTTGTGAACATCCTCCTCTGGAGTAGGATGGAAGGAGAGCCGGTGGAGTTCTCTGGTGCCCACCCATCACTACGGGCTGGTCAGACGATTCCTCAAGTTTGTGAAGTGGTCAGTGCAGAAGACATCCAAATACCTGGGAGGGTACAGGATTGTCCCCTGCAGATACAAGTGACCCGAGGACAAGTAGTCTCAGACAATCTGGTCTTCTTCAGTTCTAACTCCCGCTTTGAGGAGCTGGGCCTAGCCATGGGTCCCATACCCTGCATGGAGGCCACAGCTCCCTCACTACACTTATTGCTCACCAATCCAAACCCAGATCACATTCACTTTGTGAAAGGCGAATCCCTAGGATTCCTAGTGGGAGAATCGTTCCCAAGTGTGGAATTGAGTCTCCAGATTATTGGGGAAGCCAGTTTCCTGGAACCTCTGTGAAGGGGAGGGGGGGGGGAACCCCTGGGTGTATAAGATCCTCACCCCGAGGTCTCCTCACCTTACAGTTTGTCTGGTCACATAGTGCTGTGACCTCTCAAGCGGAGCCCCATGCTGTCCAAGCCATCGAGGTCTCCTCTCTCCAAGATGAGAATGAGGAGAAGGTTGAAATACCCTCAAACAAACCTGTTCTGGGATTTGCCGAAATGGTTGCGGGAAAACTTGCTGAAGCAGATGCCTGTACTGATGAGTCAGAAAGGGCCCAATTAGAAGAACTGCTGTACCGACATAAGGACCTGTTTGCCACTGACACCCATGACTGTGGTCTCACCGACCTACATGTCACCTGTATTCCTACAGATCCAAACAGTAAACCCGTCTTTGTGAGACAATATAAAATCCCATTGGCCTCCTATGAATCTGTTCAGGAAATCAATTCCCCCAGAACAAAAGGGAATTATACGCCAATGCAACAGTATTTACATTACCCCGCTGTGGCCTGTCATCAAGAGAGACTCTAGCTGGCGCTTAGCTTTGGACTATCGCCAGCTCAATAAAAAGGTACCTCTATCCAGATGGCCTATGGCACATCTGGAACAGAACGTAGCCACCATCAAGGGCGCAAAGTACTTTACAAGCCTGGATCTGGCCTCAGGATTTTGGACTATACCTGTCCATCCAGAAGACCAACATAAGATGGCTTTTACCTTTGGTAGGCGACAATATACTTGGAATTGGACACCGTTTGGTTATCTGAATGCACCAGCAGACTTCAATATTTTCCTGCATAAGGCACCCTCGTCTATGTAGACGACATTCTGGTGAAGAGCACCAGTTTTACTGACCATTTGCAAGAAATAGAGCATATTTTCCAGCAACAGAAAGCTGCGGGAGCAAAGCTGTCCTTGTCAAAGGGCCAATGGTGCCGGAAATCTCTCAATTATTTGTGTTACGAAGTTTCTGCTGATGGACTGCGGCCTTGCAACAACTCAAACGTCCAACCAACAAAAGTGAGCTGCGCTCATTCTTGGGTATTTGCAATTATTCCCGCCAATTTGTGGACCAATATGCAGAGATTTCCCAACCCTTCGTCAAACTCCTCAAAAGAGATGAACCTTGGGCATGGAATCCCGACCAAAAGGCAGCTCTAAAAGAGCTGAAGGCTGCTTTGAGTCGAGCTCCCTGTCTTGCCTATCCAGAGAGTGGCAGAGAATTCTTTGTGGAACTAGGTTTCACCGATCACTCTATGAGTGCTATTCTGTATCAGATGCATGACACAGATAGGAAAGTTATTGCCTATGCCAGCAAGGCTTTAACAGAAGTGGAGAAGAAATACTCTGATTGTGAGAAATCCTTGTTGTCCACAGTCTGGGCCCTCCAATATTTCCGCAGTTATATCCAAGGTGAGAGGTTGGTTGTTGAGACCCATCACCAACCCATCAAGTTCCTAGGCAGTGATCGGATTAAATCAGGACAAGTGTCGAACAGCCACATTGTTTCATGGACCTTAGCTCTTCAGGGATGGCCCCTAGAGGTAAGGTATGCTCAAAACCACAAGGATGAAGCCACCCAGGGCCTGGCTGAATTGCACGATTGCACTGCCAGAGAACCATTAGTGGGTAATTTAGACACCAAAATGGAGTCATTTACACCTGAGCTTTCTCGTCATCGTCCTTATGATGAGAACCTCTGTAAAGACTACCCCAAAGTGTATGTGGACGGTTGTGCTTACCGTCGAGAGCCTGACCATGAACTGGTAGCAGGTATAGGTGTAGTTTGGAACCAGAACTACCCTTGTGAACCCTTGAAGTACCGTCTGGGTACCAAGACTAATCAGTATGTTGAGCTAGCTGCAGCACTGGCAGCTCTCCAGTCCGCTGCTCAGGGAGGGGTTCGCAACCTAACCATCTGTACTGACTCAGATTATGTCCAACAGAATTTTGTTTCCCACTTACCCATTTGGAAATCTAACAATATGCTGAATTCCTAAGGGAAACCTGTCAAACATGCTGAATTCTGGCCTTGGACAAGGTAACTCATGAAAATGACATGACCATCTACTGGAAGAAAGTGAAAGGTCATTCCCATGTTGACAATCCTGACAAGATTGGAAATGATCTTGCTGATCAGCTTGCCAAGAAGGGTGCTATCTCTGGAGACCTCTGGCAGTTGGAGGCCCCCGAGACCAATGGGCTCCGAACTGTGAAGGCGGTTACCAGGCGACAAGCCTGACTATCCACCATGCCCCCTGTGGTTCAATGGTGTAGTGAGATCACGAATCTCGACCTCGTGCAAGCCCAGAAACAAGATTCTACTCTTGGATGTTTTTACTATTTTCTGCAAAACCCCCAGGAACACCCATTAACTCTGGAGGATTGTCAGGACAACGAGGAACTAAGGATCCTCTACATCTCCAAGGACATGTTCCAACTCCAGAAAGATCTGCTGATTCGGACAAGCAAGCATGGTATTGTGCAATGGGTGGTACCTCGGGCCTTCCGTGGAGTTATGTTGCAACATGCTCATGACCACTGTTCCCTCTAAGCTGTACGCGCGCACACACCTTGCCGAGCAAGCGCACATACTTTACAACAGAGCGCACAAAAATTACGGCTCTGATTCTGATAGAAAACACATTTGTCTTAAAATTTAAAAGTTATGATTGTAATTACTAGAAATTTCCCGCTTCATTTAGTAATCGTCTATTTTCATTTAATTTGATTAAAATCAATGTGGTGTACATACTGTATTCTGACGTGTAGTCAAATTTTAAAGTATATAACTCCGAGTGTCGTTATGTGGTGCACAAAAATTTAATCTTCCTTCAAAAGCTGCACACAGCTGATATTTTATGCGCACACAGCCTATAGAAAATTAGAGGGAACATTGCTCATGACAAGCCTTGTGCCGGTCATAGAGGTGACAGAGTAACCTATGACATGTTGAAAGAAGTGGCCTACTGGCCCCACATGTTCCAAGATGTCCGATTGTATACTAAAGGTTGTCTAACCTGTTGCAGATTTCAACCTGCAGCTCCTTTTCATAGAGCACCTTTGAGAAACAAAGGTCTGACCATGCCTTGGTCTGATCTCCAAATTGATTGGATCGGCCCCGTGCTCCGATCCTCTCGAGGCAAAAAATATATATTGACCGTTACCTGCTTATTTACCAAGTGGGTCGAGTGCATCCCAGCACCCAACTGTACTGCCAAGACCACGGCCACTTTGTTAAACCATATTTTCAGCAGGTGGGGCCTACCCATGCGAGTGGAATCTGACCAGGGTTCCCAGGTCACAGGGCAAGTCATCAAGCATCTGTGGAAGTTACTGGGAGTGAAAGCCAAAGTCCACATTGCTTATTGTCCACAATCCTCTGGACAGGTGGAGACAGCAAACAAAACTATCATCAGTATCTTGAAGAAATATGTCTCTTCCTCTGGGAAGGACTGGGACATCAAGCTGCCCATGTTCCTGATGGCTATCAGAGCCACTCATCGAGCTACTGGTATGTCCCCTTTTGAGATGACGACAGGTAAGGGACATGGTTTTACCCCTTCATCTTCTTTACAGGACTAATGATGAGAATCTCGCGTCTTCTACAACTGCTCATGAATATGTTGCGCATTTAAGACAACACTTGCAAAGTGCCTTTGCCCAAAAAGAATTTGGACACTGCTGCTAGGGGTAGGAAAGCCTACTATGATTTGAGGACTACCTCTAAAGAATACCAGATTGGTGATAAGGTATTCTACTACAATTTTGGTAAGAATAAGGTCAAAGACTGTAAATTTCTACCTAGCTGGAACGATCCATTTCCTATTGTGGATAAAGCCTCCCCTGTTGCTTATCAAATTCAAATGAAGACAGCTATTGAGAGGGAAGGCTCCCTTAAATGGGTCCACATTAATCAGCTTAGACTGTGTCATCCCAGTAAGCTCCTTCCTGAAGAATCTCTTGATGAAGTGAGTGATGCTAACCTTGAGGCAGGATAGCCTGTTTGTTCTATTTTACAGATGGAAAACCGAACTTTGAAGGTCCTGTTCCTGATTTTGATGTTAGCGGTATCCGAAGTTGCCAGATTGATTGAGCCTGGCCCACTTTCTAGTGTCGTGCTACAGGATACGCCTGGTTTCCTGATCACACAGTCTCAGACTGTCACACAGAAAATCTTTGTCTCATTAGATCCCCGACATGTTTTAAAGAAGCATTTTAATATTTCTGTGCCACACACACCTAACACACACAACAGCGGTTAAAACCACAGCAGAATTGTCTATGCTTAAAGATCTTTTGAACGATGAGCGTACTTTCATGCAACCAATATGTGATCTTACTTATGATTTGTTTAGAGAACTAGGCAATAGCATCAGTAACTTGATTCAAGGACAGATTCTTTCATATTTAGTATCTACAGACCTTATTACAGAAGCTTTTGCTAAAATAACCTGAACTCACATTGAGCCACTCCAGATCCAGATGTTGGATGTGTTTCGAGGTCATGAGATTAACTTTACTGAAGCCTGTGATAAGGAAGCTTATCATAGCTCAGGAAGGAGCTATAGAAAAGGTGAAGTGACTCTGAACAAGCAACCTGTCAGTTCTGGTAGAAATAAGAAAACAGAATTTTCCCATAAAAGACTACCAGTCCCAGAATGCACCAGGTTTCCAACAGCCATGAGAGGAGCTGAAGTGAGAAAACGTGTGTTCAATCAAAAGGGCTATGAGGTAAACCCCAAGCACTCATTGCAAAGGGCAGGGCTTGATTCAGCACAGCTGCGCTGTGCTAGGATGGAACACTCATCTCAAAGGGCAAGGCCTGATTCAGCACAGCTGCGCTGTGTTAGGGAGGAGCACTCATCCAGGCAGAATAAGAGTAGAGTTTATTCTACAGATGACCATCTTCATGATCACCTTGCATATCCAGTGAATGATCATCAGTTTCATCTGAAGGATCATCAGAAGCAGAAGCCAAACCGGATGGACAGAGAGGGAAAGAGACCCTCTGGAAGAAAGAGGAGAAAAGTCTTTGAGAGGTCTAGAAGAGTCCAAAGCAGTACGTATACTGGGAGGTATTCCAAGGGCCAGCATACACCATTGGACTGGGGAAAGCCAGAGGAATGGTGCTGCAGAGCTAGGAATCACCAGACGCTACCTGTGAGGGAGACGGCTGCACGTGGAAGGGACCCTAAGTCCCGTGCCAGAAGGTATGTGAAGAGAGATCCAGTATCCAGGGATCTGGATTGGAAGGCTGGACATAAGAACTGGACTACATACTGGCCAGGCTATATAGAGAGGAACTCTAGCAGCAATGGAAGCTCAGGTATGAACACTGATCTATGCCCTAGCTATAACCTTGAAAGACAGCAGGGAAACAAGTATTCTCCTGAAAATGCTCCATTGAGAGATTCATCTGTGCCAATCCATGATATTGAACCCATGCTTATTGAACAAGGGGGAATAATAGCAGATGAGGATCCTGTTTATATGGACTGCTCTCTATCTAAACTCCGTTGGTAACTTTCTGTTATAAAGTACAGCAACCATCACAAAGAAATACAAATTTGTTCTTTAATCTACTCAGAAAAGGTCTTGAAGCAGGATTTGACCCACACAGTGGAAGGCAAGCCAGCTAAGGGGTTTCAGCTGGTGACTGCTAGCAATTAAGCCTTACCTAATTGCTTGTGAGCTAGGAGAGAATCATTTCTGAATCTGTGTGGGAAGTAATCAGAAGTTAATCTAAAAAGAACAGTTTGTTTCTTGCTTTGTGGCTTTTCATTTGTTGTTTTCCTGATTTTGACTTTGTTTTTCCAAGTTAACACTGAAAGCAAGTTACCTAATTTATGTGCTACCAAGCATATCTGTGTTGGGAGAAATAACCCCATAAATAAATATCTTATTGGCTTTACCCAAGAGCACAACTAAATTATTGTCAGCAGCTGTGTCTGGTGTGAATGAACTACATTGCCCACAATACCTTGCAAATCATATAGAGATATGCACTTGCAAAGACTGTGAAGATTCTCACCCAGGCAGCCGTCTGACAAGCCTTGAACTATCTTCTGGACTATAAGGACTCTCACACAGTTGAACTGTCTATTGACCAAGAAAACCTTGCAATTGCTGATTACAACTTTGATTCACGCGATGTGGACATTTTACAAACTGATTTTATGTCACATGCCATTGTGCCTGGTATTTTCTTTCTGTTGGTGCTCCAGTTCCTTATCTCCTTGTATCAGAGACAGATTCTTACTCTTCGTCACTCTATGCGTCCTGCACCTCCACTACCTGCCATGCGTCTGCAGGATTTGCTGGAACATCACACTTTTGAATAGTGTCACCATTTTCTTTTCAAGTTATCCATTACTCTTAATTGAGTTGTCTTTTATCATAGATAGCATGCGTTTATTTTACTAACACGTTTACACACTGCTTATCATTACATTTGAGTGTTCACTTTGTTACACTAACACATTATATTGCATTACCGATATACCTTTTAAGTATAGGTACACTATATACTCTTTGAGTTTGAAGTTAACACGCATTATCTTGATTGAATTAACTTGATTGTATCTACGTCATTTTATTTTAACTTCTTTTATTGCTTGAGTGTATTCATAGTATTATTCCTCATGCAGTATTGCTTTCATGCATCTATTGTGCTTGACGTATTATCAATTTATCATGCTTTAGTCAACCATTTGTCATTTGGTTCTGACCTGCACGGTAGTACTGCTAGTTAGGTTTTGTACGACGGAGTGTACTCCCTTGTAGAATACTCCATCTTACGGAGGGGGAGGGGGGGAGATGTAGGGCTGGTACCCCTGCAATTCTACACCTGCAGTTCTCTGACCTGCTCAGCAGCTCAGGCCTGAACCAAGCTGAACAGACAAGATGGATTCCTCACTACACTTTTGCTGTGTTCAGCTACAGACTTGACCTCCAAGCAACTGCTTGCGCAGCATTCCTATATGTGCATACAGAAGCCATTGTCCCTGGCTAATTCACTGCCCACATACAAGAACATCTGCTTCTCCAGTGCTTATCTATAGCTGGTTCTACTGGCCTTGGACACTTGTAACTATGCCCAGAAAACTACATACTGTTTTCTCAGCATGACATCTTACTATGGATCCTTTGTCTGCAAGAAGATGCCCATCATCAATCTCCTGATTCGATGAGAACAACTCAGACTGGCTTGTGCCAACCAATCACCGGACCTATGACGGAGAATCATCACAAAGAATAATACAATCTGCGCAGAAGAACTTACACAGAACTTACACAGGGTCTTTCGCTGTTTGTGCCCTGCTTACCTGTTTTCTGCTACCTGATCTGTCTGCAAGACAGCCACACTATGTGTGGGCAAGGCCGTTCTCCTAAGGTCTGAGATAAGACTTTCACAGATAGCTCCGGTTCTGTGTCCTACCACGGCTTGCCTCCGAAAAGGGCTGTAGCCTGCGTTATCTAGCTTAGCTGCCTCCTTGGACGTGCTGCTCCAGAGTCTCCGACATCAGCCCCGAGTGACAGACGAAGCTAAGGTACTGACTTATCTCTCTCCTCCTCCAGATGGGCAAGGGTAGTTAGAAACTTATTCCATAACTTTTCTCAGTGCAGAGCGAATCAGTGACGTCTGGTTACTAATTAGTGATTTATTACTTTGTCCAACTGTAATTCTGTGTCATAACAGATTTCTACCTCATGTTTCTAATTATATATTGTCACGCCCTTAGCCCCTTACACTGGTATGGAGGGGCGTGGTTTTGTTTTTGCCATTGGGATGCTTCAACTTCTGGCCTTTTTCTAACTGGATGCCTTTAAATGCATTATGGGAAAGGTAGTTCAGTTAGATATCATTTGGGCTCAGATGAAAAAAACCACCTTCATTGTAGTTGGGTTGAGTAGGTGCATTGACAAGAATTTATTCAAAGACACGCTAGGTTCACAGATCCACCTTTTTAAGATATTTTCACCAGGATTTCATTACAGGATAACTTGAACTGAAACAAAACAGCTTTCCTCAGCCTTAATTAACAGCCCCTGCTTTCAGCAGAGCTTGCCGTGCGGTCCAAAACATACAGAAAAACTTTAAACCAGGTTTTCTTTCCCTTTCCAGTCCAGAACAAATACCTGGCTATCTTGTATGCTTAAACTCAGCACTTCACACAGATAGACAAATTCTCACAAGCAGATAAAACTCTTTTCAAGGATTTCTCAGTAGTTAGTCAAACAAAAGCATTTCTTACTTCCTTCAGTTGAAACGGCATCAAAAAGAGCTCAGCACTTCTCACAGCTGTTTCTCAAAAGATAATCAGGATGATTCAGCTTTGCACTGCGTCACACTTCTCCTGAGCTTAGAACATTAACAAGCAAACACAACTCTCAGAGCTTTGGACACTGGAGGCTTCTCTCTACGGTTGACATCCCTGGCAACCATTCTTAATTGGCAGACTGGCATGCAGAGCAGTCCATGTATGAGACCTCTTCATCACAAGGTAAATCTGGCTTCCCCAATTCCACTGGTTCACTCTCTGGCTCAGATTCAGATAGCTTACTTGACTGCCTTCTGTTATGGTTAAAGCAGTCTCTGGCAAATACGTAGTGCTCCTTATTAGCTAAGCTTCTGGGGCTCATACCTTGATCAAAGCCTGTAGTAGATTCACTTCTTACCACCATCTGGCCACTATCCAGCACATCCTGTTCTCCAATTAGTGCTTCTAGCTCTTACTGCTCCATTCCTTCTTGAGTAGGCAAAACTTCTGCTCTGTCTCTCTCTCTGGTCAGCAGTTACAGCACTCTCAGGTCTCAGGAGTCCTTCCAGTTCCTCTCCACGTGTTCTGCTTGTCCCTCCTCGTCTTGGTCCTCGACTAATCTCTGGTCTCACTGAGCTAAACTTAAACCCCTCAGGCTCCTGCTCCACCCTCTCCCCTCTCAGGTGAGAGAGATCAAACTCCCTCGTGGCAGCTGAGTGATTAGGAGATGCAGTGACGCAAGGGTTCCTTACCCTGGGCCTGTATTCCCTATCCTTTCCACCACTAGGGGCACTCTGTTCCTTACTGTAGCCAGGAATTACCTGCTTTCTAGGAGCAAATGGAGTTTTAAGTCCTGGACCTTTTAAAATGGGTCCCTTTATTATGGTAAATTCCTTCTTTTTACCCCTCTCTTCTAGGTCCTGATAAGCTTCCTTATCACAATATATATATGTTTGTATATTTTTTTTCCCCAGTACTGGCCAATACACAAAGAAGCCCGGTGTTAGATCTAGATATAGCAGGACTAGACAAACAATTTACGGTCATGGAAATCATCGAGGCTATTAACTCTATGCAAGTGGGCAAGGCCAGATGGCCTTCCAGTTGAATTTTTATAAAACCTTTTCCAAAATCGTAGGCCCATATCTTCAACAATATTACAGACTTCGCTTCTAAAAGGAGGCCCAGACTGGAGCATTTGCCTCTGCAAATATTGTGGCTCTTGAAAAGCCTGGGAGAGACCCTCAGTTGGTTAGTAACTACCGCCCAATTTCATTACTAAATGTAGATTATAAAATTTTTGCAGCAATTAGCTGGTCGTCTCTCCAAATTGATCTCTTCCTTGATACATCCGGACCAATGTGAATTCACTGAGGGACGTTCTACAGCCGATAACGCTAGAGTGTTGTGTCACGTTTTGGAAGGTGCAGAAAGAATAGACGGCCTACTTGTGGGATTATCGCTAGACGCACAAAAAGCATTTGATCGTCTAGAATGGCCTTTCTTGTTTGCTGTTCTGAAGTGGTTTGGGTTTGGTGAGGGTTTCTGTAAATTGATCAAACTAATATATGTGAGACCAAGTGCTAATATCTCTGTGAATGCGACTCAGTCTAAAGATTTTCTTTTGGGTGGTGGCACCCGTCAGGGTTGCCCCCTATCTCCCATCCTTTTCAATCTAGCCTTGGAACCTTCAGCCCTATTGCTAAGACAAAGTCTTGCGGTTAAAGGGGTGTCCATAGCCGACTTGGAAATTAAACTTTCTGCATACGCTGATTTACTGCTGTTTACCACGACCAGCTCTATACTGGCTATTCTAGAGTTGATAGATCAATATTCAGGATTATCAGGTTATAAGATCAATTGGTCAAAGTCTGTAGTGTTCCCTTTAAATTCAAGGGTTTGTAAGGCAGATTTAGAAGATTTTCCCTTTGTGTGGGAGTCTCAAATGGTGAAGTACTTGGGAGTCCATTATTGCTATCCACTTAGTAAAAATTTACTGTTAAATGAAGGGGAGCTCCTTTCTATGGTTCATAATATAACTGTGAAGTCTATCTTTCTTAGTGGAGTCGTCTTGAAGCAATAAAAATGACTATCACGCCTAAAGTGAACTATGTGTTAGAAATGTTACCAGTCTTTCTGACAAGTAACACTTATCGTCAAGTTGAAAGGATTCTTGTCCAATTCTTAAGGAAGAATAAACTACCTAGAATTGCTCTTAGGAAGCTTAAGTCTAAAAAAGAGGAAGGGGGTGTGAACTTCCCTGATTTTCAGGTCTACCATTGCGCTTTTCTACTAAAACAAGGTTCAAAATGAGTGGAGGGGCCTGTGGAAAAAACACCCAGTATGGCTAGACCTGGAAGAGAGATTAAGTGCTTCTTTCCCCTAAAATCTCATCCCTGGCATGGTGTCTTCTGAGAGGTTGAAGTCTCACAGGGTAATAGCAGACACTCAAAGGGCCTTTTCAGCAGCTAGCGAAGGCAATTACTAAAGAGGAATGCTTATCGAAGCTTATCCCACCATCTGACACAGTCCTTAAAAAATTCATCAAAGTCCATTTGCATGACAACAATGGTTCAGTAGGGGTATTTGGGCCATTGGCCAACTGGTATTAGATAGCAAGTGGAAGCCTTTTGCTTATCTACAGCGGGAGTTTGACTTGCCTAAATTCCTTTACTTCCAGTGGATTCAGTTGAGACATTGTATAGAGAAATCCCCTATTGATATTAAATCTTTACCTTAAGAATGGGGGTTGTTGAACACTATAGGTTCAGCCCAAATGGCTTCTGGGGTGGCTTCTTACTACTATAAATTGGTCTTTCAAAGCCACACCCCACAGTCCATTGGTGTTCAATGGATATGGCAACATGACACAAGGGAGACTCCTTTTCCGGAATCATGGGTGAAATTTTGGAGCAAGACAAATAGAATCTCTCTGTCTGCCTCAATTTCGCAAGCTTTATATTTTTTTGCACACAAAGCTCATTTTACCCCGATACAGGTTGCTAAGTGGGATAAAACGGTTGGAGATGAATGTTGGTCTTGTCAGAGTGATGTTGGCACTTTAAGACATGTAGTATATGATTGCCCTAATGTTCAGTCCTATTGGATTTCGATTTGGAACAGGGTACAAGAGGTCTTGGGATGCAGGGCCACTCTCTCTTGGTCTGTGGTAATTTTTCGGTCAACAATTGGCATCTCGTCATTACAGAGGGATTGTCATTTTATATTTGACTTTATGATGGGAGTGGCCCTGCATCTCGTTATTGCAAACTGGAAACATACTGCAGAGCTTAGCTGGCACGGATGGTGGCACGGTTTGTGCTTATAGTGCACATATGAACAAATGCCACATTATGGCACAACCCTCATGCCTTCCACCCTCCTCAAATGGAAACCCCTAAATACTTACATCTCTAAAGCACGATATGGTGTAAATTAAGGGGTAAATAGACAAGCTACCATGTTACTACATGGTGAGGAGTTGGTGTGAAGTCATAGCCGTTGTAGTCCACCCCCCCCCCCCTCCCGTTTTGTGCCCTTTTCATAGGCTTTTCGAAGATCGCTTGGGGAAGGGAGGGTGAAGGTTGGGGTAGGCTATTAAAGCCTTGTTTCTGTTTGTTTTTATGTTTAAAGAAGATTATGTTAATTGTAATTTTTGCTTTTGCTGTAATTTGTTTGAAAATGTAAAGCATAGTTACTCACCTTTAACAGGTGATCTCCGGGAACAGCAGGAATTTAGTCCTCACATATGGGTATCGTCGGTACCGACGGAGCCTGCGTGGGAACGCTCCCCAGCGTCCAATTGGAAAGCTTTTGTGAGCATCCCACAGCGCCTACGTGCTACCTTCCCACCTTTCCCAACTGCCTCTCTCCAGTTGAGTTTTAAAGCTGAGACAAAGAGAGAGAGAGAGAGGGAAAGGAAAGAGATAGAGAGATACAACTCCTAGGGGAGGTGGGTGGGTTGTGAGGACTAAATTCCTGCTGCTCCAGGAGATCAACTGTTACAGGTGAGTAACTATGCTATCTCCAGGAACAAGCAGGAATGTTGTCATCACATATGGGGACTCCCTAGCTTTAGGTGCCAGGAGAAACCCCAGAAGTTGTGCGTCCCTGAACAGGGCTCCACTTCCCCCCATGTATCTCTGGCAGACTACCAGGGATGGTGGGTAGGAGTTGATTAGGTATGGAACAGGTGTTGGAGAACAGCCTGACCAAACAAGGCATCCCGGCGGGAGTCCTTGTCCAAGCAGTAATGGGCTGTGAAGGTATGAACCGAGGCCCAAGTGGCTGCTCGACAGATGTTGTCGATAGACACAGAGTGCAGATGAGCCATTGAGGCTGCCATGGCTCTCACATTGTGAGCTGTGACATGGCCCTCCATAGAAGGGTTCTTACAATGATAGGCGAAGGAAATACACTGCGCAATCCAGTTAGACAGTGTTCTCTTGGAGACTGGAAGACCCAAATGAGAAGGAGCAAAAGCAACAAAGAGTTGAGAGGACTTTCTATGTTGCTGTGTTCTTTGGAAGTAAAAGGCTAAAGCTCTTTTACAGTCCAAGGTATGAAGATTCCTCTCTGCATTTGATGCATGAGGTACTGGAAAAAACACAGGTAGGTAGACCGCTTGGTTCAGATGAAAAGGCGAGACCACCTTTGGCATAAAGTGTGGATGAGTCCTAAGGACTACCTTGTAATGATGGAACCTTGTATAAGGTGGATCAGCCACTAGCGCTTGCAACTCACTACTGCGGCGTGCTGATGTGATTGCAATGAGAAAGATAACCTTCCAAGAAAGGAATTTCAAGGAGGTAGTAGCTAAAGGTTCAAAAGGTGGATTCATGAGCTGCCCAAGAACCAGGTTTAAGTCCCATGCCACCGGTGGCTTAGTTAAAAGAAGGCCTCTCATAAATCTGGCTATAAGAGGATAAGAGGAAATAGGCTGTCCATTTAGAGGCTTAAAGGAAGCTGCACTAGCACTCAAATGGACTCTTACTGAATTAGTCTTAAGACCTGAATTGGATAAATGAAGGAGATACTCCAGCAATGATTCCAGAGGTATTGCAAGGGGGTTAAGACCCTTTTGCGAACACCATATGGAAAACCTTTTCCACTTGAAAGCATAAGAGCGTCTTGTGGAAGGTTTCCTGGAAGCAAGAAGAATATCTTTTACTTGCTGAGGGATATTAAGATCATGGAGATCTAGGCCTTCAGCAACCAAGCCCTGAGATGCAGAGACTGGGGATTGGGATGCCATAACATTCCGTCCTCCTGAGATAGGAGATCTGGAGCAGACCCTAACTCCAGGGAGGGAGCTTCAGAGAGATGTAGAAGCAGAGGGTACCACACTTGCCACGGCCAATGTGGAGCCATGAAAATCATATGGCTTCTGTCTCTCTGAAGCTTGAACAGGGTTTTGGGAATTAGGGGAATGGGTGGAAAGGCATACAGGAAGTCTTGACCCCAGTAAAGGAGGAAAGCATCCCTGGCCTGAGAGCCCTGAGCCGGAATTCTGGAACAGAACAGGGGAAGTTTGGCATTCAACCGACTTGCAAAGAGGTCTATGTCCGGGGTTCCCCAAATTTGAAAAATCTTGGCCACCTGGTCTGCATGTAGAGACCATTCGTGTGGAAGCAGAACTCGACTGAGTCTGTCTGCCCAAGAGTTTTGGATGCCTGGAAGATACACTGCCAGGAGATGAATCTGATGCTCTCTGGCGAGGGCCCATAGTCGCAAAGCTTCGTTGCAAAGCGACAGAGCCTGTTCCTCCCTGTTTGTTCAAGTAGAACATGGCTACTTGATTGTCCGTATGAATGAGGACTGTCTTGTAGCTGAGCGGGGTGTGGAACACTCGAAGAGCAAGGAAAATTGCTCTGAGCTCCAAGAGATTGATGTGTAAATGAGTCTCCTGTGGAGTCCAAATGCCTTGGGAGGAGAGGTCTTGCCGATGAGTTCCCCAACCCATTGGTGAAGCATCGGTTGTGAGAGTTGCCTGGGGTAAAGGTTGTTGAAATGGGGACCCCAGCAACAGGTTTTGAGTGGACTGCCACCATTGGAGGGACAAAATAAAGCGATTTGTGTTTGCTATTTTGTCTGACAGGCACCCTGATGCCTGGGTCCATTGAGTGGATAAAGTCCACTGAGCTGCTCTCCTATGGAGGCGAGCATAAGGAACCACATGCACGGTAGATGTCATGTGGCCTAGTAGTTGTAACATTTCTCGAGCCGTGAGATGAGGCTTTAGCACTGCTTGAGAAGCTAACTGCACCATGCGAAAGCAACGGGTCTGAGGAAGATAGGCCCTTGCTTTTCTGGTATCCAGCAAAGCTCCTATGAACTCTAGAGACTGAGTGGGAGTTAGACTGGACTTTGGGATGTTTATGACCAGACCCAAATACTGAAGGATACGCATTGTGCAAGATAGCGAAATCCTTGCCTCTGACTCTGATGGGGCTCGAATGAGCCAGTCGTCTAAGTAGGGGAAGACGAATATTCCCAGATTGCGAAGAAATGCTGCTACCACAGCCATGCTTTTCGTAAACACTCTTGGTGCTGAGGCCAGGCCAAAAGGAAGCACCCTGTACTGGTAGTGCTTTCCTTGGAAAAGGAACCAAAGGAATTTTCTGTGAGCTGGATGGATGAGAACATGAGTGTACGCATCCTTGAGATCTAGAGAACAAAGCCAATCCTGACTCTGAAGGTATGGCAGCAGAGTTCCCAGAGAAATCATCTTGAATTTCTCTTTGAAGAGGAATTTGTTCAATTCTCTGAGGTCCAAAATAGGTCTGTGTCCCCCTGATTTCTTTGAGATAAGGAAATAGGGGGAGTAAAACCCTGTACCCTGTTGAGGAATGGGTACCTCTTCTATTGCCCCTTGGGCAAGAAGCATAGTGACCTCTTGATCTAACAGGTTGATGAGAGAGGTCTGAGAATTGAACTGTCTTATCATTGTGTGAGGGGGAATGCAGATAAAATGAAGCTTGTACCCCTCTTATAATGGAGAGAGTCCAATGCTCTGCTATTATCTGCCCCCATCAGGGGGCAAAGTGACACAACCTTCCTGGAATGGTGGAAGGCTCTGGTCCATTGAGGATCAGGAAGGCTAAGTTCTCTAGATGAAAGTCAAAGGCCTTGTGGAGGCTGAGACTGCTGAGACAGTTGAGGCTTAGCAGTCTTTGCTTTCCTTTGTTTAGGTGGTTGCTGACTCTTTCGGGCAGGCTGACCTGCAGAACGTCCCTGCTGGGAATAAGAGGGATAAAACCTCCTCTTTTTGGAGAAGAATGGTTTCTTGAAAGATTTCTTCCTTGCAGGATCAGCTGTGGCATTGGATAACCTATCCAAGGTGGAGTTGTCAGCATCCAACTCATTGGCTTTCTCGTGCCAATTTTTTCCGAATAGATTCTCACCTGTACAAGGGATACTGCCCAGTTTGTCCTGCACCCAGAGCTCCAAATCAGATGCCCAGAGCCAGGCAATTCTACGTGCACCTATGGCAATGGCAGAGGCTCTGCTTATGCACTCAAAAACAGTCAAAGGCTGCATGGTTGACAAACTTAGAAACATCCTGGGCATGTTTAACCAGTGTGAGAAAATCCTGCCTCTTGTCATCAGGAAGGAGAGGGCTTAAAATCTCCAAGTCTCCTGTGACTTCTTTAAGGAACATTCCCATATATAAAATAAAGGAACTGATCCTGGCAGAAAGCATGGAAGCCTGGAAAGTACGACATCCAAAGGCATCCAAAGTTCTACACTCACGTCCTCGAGGATTAGAGGCTTGCCTCTTTGCACTCCTGATCCTTCTCATAGCTGATTCCACTACAATAGAGTGGTGAGGAAGCTGAGTCTTCTGGAAACCAGGACAAGATGAATAAAGCACAGTCACTCACCTGTAACAAGTGTTCTCCGGGGACAGTAGGAATTGTCCTAATATATGGGTGACTGACAGACTGAGCCTGCATGGATTCACTCCCTAGCTTTCAAAGAAAACCTTTGGGAGTTAGACCGCGCGTGTGCAATCACCTTCCCACCCAAGGATGCTATCTTACCTCAGTATGACAACATAGCTCGAAGCCAAAAAAGAAAAAACTCCACAGGGAGGAAGGAAGGTTGTGAGGACCAATTCCTGCCGTCCCCAGAGAACGCCTGTTACAGGTGAGTAACTACACTTTTGCCAGAAGTCAGTCCTCACATATGGGACTCCGAAGATACAGGCTACTGATAAGACCTGTAGGAGGCCCTGATGACTCCAAAAATGAAGCAAGAGGGGCAGTAAGGAGCCTGAATGGCTTGAAGGCCAAGGACACAACAGCTCTTAACAAGGAATCACCTCATCGATAGCTGGAAACAATGGGCTGAAGGGAAGGAGTTGCACTATTCCCCAAAGAGGTGACAGAGTACTGCCTGGCCGAAGGTGCTGTCACACCGTGAGCTTTCTTCCAAGCAGTAATGTGTAGCGAAAGTATGGACCGAAGACCAGGTGGCGGCCCTGCAGATGTCCAGTAGTGGGACAGAGCGTAGGTTGGCCACTGAGACTGCCATAGCATGCACATTGTGTGCGATAACATGATGCATCCTGCTCATAGGTAAAGGAGATTCAATCAGCCACTCAGATAGACCGGGTCCCACTTGGAGACCGTGACTCCAAATCCGTTAATGTCATAAGAGGCAAATGGATGTGTCCTCTGAAGGTAAAAGGACAGTGCCCTCTTGCAATCCAGGGTGTATAACCTGGCCTCCGTCTGGGAAGCATGAGGCCTGGGAAAAAAAAAAGGTGGGAAGAACCATCTCCTGGTTCAAGTGAAACGTGGACATCCCCTTGGGTAGGAATTTGGGATGTGTCCGGAGAATGACCCTATTTCTGTGGAATCTGGTATAGGAGGCGAGACCACCAGAGCCTGCAGCTCACTAACTCATCTGGCAGAGGAGAGCGCTATGAGGAACACTACTTTCCATGATAAGTACTTTAGATTGCACGTAGCCAGAGGTTCAAAAGGGGGAACCATTAGCTTCCCCAGAATGCTGAGGTCCCACACCACCGGTGTTGGGCAGACGGGGGGGGGGGGCGGCTACGAGAGGAGCCGCCCACTAGTGGGTGCACAGACACAGACTGGCCATCAACAAGGTGATGTGCCCCTATGGCATAATGGTGCACCTGGGAGCAAGAGACGTAGGTTGGTAACAGACTGCTTTATTGATGATAGTCCCTACGTGTTTCGGCAAACGCCTTCTTCGGGGGACATACAGCTAACATAAAATACATAAAAATTATTATTAAAAATATAAAAAATACATTAAACTAAATACAAAATAGTGAATAATGCAAACAATAAAAAATTAAGTAAAAGATAAATTATAGAACCACATTCAGAAAGACTATCAAGTGAGAAGGACCGAGACAAAAGAACAGATACCTATTAAACCAAACGTTGAGGACTGTACATGCTTTGTTTAAGGACAATTGGCCATCTAAAATACCTGAGAAATACCTAAAAAACAACAACTCTACATAAACAAACTGAACAATATAGATAAAAATAATAATCATGATAAAAATGAATAAGATGACAGACTCGGATAAAAAATGATATAGCATATCCAATAAATAATTAGGAAATAATAAAAGCAAAAGATTTAAACAAATCAGTCAACACTTACCAGTGCTGTGGTAAGTAATATGTCTCTTAAAGACAGTTTGTCAAATTGCTATGCAATAGCTAAAAAATGTATATGAAAAGATAATTAAATGAATATATAAATAAAGCATAAATGATAAGAATCTATTATAAAAATGTGTATACATTGTGGAAATAAAAAATAATACATAAAAACATCAAATACATAAATAGTTATCAAAACAATGTTTATTATTACTAAGAATTAATTAAATAAGATCAAACAGACCACCAAGACCAAGGACTCAATTGTTTAGCCAGGCAAAGCAAGAAAACTCACCGTAGTGGTTGCTATTAGAAAATTTCTTTCAAGAGATTTTTGCAATGCTGGTAAAAATACTAGAAGACAATATAATGAGGATTAGACAAGAGGACTATAAACAACAAGTACTGAAAGGATACCCTAGGTCGGATAAAGTACTAACAGATCTACCAGAGGAGGAAAACTTTGCGACAAATACGGACACGTGTCATCGAGCACAGGAGTAACATTCAGAGAAAATTGACTGACAAACCATTAGTTTCGCACTGGTTGGAGAAAGATCATGCGATTAGCGATATGAAATTCCTGGTCATTAAAACTGTCGTTCCACATTGGCGTGGTGGCAATATCAACAATACTTTACTTAGGTTAGAACAACGTTTTATTTATGAATTGAATAGCTTGGAACCGTCCGGCCTTAACCAAGAAAGTGACCTTTTGGTTTTTCTATAATAACATTTTTAGTCCGGTTGTATAATGGTCTTATAATATTATTTCTTTTATTTCATTTTATTTTATACATTTATCATTCATATTTATTTATTTATTCTTTTATCCTATCATATTTCTTAATTAATATTTTACACATTATCATTATTTAATGAGTGCTCTCTTTTATTGTTATCTTATTTATATTATGAGATCTCTTTTGATTGTCTTTGCATTGTTTAGAATTCTAATATTATGATATTAATATCGCCTCCCTTGAATTCTGCTTGGTTCCTCCTCGAATCTTGTTTACAGTGTCACCAGCATGTCTTTCTCTTTCTCTTTCTGCCCTTTACGTTTGGCCTATGAGTGTATCCTTCACTGCATCAATCATTTTCTTGCTTACCTGTTACATATTCTATTTTTACTTTTATCCATATCCTTCCGGTACTGCTACACACTGCACTCCTCGTCTTTTTAGCCGTTCCTTTTTTTACACATATTTAACAATATAATTAACTGTCTATTTTTCCACACAATTAATTTTTTTAGTACATGTCCACGTACGTTTTATTTTACCAGTGTTGACTCCCACTAATGCACTTTAGCATAATAGTCTGCCCTCCTGACTGAATCCTATGTTGATCTCACACTGTTTTTGACTGATTCGCGTTGTGACATTACTATTGCTCTGCTTAATATTACGCCGTTTACTGTTCTCTAGTACGATGGTTAGTTCAGTGGTTTACACGACCCTTCTCCCCCTTAATTGGCTCACACAATTCTTTTGATTCCTATTTCACTATTCATTCGTGACGAATGTTACGTGTACGCGCGAATTACTCAGCTGGATATGCCCCCGCCCACTTGTCTGAGCGTCATCCCAGAAGGCGGGAAACTTGGCGTCTACAAATAGATCGTTATTATTTCCTTGGTCTGCTTTCACTTTTCTCACAGCATTTACACGCCCAGCGCAAGTCTCGGGTTGTGTGCTCATTTGGGACGAATTGCAGTGAGTATCCACTTTGTCTTCACCTGGATGTTGTCGGTGAATGTATGACATTTTTCTTCCTTTACACATGTTTATTTCCGATAAACCCTCGACACTGTTGCTAGACCTGTGGCCATATCATTTTAAGTTGTTTCTTTACATTTGTCTGAAATGAACAAGTTGTTGTTGCTGTTTTTTACCATCTATTTTTTCTAAGGTCTTATCTCCTAACCATTGCACATGAATAGCTCTCGGGTGTTGCTCAATATTCACCTATTATGTTTCTCAGTAAGCATTGTCACCGCTAGCTTCACATCCTTTTTAATCGGGGATAATACTTTTCTGTCCAACGTGTGAGTTTTCGGTTTTATCACTCCACATTTACTTGTCTTTACGTCACGATCTAAGTTGGGTATTCTTACCCCCACTAAGCACTATGTTTGAGCACACATTCGCATTCCACTCCACGATCCGTTTTCCTCCTCTGGTAGATCTGTTAGTACTTTATCCGACCTAGGGTATCCTTTCAGTACTTGTTTATAGTCCTCTTGTCTAATCCTCATTATATTGTCTTCTAGCATTTTTACCAGCAGTGCAAAAATCTCTTGAAAGAAATTTTCTAATAGCAACCACTACGGTGAGTTTTCTTGCTTTGCCTGGCTAAACAATTGAGTCCTTGGTCTTGGTGGTCTGTTTGATCTTATTTAATTAATTCTTAGTAATAATAAACATTGTTTTGATAACTATTTATGTATTTGATGTTTTTATGTATTGTTTTTTATTTCCACAATGTATACACATTTTTATAATAATTGATTCTTATCATTTATGCTTTATTTATATATTCATTTAATTATTTATTTATTTCAATTTTTTATATACCGCACTATTTATAATCAGCGCGGTTTACAGAGAAACACAAAGACCAGAACAGGTTGTTCGGTGTTACATATAACAGGAGTATAAACTTGGATAACATGGGAGAACTATATACATAGAAAGTATAATTAATTATTTCAATATCATGAAAAACTATTTACATAAAATAGCAGTAATGCTAGGGTCAGGAAGAGATTGTGGTTAAGTTTGTGGTAAGGCTAATCTATTGCACTTTATGTAGGGTAATATTTGATAAATAGGTTATATTTGAGGGCCTTTCTGAACTGGGCTAGGTCGGTTATGGCACGTATGTCAGGTGGTAGGGAGTTCCAGTGTTTTGGGACGCAAAACATGAAGGCTCTGTTCGCTGTTGATCGGCTGCATGTTGTTATGGCCTTTGGCATTATTAGAGTGTTTAGCGCTATTTGTCTTCTGGATCTGGTTGGTGGTACAGTTTGTGTGAGATCAGTTAGTGAGTTGGCTGACAAACCATGGATGGCCTTGTAAGTGAGAATCAGTGTTTTGAAAATGAGCCTGGCTTGTATTGGGAGCCAGTGAAGCTGCTTGAGGATTGGTGTCACATGATCACTCCTGGACGCTCCTTGTAGAACCCTTGCAGCAGTATTCATGGCAAGTTGTAGAGAACTTAGGGTGGATTGTGGGAGACCTTGTAGAATTGAATTGGCGAAATCGAAATGCGTCAAGATGAGTGCTTGGAAGATGGTTCTGAAATCCTCTGGGTCCAGTAAGGAGCGTAAATGCCTGCGTGTGCGTATCTTGAAGTATACAGCTTTTACAATATTGTTTACGTGTGATTTCATATCGAGACGGTGGTCCAGTGTGACTCCGAGATATCTTATTGTTTCTTTGGTGGATAGATCAGCTCCCTTAACACTTATATGTGATGGTGGAATGAAGTTGGGATCTCTTGTAACAAAGAGAACCTCAGTTTTCTTGTGCTGGATGCGGAGGTTCTGTGAGAGAAGCCACTCTGAGACTGCATCAAAGCATTTTATTATGGGCAATAAATCCATTTGCATTGTGGAAAAAGGCATATAAAGTAGGATATCTGCGTATATCATACATTTAACATTGAATGATCTGATGATATTGCAGATCGGCTGCATGTATAGTATATGTTAAACATGAGAGATGAAAGAGATGAACCTTGTGGGACGCCTTGTTTTTGATGGAAGAGATTTGATTCTCCTGTTGCAGATTTTACATATTGCATTCTGGTGTCCAGGTAAGATTTACACCATTCCAGTGCTGAACTACCGATGCCTTTTTCCTTCAGTCGTGCAATGAGTATCTCATGATTTACCGAATCAAACGCTGCTGCTATATCCAAGAAGATTAGCACGACACCTTGTCTGATGTTGTCTATGCTGGTGAGTATATTAGTGAAGAGGGTGGTGATGAGTGTTTCAACGCCATGATATTCTCTGAAGCCATGTTGAAAATAGTCCAGAGGGGCTGCGGAATCTATGTGGTCTTGAATTTGACGTTGCACTTATTTCTCAAAAATTTTTGCTAAGAGGGGAATGCTAGCAATAGGCCTGTATAAGTCAACCCTTTTTGGGTCTAGTTTGGGGGTTTTTAGCAGTGGTCTAATGGATGTGAGCTTTAGAGCAGATGGGAAGGAGCCAGTTGTAAATGAAAGGTTCATGATTCTTGCAATGAACGGGCTAAAAGTGCTTCGAAGGTCCTTTATCCAGAAGGCTGGGCAAGGATCGGTTTGAGCGGTGGTGGTATTGAGTGAGGTGATTGTGTCTTCAATGTGTTTGGCTGATGGAGTGGTAAGTGTAGACAAGGAGTTTTGGCAGGTTGTTTCTTGAACATCTGTTTTCAGTAGCTCATCCGTCTGTAGAAGTTTAGATTGCAAGTAATCAGCAAATTCTTGAGGGTGGATATCCTCCTTTTGTTCTGATGGTTCCTTTGATAGTGATTTTACCAGGTTGAAAAGATCACGAGGTTTGTTCAATGATCTTTTAAGCGTATCCGTGTGATATTGCTTCTTCTTGGTTGTGATTGCTTCGCGGTGAGTTGCTAAATAGAGATTGTACGCTGTGTGGTCATTGCTGGCCATTGATCAGCGCCAGCGTTTTTCGAGTCTCCTTAAATGCATAAGAGAAGACCGCAGGATCAGGAGAGAACCATGGGGCGGAGTTTCTTTTCCTTGATATGTTTTTCTTGTGTGGTATATGAGCAATGGCATTGAGGCTGTTGTTCCAGGCTTCAATTGACTTGTCAAGGTTGAGCGTTGTGTTGTTGAGGAGTGGTTGAGTATTTGTCAGTATAAATTCCTTGTTGAAGGGCCGAAAGCCTCTTGTTGGGGCTCTTGGTGTGCTGTCAAGGTTTCTGTTGTTTAGGGAATGAGTGCTGCCCAAGGGAATTTGAAGGTTTATGAGTTTGTGGTCTGACCAGGGTACATCAGTGATAGACTTTATAATGTTGCTGCTTTGTGTAGAAGCAGATTGCGGAGCGAAGACCATGTCAAGAATGTTTCCTTTGATATGTGTGGGTTCCATGATTAATTGTTGATATCCAAGACTTTCAATGGCATTGAGGAGTGAGGAGGACTGATGTTGCTGCAGTGATGGGAGGTTGAGATCTCCCATTATCCAGTTTGGAGTGTTAAGATTACTGGTATTGGCAGCTAAGTCTAGAATGGTGGGAAGGTCGTCCGGGGAGCTTGAGGGGGCTCTGTAAACCAGGTTTATGGAGCATTGCTTGTTCGCTATGGTGATTATATCCAGATTGTTTGAGCTGCAGGAGTTAGTCGTATTGAAAAGAAGTTCAGACTTGGTGAGAATGAGTGATCCTCCTCCCTTCTTGTTTTCTCTGTGGGTTGTATGTATAGAGAAGTTTGGTGGAATGAGCTGGTTAATGAGGACATTATCTTCTTTTGATAGCCAAGTTTCAGTGATCAAGAGTGCGTCAAGATTGTGATGGGTAACTATATCTTGGATTACAGGCCACTTTTTCCGAATAGAGCGAGCGTTTATGAGGGCACATTTTAAGCTTTGGGAAGTTGGGGAACCTTGTTGCTTGGGGTTACTGGTTTGATGTATTGCAATGTGAATCAAGTGGGAGTGCCGTATGCGAACTTCCTTAGCCGGATAATGGTAAGAGTTGCTTGACCATTTTTTTCCGTGGTTTTTGTGGATAGGGATATGATTGGTGGAGGGAGAGTAGGCAGAGGAGGTCCCGAGCCAATCTGTGAGAAGGTAAAAACTAAGAAGAGTGATGAGGTGAGGAGACATTTTGAATCCTTATTGAGGAAGTATTGGGTATTCCTAGGCTTGTGTGTCAGATTACAAATTGTAGTGAAAATTGGTGCAGGCAGTATAGGAGTCACAATGGTTAAAAGGATGTGCGCTGCTGTAAGTTGTATATAATATCAGGTAGAGGTAGTACTGAATTAGAGTATAGATAATAGAAGTTATAGCACAATACAGGCAACTGTAGCAATGGAGTTATAGCACAATACAGGCAACTGTAGCAATGGAAGTTATAGCACAATACAGGCAACTGTAGCAATGGAAGTTATAGCACAATACAGGCAACTGTAGCAATGGAAGTTATAGCACAATACAGGCAACTGTAAGAAAGTATGTGGCAGCTGTACAGACAACTATGGAGAGGCAGGCTAGTGGTGAACGCAGGCGTTTGTATAGAGAGACTCTGAGTATAGGTGACGTAAGTGATCTGGTGATTAATGAATGATCATTGACAACAGTATAGACAGAGAATATGTACGGCTGTTAGGTAACAGATAGTGGCAAATTGAAGCTTATGAGTGGCTACCCCACAGGCACAGGGCTGCCAGAGAGTAGACTACCAATGATAATATATGAGGTTATATTGAAGCTAGAGCATAGCTTAGTCTGGTCCTACGGATAGTGTATACTTGCTATGCGTTTCGACGGTGGACGTGCTGGTGAATGAGGAGTGGTCCTGTTGCAGGATTGGAGTGGAGCTGCAGATTCTTAGATGTTTCTTGGATTCTTTTGAGAGGGCCTTTGCCTAAGGGCCGTGCCAAAGGGCCCTCAGGCGCGGGCCCGCCAGGCACGGGCGTGCCGGATGGCGCGAACTTTTAAAAGTCCTGCGGCAGGCCCCGATTGGGCGAAGCTGTTCCGTTGCTCCTCCTGCCGCTTGAGGCTCGATCCCCCGACTGGGGAGAGCTGATGACGGTGGCGGGTGTAAGGGGACCATGCGCCGGATGGCGCAAACTTTTAAAAGTCCTGCGGCAGGCCCCGATTGGGCGAAGCTGTTCCGTTGCTCCTCCTGCCGCTTGAGGCTCGATCCCCCGACTGGGGAGAGCTGATGACGGTGGCGGGTGTAAGGGGACCATGCGCCGGATGGCGCAAACTTTTAAAAGTCCTGCGGCAGGCCCCGATTGGGCGAAGCTGTTACGTTGCTCCTCCTGCCGCTTGAGGCTCGATCCCCCGACTGGGGAGAGCTGATGACAGCGGCGGGTGTATCTTTTCATATACATTTTTTAGCTATTGTATAGCAATTTGACAAACTGTCTTTAAGAAACATATTACTTACCACAGCACTGGTAAGTGTTGACTGATTTGTTTAAATCTTTTGCTCTTATTATTTCCTAATTATTTATTGGATATGCTATATCATTTTTTATTCGAGTCTGTCATCTTATTCATTTTTATCATGATTATTATTTTTATCTATATTGTTCAGTTTATGTAGAGTTATTGTTTTTTAGGTATTTCTCAGGTATTTTAGATGGCCAATTGTCCTTAAACAAAGCATGTACAGTCCTCAACGTTTGGTTTAATAGGTATCTGTTCTTTTGTCTCGGCCCTTCTCACTTGATAGTCTTTCTGAATGTGGTTCTATAATTTATCTTTTACTTAATTAATTTTTTATTGTTTGCATTATTCACTATTTTGTATTTAGTTTAATGTATTTTTTTATATATTTAATAACAATTTTTATGTATTTTATGTTAGCTGTATGTCCCCTGAAGAAGGCGTTTGCCGAAACGCGTAGGGACTATCATCAATAAAGCAGTCTGTTACCAACCTACGTCTCTTGCTCCCTGTTTTCCCCTTCTGTTCTGCAAGAGTGACGCTCCTCCTCCTTTCTACAATGGTGCACCTGGACAGAGTTGGACTTCAGCCCAATCCGAGAGAGGTACAGGAGATATTGCAGGATGTCCTGCACTAAGCAGGAGAAAGGGTTGAGATTCTTGTCAGAGCACCAGACAGAGAATCGGCGCCACTTGAAGGCATATGCATGGCGCGAAGAGTCCTTGTGGGAAGCCAGTAGAACGTCTTCCACCTCCATGGGGAGGTGGAGGTGCGCTACAGCTAGCCTCTCAGCAGCCACACTATCAGGGCGAGGGATCGGAGATTGGGATAGAGAAGGGTCCCAATCTCCTGTAAGAGCAGCTCTGGGTCCAGGTCCAGAGGTATCGGGGCTTGCTTGGGACAGCTGCAGGAGCAAAGAGAACCATGGCTGTTGGGGCCACCTGGAGGCCCTATCCGAATGGACCTTGAGCAAGGTCTTGGGAACCAGGGGAGTCAGTGGGTAGGCATAAAGGAGGGTCCCAGACCAGTACAGGAGAAAGGTGTCCACCGCCACTCAGCCCTTGACCAGCCTCCAGAACAGAAAGAGAAGTTACTCACCTGTAACAGGTGTTCTTCAGGAGCAGCAGGAATCAGTCCTCACATATGGGTGACGTCGGCGCCGACGGAGCCCCTGTGCGGAGCATATCCCCAGCTTTCAAAGAAAGCCTTTAGGAATGCAGCACGCATGCGCGGTCCCCTTCCCGCCCAAGGGTGCCATCTTGCTCAGTCTGATGACATAGCTAAAACACAGCAAAAAAACAAAATGAATTATATGACTGCAACTCCAGGGGAGGAGGGAGGGTCGTGAGGACTGATTCCTGCTGCTCCTGGAGAACACCTGTTACAGGTGAGTAACTACTCTTTCTCCAGGACCAAGCAGGAAGTCAGTCCTCATATATGGGACTCTCCAGCTCTAAGCTACCGGGAACCCAAGCTGAAAAAATGGCTCCATCTCAAGAGCCTCAGCATCCGTGATAAGAATATCCCCTTAGAACGCCCCCGTATGGTAGCCCAACACAAGGGCCGGAGGGTAGGAGTTGCCTAAACCTCAAAGAGATTACGGAGTACCACCTGTCCGAAAGTACTGTCCCTCCAGGACTCTCTCTCTCCAGGCAGTAATGGGCTGCAAAAATCTGGCTTGAAGACCAAGTTGTGGCCTGGCAGATGTCTGCCAACGGAACAGAGCTGAGATGAGCTACTGACGCGGCTTTCACCCTGACACAGTGGCCGTGACACGACCCTGCAAGGGGAGATCGGCTGCCTTATACGCCGAGGCGATACAATCTGCTACCCAAGTGGATAACGTACACTTTGAGACAGGTAACCCCATTTTATTAGGTTCAAAGGAGACGAAGAGCTGAGTAGCCCTTCGATGCCCCCGCGTACGTTCTATGTAAAAAGACAACGCTCTCTTACAGTACAGGGTATGCAAGACTTTTACAGCCTGGCTAGCATGCGGCCTGGGAAAAAAGGTCGGAAGGACCACCTGCTGACTGACGTGGAAAGAGGAGACTACTTATGGAAGGAACTTGGGATGGGTCCGTAGGACCACCCTGTTCTATAGAACTGCGTGTACGGTTTATCAGAAACCAGAGCTTGTAGTTCACTCTCATGTCTGGCCAAGGTAAGAGCCACCAGGAAGAGCGCTTTGCAAGAGAGGAAGCGCAAATGGCAAGTAGCCATCGGCTCAAACGGTAGGCTAGTAAGTTGCTGCAAGACAACGTTCAAATCCCACTCAGTCGCTGGTGGATGAACCGGAGGTTTGAGAAGAAGCAGACCTCTGAGAAATCGGGACACCAGGGGGTAACCGACAGACTGCTCTTCCACCGGTGAGTGGTACGTTGACAAAGCACTGAGGTGGACCCGTACAGAGTTAGACTTAAGGCCTAGGTCTGAAAGGTGAAGTAGATACTGCAGTACTACTGGCACAAGGCAAGAGAAAGGGTCTTCATTGCGCTGAGCACACCATACCGTAAACATACGCCACTTGAGGGCATAGAATTTTCTGGTGGACTGTCTCCTAGAGGCCAATACCACCTCTTCAACCTCCTTAGGTAGATGTAAGGGAGCGAGAACTACCCTTTCAGCAGCCAGGCCATCAAAATGAGGGACCTGAGACTGGGGTGCAGAAGGGAACCCTACTCTTGAAACAGGAGATCGTGTTGCAACCCCAGAGGGAATGGAGTTTCCACCGCCAACTACAGCAGAAGTGGAAACCACGGCTGCCTCGGCCATCTGGGGGCTACCAGAATCACCGAGGCCTTGTCCCAGAGAATCTTGAACAGAGTTCGGGCCACCAGGGACATGGGAGGAAACGCATACAGGAGGCCCGTAGACAAAGATCAGAAAAACATCTGCTGCCATCCTCAGGAAATGCGGTTGTCTGGAGCAGAACCTGGGCAGCTGACGGTTCAGTGGACTGGCAAAGAGATCGATGGATGGAAGTCCCCAGCAGAGGAAGATCTGCTGGAGCACCATTGGATTCAACTGCCATTCGTGAGGCTGGAGAATCCTGCTTAGCTTGTCTGCTAGGAAGATTTTTTGACTAGGTAGATAAACCGCTTTGAGAAACATACCCTGCCTGACCGCAACAGAGCAAATGGCCAGAGCCTCCTGGCACAGGAGCTTGGACCCTGTGCCCCCTTGTTTGTTCACATTGAACATAGCAATCTGATTGTCCATCTGAACTAGGACAGACTGGTGAGAGAGGGCATGAGAAAATGTTTGCAGAGCTATGCGGGTTGCTCGCAGCTCCAAAAGATTGATTTGCTGCATGGCCTCCCGAGGAGACCACAGGCCTTGAGTGCACGTACCCTGGCAATGTGCACCCCAGCCCTTCAAGGAAACATTGGTCGTCAGCATCCTTGTGTGTGCTGGAGCCTGAAAAGGTACCCCTCTGAGAAGGTTTGGGAGATGTAGCCACCACTGTAAGGAGTCCAAAAGTGGTTTGGACACCTTTACTCTGTCTCGGAGGTCGCCTGTGGCCTGCGTCCACTGATCTCTGAGGCACCATTGAGCAGTCCGCATGTGCAGACGGGCATTCGGAGTCGCATGTACAGTGGATGCCATGTGGCCCAGGAGCCGCAGGTAGTGCCTGGCGGAAACATGAGAATAACTTTGGAACTGGTTGGCCAAGTCCATCAGTCTGTGGGCTCTGTCTTTGGGCAAGTAAGCTCTTGCCTGAAGGGTGACCAATCTTGCCCCTATAAACTCTAGGTTCTGAGAGGGGAGCAAAGTGGACTTTGCATAGTTTATGACAAAGCCCAAATGCTGAAGAAGAGAGACAGTGCGAAGAGTGGCTTGTCGGGCCTCCTGGAGAGACTGGCCCCTCATGAGCCAGTCGTCCAGGTATGGGAAGACAAAAATTCCCTGATTCCTGAGATAAGCCGCCACCACCACCAGGCATTTGGTGAAAACCCTGGGGACAAAGGTTAGGCCAAAGGGAAGTACCCTGTACTGAAAATGGTTTCCTCCCACCACAAATCTGAGGTATTGTCTGTGGTCTGGATGAATGAGGATGCAAGTATAAGTATCCTTTAGAGGTCTAAGGAGCATAGCCAGTCTCCCTGCTGGAGGTAGGGCAGCAGTATCCCAAGGGTAAGCATCTTGAACTTTTCCCTCTCCAGAAACTTGTTTAGGTTTCGCAAGTCTAGGATAGGCCGGAGGCCTCCTGTCCTTTTTGGTACCAGAAAGTACCTGGAGTAGAAGCCTTGCCCTTTCAGGTGGTGAGGAATCGGTTCCACCGGCTGTACCTTTAGAAGACTTGCCAACTCCTGAAGGAGGAGGTTCCTGTGTAGAGGGAGTCTTGGGGGCTCCCCTGGATAGTAGGAGGGAGGTAGCTGGTGGAAGTAGAGCATGTAGCCCTTTTGGACTATGCTCAGTACCCAGGTATGCCCTGTGATGGCTGGCCACCTGAAGGCGTACAGGGTCAGCCGACCTCCTGTGCTGAGTGGAGCCACCAGTGAAGGAGAGGCTATGCTGTGGAAGTCAAAACCCCGCTCCCTACTGTGCAGGAGCCGGAGCTGGTGGCTTGGGGGTCTTCTGCCTATGGTGCCCATGCCCCTGCCCCTTGGCCTGCTGGGGAGCTGGAGAGGCCTGATACTGAGGGTAGGTTTTGTAGGCAGCACCCTTCCACGGGGAAAAGGGCTTTTTCCCCGAGCCCTTCTTTTTTTTGAGAAGGGGCAGAAGTCTTTCTGGACATCCTTGTCCTGGTGAGAGTCTCAATCTCGATTTATGCAGCCTTTTCAGTCATGGGCTTACCGAATAGGTTGTCACCTTGGCACGGGACATCGACCAACTTGTCCTGCACCCATGACTCCAGGTCTCATGACTGTAGCCAGGCCTGACAGATGCCTTGAAGCCATCATAGGCTGCTCGAGAGATAAACTTCGAGCACACTCTGATCCCTGTAGACAAGGCTTTGAATCCCTGCAAGGGTTCCTTGGAGAGGCCAGCTGAGAACCCGGCAATCTCCTTTGCCAGGTCCCGTAAGCACATGCCCATGTACAGCTGGTAAGTCTGGACACAGCAAGATAGCTTAGAACCCTGGAAGCACTTTCTACCGAGGGCATCCAGGTTCCAGGCCTCCCGGCCGGGAGGTACAAAGGGGTGCATCTTCTGACTCTTCAGGCGGTGCATGGCTGATTCCACAACCATGGAATTGTGCGGTAGCTGTGCCTTTTGGAACCCAGGGTTCTTATGGACTTGATAAATGGAATTGACCCGTTTACTAGGAACTGGCGCCGAGGCCGGTTCCTCCCACATATGGAAGAGCAGCTATTCCAGCATCGGAGGAACCGGTACAGTAAAGGCTTCCTTCGGAGGAAAATCATACTGGAGGGCATAGAGTTCCTCGGCTCGAGGCTCCTCCTCGATGTCTGCAGGGAATGCCAAAGGCTTGGCCAGGTCCCTCACAAAGTCCGAGAACCGGATATCCTCGGGGGTGGGGGGCGAGGAGGGACCTTCTCCGAGGCTCGGATTCTGGGGAATCCGAAGGGATGCACCGGGTACGGAAGGTGTTAGGAGACTCCTCGTCCTCCGTCTCCCATGCCGACTCCTCTAAGGAGGAATCGAGTGGCTCCAGCTGTGTGGACCTCGGTGCCACCCGCCCTGATGCCGAGGACACCAGCGTCGACGACCTCGGCCCTGCACAGGAGGTCAAGGGGGACCTTGGCTGAGCATCGACTTGAGACTCGATGGACTCAAGGATCGGCTCGGCCTCTGGGGTCGACTTAAGAAGTCGAGGTCCCGGTGGTCAGGGAAGATGCACCGGTCAGACCGGCGATCAATACCCGCTGCTGTTCCATGAAGGCAGCCAAACTGCTCTCCAAGGCCGTCAGCCTGAGTCCGAGCTCAGGAGACTCAGCAGCCCCCAACTCAGGCCCCGACGGTGTCGGGCCAGACGTCGGTTCTCCCAGAGGAGAGTCCTCGAGGACAACAGAACTTACATGAATCGGGGACTCCAGCTCCATGCGAGGTAGTTTGGACGGCCTCTCCGACTCAGAGTCCGGTGCGGCGGTCAGGGCTATGCAACCTGGCCCTCGAGGATCCAGGGGCCTCCACTGACGCCGCCCTCATGAGCTTCTTCTTCCTTTTGTGCTCCCGGGTGGGAGACCCCCTCTCAGAGGAACCACGACGGCGCTCGGGGTCAGACTCCTGAGATGTTGAGGCCTCTGACGAAGTCCGGGTCCGGCCAGATGCGGACTCTGAAAAAATTCTCACATTGATGCTGACAGCTCCGAAGTGCCTTCGACGATATTTTGCCGCACGGGCCACAGACCAGCGGGTCATGGTCGGACCCGAGGCATCGGAGGCAGCTGTCATGTGTGTCGGTGAGAGACATAAGTTTTTTGTACCGATCACATTTGTTGAACCCGCTGGCAGCCATTGGGGGAAAAAGGGCCCCTGCAAGGTCAAAAGACCGGGCTGCCAGTGAAAATAACAGAAAAAGCATGAACACTAGTCTCAAAGGACAAAAAATGAAAAAGAAGTTCCGGACTCAATACCGGTGTACCTAGCCCAGGTGGGACGGGGAACCAGCGTCGAACTGGATAAAGAAACGCGAAAAATCGCAGAAAAAAAAATCTACTTTTCCCGGGTGACACGAACTACGTCCGTTGGGCTCCGCGAAAAAGAAAGACTAAGGAAGATGGCATTCCCAAAGGCTTTCTTTGAAAGCTGGGGAAATGCTCCGCACGGGGGCTCCGTCGGCGCCGACGTCACCCATATGTGAGGACTGACTTCCTGCTTGGTCCTGGAGAAACGCTGCAGCTGAGTGTTCTCGGGGCTGGTGAAGAGGTCAACACATCAGGGTCCCTCAATGCTGGAAGATGGAGTTGGCTACCCCTGGATGGAGTCTCCACTCATGGGGTTAAAGTATCCTGTTGAGCCTGACTGTAAGCAGATTATCCTGACCCGGCAGGTAGAACGCCCGGAGGGTCATGCCATTCTCTGTGGTGAAATTCCACAGGCAGATTGCCTCCAGGTAGAGGAAGTAGGAGCCCATGCCTCCCTGCTTCTTGATGTAATATATAGCTACTTGGCTGTCCATCTGGACAAGCACCACTTGACCCAGAAGATGGGTGCGGAATACCCTGTGGTATTTGTCACCGCCCAGAGCTCCAGGAGATTTATGTGGAGGGCCCTCTCCTTCAGAGCCAGACACCCTGCGACTGCAGACAGTCGCAGAGTGCTCCCCACTCTGGCTTGGAGACGTCCATTTTGAGGCCACAGCATGCCAGCAGGGCCTGGAAGGATAGGCTGGTCATAAGGTTCAGCTGGCAAGCTGCCAGCAGCCGGGTGATTTTGACCCGATCCTCCAGATGGCCCATGGCGCGAGTCAACTGAGAGCTAAGAGTCCACTGGACCTGTCGCATCTGAGGGGTTACATACACAGTCAAGGCCATTTGCCCCCGTAGGTGTAGCAGAAGTCATACTAATGCCATAGAGCAGGGCTGCACCTCCCCTAACATGGCAAAAAGGCACTGTGCCCTGTCTGGTGGGAAGAAGACCCTGACCTGTGTTGAGTCCAGGAGGGCACTGATGAATGCCAGGCATTGAGTCAGGAGCAGGTGCGACTTGGGGTAGTTGATTACGAACCTCAGAGTCTGCAGTATCTTGATGGTGCAGTGCGCTGCAGCGCTTGCCTCCTCTGGCGAGTTTGCTTTTAGAAGACAGTTGTCCAGGGAGGGAAAGACTAACACGCTCAGCAGACAGAGGTGGGTGGCAACAACCGCCAGGCACTTAGTGAACACTCTGGGGTCCAAGAAGAGGCCAAATGGGAGCACCCTGTATTGGTAGTGGTGCCCTCTGACAAGGAAGTGGAAGTGCTAACAGTGCCGGGGGTGGATCAGGATGTGGGTGTAGGCATCTTTGAGATCCAAGGAGCATAGCCAGTCTTCCTGGAGAAGGTATGGCAGCAATGTCCCAAGGGAGAGCATCTTGAACTTCTCCCTGACCAGAAAGCAGTTGAGGTCCCGCGGGTCTAGGATGGGCAAATAGCCGCCTGTCCATTTTGGGACGAGGAAGTACCTGGAATAGGACCCCTTGTCCCAGAGGGGTAGAGGTACTGGCTCCACAGTCCAGTTCTTGAGCAGAGACTCGACTTCGCTCTGTAGGAGCTCTCTGTGCAGAGAGGTCATGGGAAGCTCCGTTGGGAAGTAGGGAGGAGGCATCTGGAAGAAATGGAAGAGGTAGCCCTCCCTAACCACTTGCAGCACCCATACATCAGAGGTGATGCCCAGCCAGAGACTTGCGAAATGGACCAGACGTCCTCCCATGTACTTTCGGTCCTCGGATGGAAGAGAGGCTATTGCCCAAGAAGTCAACCCCCCCCCCCCCCCAGGCTGCTGCTGGGGTGCCGATGGCTTTGACTCCAAGCTGGAGAACCGCTCCAACACAGGGTCTGGAGAGGTTCGAACCATGGAGGGGTCAGAGGTCGGCACCAACAACCCGGATGTACTGGGTACCAGGCCACGCTGTGCCTCAAGGCAAGCAGGCTGGGCTCCAGGGCCACCATCCTTACCTCAAGGCCAGTTGGATCCTCAGTCACTGGCTCGCGTCTCAACATCGAGCATGGAGCCAAGTCTCTCAGAGGAGAATAACACATAGTGATCACGCCGGGGGACTGAGCCTGAACCCTCGATGCAGAGGGAATCTCCTCCCACTGGGACAGCTTTGAGGGCCACTCCCAGCCATCGCCCTCTGTGTCAGGTCGAGGGCTCCGAACCCGGGAACCCGAGGGACTTACCTCCGATGCCAGGGTCATACTGCTACTTCAACCCCAGCTGGGATGACGGACTTGAGCCCATGGGGGAGGTCTTCAGAGGACGATCCCCAGTCCAAAACTCCGTGACCACAGTGTTCAGATTGAGCTCACCCGCGCAACACCGAGGCATCAGACCCAGGCCCCAAGGGCAGCAACTCTGCACTTGAGGACGATCCCGCAGCCAAGGTCTTTGAGGCAAACATGTCCTTATGCTGCTGATCCTGCTTCTTCTGGTACTTGGCAGACATCTGCAAAGAGAGCAGGCAGGAGTCATCGTCGTTGGCAGGCCCCAAGCAGTGGAGGCAGCAACTGTGGCAGTCTGTGATAGACATAGTACAGGAGCACTTGCCACAGTGCTTGAATCCACTGACTACTGACATAGTCGGGAACATAATGCCCGCAAGGTCAAACGTGCACGTCTCGGTCATGGACGGTGTGAGGGAACTCCCATGCCCTCAAAAAAAAAGTAGAAAAAGTACCCGAAAAAACACGACACAGAGGTGAGGGTGCAATCGGGCAACAGGAAGGTGATCGAGGAAGCAAACCGGCAAAAAGGTGTGAAAAAATGCACCAAGAAGCTAGAGGAAAAATCAACTTCTACCGGGGAAACAGATGGGGCTTCTGCAAGGCTCCACAGAAAAAAAAGATGACAGAGACAAAATGGCACCCTTGGGTGGGAAAGTGACTGCACATGTACGGTTTAACTCCCAAAGGTTTCTTTGAAAGCTGGGGAGTGAATCCGTACGGGCTCAGTCGGTGCTGATGTCACCCATAGTGAGGACTGACTTCCTGCTTGTTCCCGGAGAATGGAGTAGTTTAAGGACTGGTCCTGGGGTTATTTCTATTCAATATCTGTGTGAATGATATTTCCAAAGATATAAAATATAAAGTTTGCCTTTTTTGCAGATGATATGAAGATTGGAACAGAGTGGACACTTTGGAGGGGGTAGATAAAATGAGAAGCCATCTACAGAAAGAAAGACTGGTCAGAAATGCTTGGAAATTAAGCGTTAATGAGAAAAAAGTACAAAGTGATGCACCTGTTTTGCAGAAATCCAAAAGTAACTATATGCAACAGTTGGAGAGAGGCTGATGTGCACAGACCAGAAGACTGACCTTGGTTTGATGATCTTAAGGCAGCAAAACAATAAACCATAAAGGCAATGGCCAAGGTCAGAGGTATGCTGGGCTGCATTAAGAAAGGCATAACCAGCAGAAAAGAAATGCTTCTTGTAGAGATCACCGTCTAGTTTGAGGCCATATCTCAGTAAGGATATGATGAGGATAGAGGCTGTCCAGAGTATAACAACCAAAATGGTGTGGGGCCTGCATCTGAAGACATACGAGGCTGAAGAACCTCACTATGCATATCCTAGAGAAGAGAAAAAAATCAGGGGAAATAGAAAAACAAATGTTTAATTGCTTGAACATTATTGATGCACAAGTAACAAATCCTTTCCAAAGGAAAGGAAGCTGTAGAATTAGGAGACATGATATGAAGCTGCGAGGTGCTACAGTCAGAAGCAATGTCAGAAAACCTTTTTTCCCCAATGGAAGAGTGGTGTATGCCTGGAATGTTGTCTTGGAGCAGATGGTGGAAGCAAAACTGAGAAGAAATTCAACAAGAGTAGAACATACAAAGAGGATGGAAACCAAGCATTGAGGGCTTTGGCACAAAACAGTGAAAGGACTTTGCACAGGGGAGGGAAGGCATCCTGCACAGAGCAACAGTTACAAGCCTAAACAAAGGCCAAGGCCAGTTCGACCATTTGGCAAAACTAGGTAGTTGCCTAAAGCAGCAGTTTCTGAGGCACAGCAAAGAGCAGCAGTAAAGTAAAGCAATAGATTCCGACAGCCACACAAACTCAAAGAGCGATCAACATATTAGTTTATCCAGAGGAAGAGCAAAAACACACACATACAAAGAAAAGTTTAATATTTAAAAGTGTAATGTCCAATTATGCATTTTTACAGGATTGCTGTTGGAGGGGTGGTTTTTCAAATGATCAAGATTGCTGAGTTTAATTATCAAAAACTTGGAGGAGGGGAGGGCATAAGACTGAAAATTTACCTAGGGTACCCAGAACCCATGCACTGGCCCTGACAAAGGCATGAGGAGAGCATTCTGCATAGAGTGGCACTAACTACCCAACCATCCTACTAGACAGACGGGAAGGGTCAATTTAGTCTGTCATCATCTACTATGTTATTATGTTAAACCTTGAGATAAAAATTACCATATCTTCATGAAAAGGGTGAAATCCTAGCTCTTCCCACTAGTTTTATTTTCTTGTAGCTGGACTGCCAGAGATGGATTCTGCATTTGCACTGTGCTATAAAAATGTGTGGGCTGAAGCAAACTTGGACTCAGGGTAGATTTTTGGTTGGAGGATCTTGGTTGTTAATTTTTGTCATGGTCCGTTGCTAGCCATGTGTCGATAGCATGTTGATAACATATTGATAGATTTTAAATTGCCAGACTGGTTATTGTTCATTGATTTGGGCATTCATATTGATTTGTAAACCAGTACAGAAAAACGTCTGCCTTAATGGATACATAAAAACTCAAGAAACAAAAAGAGGACTGGCACCAAGTTCACTTGCTGAGCCACAGGGTAGCATGAGAAAATTTTTGAATAAGCATAGGAGACTCAGCAAATGACCCAGTAAAATGATCTATATTTACAGTTGTGGTCCACATTATTGGGACTAACGCTATTGAGATCCTTGTATTTTAGGTATGTTGTGTATAATATCTTGAGAAATAATTGGAAATATTCAATTGTACATCATAATATTTTAATAGTATGTTCAAAGGTATACAACAAAAAAAAAGGATGTCTGTTCTACTTATATGTAGGAATTTCTGAGCAAAACATAAAATATAACCTGGACAGGATTAATGCTAACCTTAATATTTGTTTGCACAACCCTTGGAAGTGATGACAGACTCCAAACGTTTCTTACAGCCGTCTATAAGTTTCATACATTTGTCTGCTGATAGTTTCTCCCACTCTTCAACTGCAATTTGTTCCAGCTCATGAATATTTCCAGGATTCCTTTTATCAATGACAGATTTCAGCTCTTTCCAAAGGTTCCCGATTGGATTGAGATCAGGAATCACTGTTGGCCAGTTTAAAACAGTCCATTTGTTCCTTTTTAACCATTCTTTTGTACATTTGGATGGAGAAATTTCACTTACCGTTAATTTCCTTTCCTGGAATACTGCTAGACCAGTCCAAACGGGTTGTGTCCCCCTGCCAGCAGATCTTGGAGACAGAATTCTGCCAGAGCTCTGATAGGCTGGACTCTGGTGATATGGTCCTACCCCCCTAGGGGTCTCCCTCAGTATTGTCTGTAAAGCGAACCCAAACATGTAACGCAACTAAACCATAAGACCACACATAGTGGACGTTTAATTCAACTATGTACAAGGGAGCTGAAAGTATCCCCAGAACGGAAGGCTGCTAAGACCGATAACGCAGCCATCGGGCCCCCATGGTGAGGCATACTGACAAGGAAGGAACAGAGGCCAGCGGCTTCACCGCACTAGCAGCACCGTAACTGACAGCAGGGTGGGTCCTGGACTAGTCTAGCAGTATTCCAGGAAAGGAAATTAACGGTAAGTGAAAATTCTCCTTCCAGTTCATACTGCTAGACCAGTCCAGACAAACGGGCAATACCCAAGCTACCTGCTTTCAAGGGGGGGTCAATGCCAACGACAGCACTGCAGCTCCAAACTGACCCTCCTGCCGAGCGTGAACGTCCAATCTATACTGACGGACAAACGTGGACAACGATGACCAAGTCACCGCCCAGCAAATGTCGAGAGGGGCTACTTGAGACCGCTCGGCCCAAGACAAAGCCCGAGCCCGAGTGGAGTGAGCTCGGAGCCCTGCTGGAACCTGCTTGCCTTGCAGTATATAAGCTGCCTCAATAGCTCCTCGCAACCATCTAGAAATGGTGGATTTGGAGGCTGCAAACCCCCGTCGAGGGTCCGCAAACAGACAAAAAGATGATCGGTCTTACGGAAGGCGTTCGTGAACTTAAGATACCGATAAAGCACTCTTTTCAGGTCCACAGCACGCGATTGACGAAGGTGACCGGAACACTGCTCTCTTTCAAAGGTAGGCAAGAAAAGAGGCTGGTTGACATGAAACGGGGTAAGCACCTTAGGTAAAAGGATGGAACCTTTCGAAGAGAAACTCCCGCCGAAGAAAACGCGAGATAGGGGTCTCGACAAGAGAGAGCCTGAAGTTCGGAAATCCGACGTGCCGAGGTTATGGCCACTAGGAAAACTGTCTTTAGCATTAAATCCTTAAGGGACCATGCCTTCAGGGGCTCAAAGGGAGGAGCAACAAGGGCACGGAGAATGAGAGCGAGATCCCAAGAAGGAACTAAAGGACGTATCGGGGGCCGTAATGTCTGAACCCCTTTAAGAAAACGCGAAACGTCCACATGCGAGGCGAGAGAATGTCCCGCTATCGGCCCTCGAAAACAAGTTAGCGTGGCAACCTGCACGCGCAAGGCCCTGAGCGCCAGATCCTGATCTAGACTGGCCTGCAGAAAGGAAAGAATATCCGGGATGTTGCAACACCAGGGCAAGATGTGACGTAGCGAACACCAAGTGTCAAAGAGACGCCACACACGAGCGTAAGCCAGCGATGTCTAAGACCGCCATGCCTTAAGCATTGTCGCCACCACTCTTGACGAATATCCCTTCTGAACTAACCTGCGGCGTTTCAGAGCCAGGCCGTAAGCGAGTAAGGAGCCGGGTTTCCCATTTCCACCGGCCCTTGGAGCAGGAGCCCTGGGAACGCCCCCAGGCGTAGAGGAGACGGCCAAGACAGCCGGACGAGAAGCGCATACCACGGTCTGCGAGGCCAATCCGGTGCTACCAGGATCACCGGGCCGCGATGCTCCCTGACTCTTTGGAGAATCTTGCCGATCATGGACCAGGGAGAAAGACATACAGAAGGAGATGGGTTGGCCACGCTTGAGACAGAGCATATGTCCCGTGCGACCCGTTGTCTCTCCAATGGCTGAAGTAGATCGGTGCCTTGGTATTCTGCGCCATAGCCATGAGATTCATTGCCGGTAGACCTCATCGTCGAACAATGGACTGAAAGGATTCTGACGCCAGAGCCCACTCCCCCGGATTCAGAGCATGTCAGCTGAGGAAATCGGCTTTTACATTGTCTACCCCCACGATGTGTTGCGCCGAGATCGCCTGCAGATGCCTCTCCCCCCACGGAAGGAGAAGACCCATTTCCGTCGATACACCTGGACATTTTGTGCCCCCTTGGCGGTTGAGGTATGCCACTGTCATAGCGTTGTCGGACAGAATTCGAACCGCCTGACGCCACAGAAGAGGCTGAAACTTTCGCAAGGGTAAGCACACCGCTCACGTCTCAAGGCGATTGATGGACCACCAGGCCTCCCGAGGAGACCAAATCCCCTATGTTGAGTGCGAGCCGCAATGCGCTCCCCAACCGGAGAGACTGGCGTCTGTCGTTACCAACACCCAGCGCGGAGTCTCCAAGGGAACCCCTCGAAGGAGACGAGACTGCGGGGCCGGAGCCACCAACAGAGGCAAAGTCTCACCGCCGGCAGTAGAGGCAACCGAACTGGATAATCCTCTGGATACCATGCTCGAGGCGAGACCTGTGCTAGGAGACTGAGAACTTGAGAAGTTAACTTGAGGAATCGAGGCATTAACAAAAAGACCCGACCTAAGGCTGTATCAAATCAAGCCCCCCCAAAAAATTTGATCTCCTGGGACGGCTGAAGACAACTCTCGTTGTGGTTGATTACCCAGCCGAGGCTTTCGAGAAAGGCAACAACCACCGAGACTGTGCTGCAAGCCTCAGGAAGAGAGTCTGTGGGAATGAGCCAGACGTCCAGATAAGGATGAACTCTGATGCCACGGCTGCGTAAGGCCGCAGCTACTACCACCATTACCTTGGAGAAGGTTCGAGGCACCGAAGCTAGACCGAAGGGCATCGCACGAAATTGGAAACGTTGACCGAGTACCGCGAATCGAACGAGTCGCTGATGCCCCTCTCAAATGGGAATGTGAAAGAATGCTTCTACGAGATTGAGGGAAGCTAGAATTCCCCCTTACTTACCGCTTGAATAACGGATCGCAGAGTCTCCATTCGAAAGTGTGGTACCCGAAGACTGCGATTGACACCTTTGAGATCCAAGATAGGATGAAAGGAGCCGTTTTTTTTTTTTTTTTTTGGCACCACGAAATAGACAGCGTAACGGCCTAGTCCTCTTTCCAATGGTGGAACTGGATGAATGGCAGCTAAACGCTGGAGTCTTTGAACGAATCAACATCCGCTGCCCATTGACACAGCCAGAGCCATCTCCAAGCTACTGTCACCGGTGCTACGAAGCGAGCTGACAGCCGCAAGAGATCAGAGAAGGCCTCTGCCAGGAATGCAGCGATGGATTCTAAACGAGCCAACTCGGGATCACCTGGAAGCTGCAGAATCCATCAAAGGGAGGCCCGTGCTGCTAGACCTGCACACACCCCTGCTTGAAGGGAAAGAGCGAACAACGAAAAATCCATCTTTAGCAGACTCTCAACTTTTTTTGGTCTTGCTGGTTGCGGAGTGCTGCTCCGCCCTCAACCGGAATTGTGGTATGCTTGGTGATCCCGGTCACTAACGCATCAACTTTCGGGTATGTCAGCCAACGGTCCAAGTCAGAAGGAGACCAAGGGTATAACTGACCAATACCGCGTGCCGTACGTAGAGAGGACTCTGGAGAGTCCCACTCTCGAGATACCATATGCTGTAACTCGGCTGGAAAGGAAAAAGCTTTGAAAGGCTTACGAATGCCCTGTAAAATGGGATCCGGCTGCAACAGGGTTTGAGAACTCTGAGGATCAGGCATGTCGACTAGGCATAGCGACTCCATCACCTGTGTGATTAGGGCCGGTAACTTCCCTTTCTGAAAAAGTCTGATATCTTGAGAGCCCTCGTGAACTGTCAGCGAAGAATCAGACGGAGAATATTCCCCATCTTCTTTCTCCAATGAGTCAGGGCTCACCTCCGACGATTTAAAGTCTTCTGGAATATCCGTAGTGTCCCGCAAGCCACATGCAACATTCCTAGAAGGACGTACTGCTTTAAGGTCTGAGGACTTTCGGGACTGCTTGCGAGACCCCACCATATCCTTGTGTGCTACCGGGCGGGTGCTGAAGGTATACCAACAGACTCAGAACGCCACAGGTACCATGCCTGGCGGAAGAGCGTCAGGAACTCCCTGTCAGCCAAGGCTGCCGTGGAGCCCAGCGGCTGTGGAAGCAAAATGGGAGCTGACTGAATCTTTTCTGCAGGAAGATCCTGCTGCAGGGGCTCTAAGGAGGGGGGAGTTAAAACGCTGATGTCCCCAGCTGGCAGCGCAGAGGGAATGGAGGAAGAAGATTCTCCTGGATGCAGCATTCAGGTAGAACACAAGCAATCTATTAACTGCTTTTTCTTATTATTACATATAATACAGCTGTGCAGATAAACAGGCATTGCAGAGGCTTAAACCCTTTTTTTGTAAACAAAAATCAAGGTAGGCTTAGGGAAACAGAAGACCCTTCAAAGAAAAGGGATTTTGAAACTCTGTGCCTTCACAGCATGTTTAAATGTTTTGAAATGGCTGCCCAGAGCTGTTCCCTCCAAAAAACAACACTGAAGAGAAATCCCTCCTGATTTTCAAAATGGCCGCTGGCACAGAAAAACTGCAAAATAAAAGTTCCCTAAGCTCTAAAAACCTTAAAAATGCAGCGAAATCGCTGGGGAAGAGGCAAGGAGTGCTGCTAGCAACTTAAAAATTAAAATCCTGATGAACCCTGAATCACCAGAAACAGAGGGGAGAAGGAAACTGTCAGTTATTCACTGTGCTGGTACAGAGGAGCTGAGCTCCCATGGAGGAGAAGAGAAACTTTCAAAGTCAGTGTAAGGTAATTACAGCGACTGAAAGGTAGGGAAATTAGAGTTGGATCCCTCTGCAGCCACTTAGACCCTCATGGCAGGGGCTGGAAGGTGTTACTGGAGAAAAGGGGAGCTGCACAGACAGTGAAATCAGAAGCTCAAACCCTGTTGTATTGCTGATTACAGAAAATACAGCTGTTAAGGAGGGAAGCCTGGGAAACCCAGAGAAACACCTCTTGTGTGCTCTGGGTGCATCCAGGAAATTAAAATGAAGAAAATAGGAACTTCAAACCCAGTTGAACAGACCCTGATGAAACCGGAAGTGAAGGAATCAGGTCAGAGACAGTCGGTCCCAATGCAGTTGAAATAAACCCAGGGCAGCCGAGGCAAGTAAGAAAAACAGTTTACTTACAGTTTCTCTCAGAAATTGATACCTGATCCTCCTGCTGACTAAGCTCTTGTGGCAAAGACTCAGCGCTACTTAAAGAAAATTGGGAGCTGTACTGAAGCCAGGCCCAGGAGCTCTACAAGTTTATCTGGGGAATCAAGTTGCTGGGAAACCCAGAGTAACACCTCTTGTGAAATCTGGGTGCATCCAGGAGCCTCAAGATACAGAGAAACCTGATTTTAGGGAGGCCTTCGTCCAGCTAACAAGCCCTCATGGCCAGATGCTGGGGATTCTTCCTGTCAGCGAGCTCTACTGTGTCAGAAACAGGAGCTCAGCTGCAAACACCCTGGTGCACAGTGAAACTATACTGGCAGCAACAGGCAAGTGGAAATATCAATCCCCAAAGGGATTCTAAATAATTTTAAAGATTTTGAGGGAAATACACCAAAGCAACCAGACCTGCTGGAGACAGAGAAATACTGAGGGAGAACCCTAGGGGTAGGACCATATCACCAGAGTCCAGCCTATCAGAGCTCTGGTAGAATTCTCTGTCTCCAAGATCTGCTGGCAGGGGGACACAACCCGTTTGTCTGGACTGGTCTAGCAGTATGAACTGGAAGTATGTTTTAGGTCATTGTCCTGCTGAGGGACCCATGACCTTTGGCCCAGGCCTAGCTTTCTGACACTAGGTAGCGCATTTCACTCCAGAATAGCTTGGTAGTCCTCTGACTTCATGATTCCTTTAATACGTTCTGGGTCTCCAGTTCCTGAGGTAGAAAAACAGCCCCACAACATTATGGAACCTCTACCATATTTAACCGTATGAAGGGTGTTTTTTTTCCTTATAAGCTTCATTTCTTTGCTTGTAAATATATCACTGGTCTGCATTGCCAAAGAGCTCAAGTTTAGTTTCATGTGCCCACAGAACACTTTCCTGGAAGGATTGTGGTTTTTCTAGATGGGTGTGGGAAAAGATCAGACATGCCTTTGAGCAGTGAGGTCCTCCTTGGCTTCGCCCATGAAGTCCTTTCTTTGTTTAGTGCACAGTGTATGGTGTGGGTTAAAACCACCACTTCAGGTCAGCCTTCAGCTATTTTGATGTTGTATGTGTTGTTTTCCTAACAGTTTGTACTAACTTTCGAAGACGTCTAGGATTAATTTTCCTCTTCCCACCACATCCTGGGAAGTTCTTGACAGTTCCATGAGCAAAAAACTTCTTAACATTGCGAACTGTAGGCACAGGAATCCCAAGGTCTTTGGAGATGACCTTGTACCCCTTTGAAGTTTGTCATAAAAGCTATCATCACCAGTCTCGGGCAGCTCTCATCTTCACTATTATGAAAATGGAACAGGGAGTGAATGTGGCCATTTTAAACTTGGGAGCAATCATTCACTGGTTAATTCAAGTCATGTGAGTACTGACAATTTATCACAGGTGCATCTAATTTTACTGCTATGGGAATGTGGTTCTTCTGTTCAAACGGATTTGAATTGTTTATAATGGTACCAATAATCATGTTTTGGCAATGTCCCAGTTTTTATACTATTTCCTTTTTAATTGGTCTTGTTTTATTTGATTCTTGTGTGTGTCAAATATGTATGTATATATAGTCCAAATCCATTACACTGGCTATTTTGTTTTCAGGAGATATTGGACATTAAGGGGTTGAACTGCAAAGGTGCCAATAATATTGACCACAACTGTATGACTGTATAAGCTGCGTCAGAAAAAACTAAACATGCTTACAAGCTTCAATAACAAATTTGGAAATTCAGTTGAAATAATTCTTTCCCTCTTACCTGACAGGAAGAGTCCTGTCCCCTTTCCTTCTATCCATTTCTCTCTGCGGAACAGGATACCAGCGGAAATTCAATTTCCAATTGAAGCCACCATAAGTCATATCAGAACCTGCCATATACTCAAAGGTATCATCACTGATTACATCAATGATAGGGCACACTACTGTTTTCCTAGAGACAGAGGAAAACGCCAAAATTAGAAGCAAAATATTTACTGGTCAGTATTAAAAAGCACTTACATGGCAGATAAATGAATATATTTAGGCCATACAACTCAATATTCAGTCAAAATTCATATGTATAAAACTGGAAGAAAGTAAGGGTGTTCCAGGGGTGGGGCAAAATTTATCCAAATGAAAACGATAGAGTAGTTACTCACCTGTAACAGGTGTTCTCCAGGAGCAGCAGGAATCAGTCCTCACATATGGGTGACATCGACGCCGATGGAGCCCTTGCGGAGCATTTCCCCAGCTTTCCAAGAAAGCCTTTGGGAATGCAGGCACGCATGCGCGGTTCCCTTCCCGCCTAAAGGGGCCATCTTGCTCAGTCAAATGACATAGCTAAAAACAGCACACAAAAATGTAAAAATAAACTATGTACAACTGCAACTCCCAGGGGAGGAGGGAGGGTTGTGAGGACTGATTCCTGCTGCTCCTGGAGAACACCTGTTACAGGTGAGTAACTACTCTTTCTCCAGGACCAAGCAGGAAGTCAGTCCTCACATATGGGTGACTCCCTAGCTCTGGGCTACCAGGAACCCAGGCTGAACAAGAGAACTCCCTCTAGTCCCAGCATCAAAGAAAGGCTTTTCACTGACAGAACCTCCACCGGTAGCCCAACAGAGGGCAGGAAGGCAGGAGTTGCCTAAACCTCAAAGAGATTCCGGAGTACTGCCTGGCCAAAAGCACTGTCTCTACGGGACTCCCTCTCCAGAAAGTAATGGGCCGCAAAGGTCTGGCTTGAAGACCAAGTTGCAGCCCTGCAGATGTCTACCAATGGTACAGAGCGGAGGTGAGCCACTGAGGCAGCAATTGCCCTGAAACGATGGGCCGTGACCCGACCCTGCAAAGGAAGGTCAGCCGCCCTGTAAGTCCAGGTGATACAGTCAGCCACCCAGATGGACAAGGTACGCTTGGACACAGCTAACCCCAAATTATTAGGGTCAAAAGATATGAAGAGCTGAGTAGCCCTTCTGTGCCCCTGCGTACGGTTAAGATAGAAGGATAAGGCCCTTCTACAGTCCAGAGTATGCATAACTGCTTCAGCCTGGCTTGCATGAGGCCCAGGGAAGAATGTTGGAAGAACCACCTCCTGGTTGAGGTGGAAAGAGGAGACAATCTTCGGGAGGAACTTTGGATGAGTCCTGAGGACTACCCTGTACCTATAGAATCTGGTGTAAGGCCTGTCACAGACCAGTGCCTGAAGCTCACTCACTCGCCTAGCCGAGGTTAGGGCTACCAAGAAGAGTGTCTTCCAGGACAGGAAGCGGAGAGGACAAGTAGCCATTGGCTCAAAAGGTGGGCGAGTCAGTTGCTGCAAGACCACATTCAACTCCCACTCAGGAGCAGGAGGACGGATTGGAGGCTTGAGCAAGAGCAAGCCTCTGAGAAACCGGGACACCAAGGGGTGAACTGACAGAGAATGTCCTTCCACCAATGAGTGGTGAGCTGCTAGAGCTGAGAGGTGGACCCGAACAGAATTGGACTTAAGTCCTTGATTTGATAAGTGCAGTAAGTACTGAAGCACTACTGGTACAGTACAGGAGAAAGGATCCTCTGTACGTAGGTGACACCACACAGAAAACCTTTTCCATTTAAGAGCATAGGTTTTCCAAGTGAACTGTTCCCTAGAGGCTAGGACAACCTCCTCAACTTCCTGAGGTAGGCCCCAGGGAGCCAAAACTACCCTTGCAGCCTCCAGGCCATCAAATTGAGAGCTTTGAGACTGGGGTGTAGAAGGGAACCCTGATCCTGAGACAGAAGGTCGGGTTGCAACCCCAGAGGCAGTGGGGGGATCCACTGCCACCTGAAGCAGAAGTGGAAACCAAGGCTGTCTCGGCCACCTGGGAGCCACCAGCAGGACCGAGGCCTTGTCCTGAAGAATCTTGAACAAAGTTCGGGCCACCAAGGGGTGTGGGAGGAAACGCATAGAGGAGGCCCTGAGACCAAGGAATCAGAAAAGCATCTGCTGCTATCCACAGAGGATGTGGTTGCCTGGAGCAGAACTTTGGCAGCTGTTTGTTCAGAGGACTGGCAAACAGATCTATGGATGGAAGTCCCCATTTCAGGAAAATCTTCTGAACCACCAAAGGATGGAGCTGCCACTCGTGGGGCTGCAGAATCCTGCTCAACCTGTCTGCCAGGTAGTTCTCCTGGCCAGGTAGATACACTGCCTTGAGGAGCATGTTGTGTCTGAGAGCAAACAAGCAAAGGTCCTGTGCCTCCTGACAAAGGAGCCTGGACCCAGTGCCACACTGCTTGTTCACATAAAACATGGCTACCTGGTTGTCTGTTTGAACGAGGACAGACTGATGAGCCAGGGTTGGAGAGAAAGTCTTGAGGGCTAGCCAGCAGAGAGTCCAACCTTGCCCCTATGAACTCCAAGTTTTGGGAGGGGAGCAAAGTGGACTTTGCGAAGTTTATTACAAACCCCAGGCTTTGAAGAAGAGCAATAGTTCTGAGGGTGGCTTGTCTGGCCTCCTGGCACGTCTGATCCCTGATGAGCTAATCATCCAGATAGGGGAAGACAAAGATTCCTTGATTTCTCAGGTAGGCCACCACCACTGCCAGGCATTTGGTAAAGACACTGGGAGCGGAGGTGAGGCCAAAAGGCAGTACTCTGTACTGATAATGGTTTCCTCCCACAATGAACCTGAGGTACTTTCTCTGGTCTGGATGAATGAAGATGTGAGTGTACGCATCCTTTAAATCTAAGGAGCATAGCCAATCTCCCTGCTGGAGGTAGGGCAGAAGTGTCCCAAGAGTAAGCATTTTGAACTTTTCCTTCTCTAGGAATTTGTTGAGATTCCTGAGGTCTAGAATAGGCCGAAGGCCACCGGTTCTTTTGGGTACAAGGAAATACCTGGAGTAGAACCCTTGACCTTGTAGGTGGGGAGGCACAGGCTCCACTGCCCTGTCCACCAACAGACCTTGGAGCTCCTGGAGGAGACGATCTGTGTGTAGGGGAGGCCTGGGAGGCTCCCCTGGAAAGTATGGAGGAGGAGGCTGTGGCCATATCCCTGACGAACTCCGAGAACCGGGTATCCTCCGGGGGGGGGGGGGGATCTACTCCGGGGCTCAGACTGCGGTGAGTCCGATGGGATGCATCGCGTCCGGAAGGTGTCGGGGGACTCCTCGTCCTCCGTCTCCCAAGCGGACTCGTCCGATGAGGATTCGGGGTCCGACCGCACGGGGCCTGCAAGCACCCGCCCCGACGCCGAAGGCACCGGCATCGACACCCTCGGTCCCGAACGGGAGGTCAAGGGAGACTGCGACCGAGGTCGACCTCGAGCCTTCATGGTCTCGAGTATCGGCTCGGTCTCCGGGGTCGACTTCGATGTCGATGTCCCAGTGGTCGGGGCAGATGCACCAGACAGGCTGGCCGTCAGTGCCCGCTGCTGTTCCATGAAGGCAGAAAATCTGCTCTCCAAGGCTGTCAGCCTGAGACCCAGCTCAGGAGACTCAGCAGCCCCCGACTCGGGCCCCGGCAGTGCCAGGCCCGACGTCGGCTCTCTGGGAGGAGAGTCCACGAGGACTACAGGACTTACATGTCCAGCAGACTCCGGCTCCACTCGAGGTACTTTGGGAGGCTTCTCCTGTTCCACGGGCCCGGGACGACGGTCGGGGGTCTGAGACCTAGCTCTCGAGGAGCCAGGGACCTCTTCCGATGACGCCCTCGCGAGCCGCTTCTTCCTCTTTCGTTCCCAGTCGGGGGACCCCCTGTCTGAGGAGCCCCGACGATGCTCGGGATCCGATTCCCGAGATGTCCAGGCCTCAGACGAGGTTCGGGCCCGGCCGGAGGCCGAGTCAGAGAAAAGCCTTTCCTTTTGGTGGTGACAACTTCGAAGCACCTTGGGAGACATCTTTCCACATGTTCCACACGTCTCAGGATCGTGGTCAGGACCAAGGCACCGAAGGCAGCAGTCATGTAAGTCAGTGAGAGACATTAGCTTCTTACACCGATCACACTTTTTAAACCCACTGGAAGCCATCGGGGAAAAAAAAAGAGTCCCCACGAGGTCAAAGGATCGGCCTTCCAAGGAAAAAGAAAAAAGGGTGCGAACGCCAGCCACGAAGGGCAAAAACCGAAAAAAGAAGATCGGGCTCGATACCGGTGTACCGAACCCAGCAGGAGGGGAACCGGCGTCGAACCGTAGGAAAAATCAGCAAAAAAAATTGCGAAAAAATCTAACAATTTTCCGGGAGGACTAGGACACACGTCCGGTGGGCTTCACTTAACCCCTCCATTGCCTCAGGTACACTTAGATTGTGAGCCCTTCGGGGACAAGGGAATAAAAAGTACCTGTTAGTATATACATGTAAACCGCTCTGATGCATACATAAAGGGCGGTATATCAAATGCCTAACCATAACCATAACCACTGAGCAAAATGGCACCTTTAGGCAGGAAGGGAACCGCGCATGCGTGCCTGCATTCCCAAAGGCTTTCTTGGAAAAGTGGGGAAATGCTCCGCAAGGGCTCCATCGGCGTCGATGTCACCCATATGTGAGGACTGACTTCCTGCTTGGTCCTGGAGAATTAGCAGCTACAAGAATAAATTTCTGTTTGAGAAACCATCACAAATAGTTGCTCCAACTTAAATAGATAAGCTGCCCATTTAACTTTACGAACAATGGATATTGTACATAATAAAATATAGTTACTCGCCTGTAGCAGTTCTCCATAGATAAGCAAAGTTCTCACATATGGATGAAGTCATCTGACAGAGTCCCATGTGGGAGTATTCCGAGCTCCTTCTAGAAGCTTTTGGAAGCTCCACTGAACATGTGTGTGTCCTGCCTGCAGCTGCGGCACCATCATGAACTCAATCTGGTACAATAGATGAGAAAAATACAACTCCAAGGGGAGGCGGGTGGGTTGTAAGGAGTTTTCCTGCTGTCCACGGAACACTTGCTACAGGTGAGTAACTATATTTTCTCCATGGACAAGCAGGAAAAAAGTCCTCACATATTTTATTTATTTATTTAGCCAGTTTTGTATACTACCTTATCCTTCAATCAAAGTGGTTAGGGATATGACAAGGTGTTTACATTAAACACAGGTGACAAGACATATATATATTTCTGGGGGTTGAGTCCCAGGTCTGAGATGTTGGGGTATGGTGGCTGTGTCGGCAAGGCTACGTGGATTGGGAGTTAAGGGACTTGTTCATATGAGGCCATGAACAGGTAGGTTTTGAGGGATTTGTGGATGTCCTTGAGGTCCTTTTGTGCTCTTAGTTCCTTAGGGGGCGAGTTCCATAGGTCTGGGGCCGAGAGTGAGAAGGCTCTTCTGGAAGTTGATCTCTTCATTTTGTGGTATCCGGCCGGGGTGAGGAGTCTGTTGCTGCCTTGAGTTCACCTGGGTCTGCTGCTTGTGTCTTTGGTTATTGTGGTCTGTAGAATTTCTGCTGAGCAGTGGTGTATGGTCTTGAAGATTAGTGTTGCCTTGCATTTTGCCCGTGCCGTTATGGGTAGCCAGTGCAGCTGTCGAAGTACTGGTGTAAGGTGTTCGTATTTCGGCGTGCCTGTGATTATGCGTGCTGCAGTGTTCTGAATCAATTGAAGTGTGTGTACAGAATGTTTGGGTAACTCCTGATATAGTGAATTTCCATTGTCCAGTATGGGGGTAATAACTGCCTGGCATGCTGTGTGGAAGTGTTCTTGGCTGAGAATTGGCTTGAGTCGTCTGATGATCTTTAAACGATGGTACGCTTTTGCTGCAGTCTTGTTAATATGGGAATGGAGATTCAGGTTCTTGTCTATGATGACACCGATATACTTTACTTAGTCCTTTGTTGTGATTGTCCTGTGGAGTATATTGATTTCTTGGGGTGGGGTGAATGTTGTGCTCCTGGAAATAAACACTGTTTCAGTCTTATCAAAGTTTACCTTGAGGTTATTGTCGGCGAGCCAGCTATTCCTATGTTCGAGGCATTCAGTGATTGAGGTTATGTCAGGGGTGCTCAGGTCGATTGGGGTGTACATCATGTTATCTGCATACAGGTGATATCGTATGTTGTGTTATCTAATGATGCTGCATATGGGCTGTACATAGATGTTGAATAGTATTGATGAAAGGGCCGATCCCTGTGGTATTCCTTGCGTGGCGGTAAATTGAGCCGATTTCTTTTCCTCGCATTTTACTTGCTATGTGCGGTTGTTTAGGTAGGAGGTGAACCATTTCAGGGTGCTGTTGCGTAATCCCATTTCTTGGAGGCACTGTGAGATCCCGTGTCAAAGGCAGCTGAGATGTCAATGAAAATTAATAGGAAACCGTTCTTTACGTTGTCTATTCCTTTCAGCAGGGTGTCAGAGGGGGAGGTGAGCAGAGTCTTTACGTTGTGATGTGGTTTGAAGCCATTTTGTTGCAAGTCCAGTGGAGCATGAAGGTCCACGTGATCCTGTAGTTGTCTTTGTACTACTTTCTCAATGATTTTGGAGATAAATGGTAAGCTTGAGATCGGGCGGTAAGATTTTGGGTCAGAGGGGTTTAGCGAGTTGCCTTTAAGGAATGGTCGTATGGTAGCTTGCTTTAGAAATCTGCGGGAGGTGCCCTTGCTGGAGGGACTCCTGTACAATTTTATGTAGGAGGTGGCTTAGTTGGTTCTTGGAAGCCTTGATCCACTCCACAGGGCATAGGTCGGCAGGTGAGGTTGTTGTATTAAGGGACATATGGGACTCCCTAGCTACAGGCTACCTTGAACAAAAAATAGATATATTAAGAAAGGTTGCCATATCCCGGAGAAAAGCCTGAAAAGACTGATCTCCTATGGGAACTATCCCTGGTAAGGCTAAAGAAAGAGACCTAGTAGATGGACTGGGATACTGGCATGTTAAGTTAGAGGCAGTGGGTACTGCATCAATGCCAGGTATCGGTTCCAAACTAGGCATCGGTGCAAGAACAGGCATAGACATCGATACTGATAGAGGATTAGCAGTTGAAGTTGCCATCGGGGACTGCTGCAGTGGTACCGAGATCATGAGAGAGTTATGGCTAGGATCTTCGGAACTGCCCATCTGGAAATGACAGGAGTCGGTTCCGGAACGCGTCGGTACCCAGTCCTCGAGACTAGATATCGATTCAAGACTCGGCATCGAAGAAAGCGAGACTATCGATGCATGTCGCGAGGGTTCCGACGCCGGTGGCGGCATCGGTGATGCCGATACCACTAAGGCAGCCTGGGTTACATCGATCGGTACCGACGGTACCGAGGATACCCGATAACCCCCCCTTGCCAAGGGTAAGGCGGTCCACCTCGATGCCGATGCCAGGGTATCGGAACCGATCGATGCCGGTACCGTCCCGGAGCATGGCTGAGAGTGAGAGACGTCAATGCGGTGCGTATCGATCGGTCCCGAAGGTACCGAGGATGCCCGATGACGATCCCTGGTGAAGAGTGGAACACTCGACACCGGTGCCGATGACGGAGGCTCGGTACCGCTCGAAGCGGATACCACCCCCGCGCATAGCTCAGGTATGTTCTGTGAAGGGTGAGCCCAAGTAACAACCTGAAACCCCTTTAACGCTTTGGAGCCTGAAGACTCCCGCAGGGGTAATGCCAATGGATTCTTGAGGGTAAGACCGGAGCCGTCACCATGCTGGGCATGGGACATACCACTCAAGCACTGACTAGTCTTAACAGACTGTTTGTGGGTTACCTGATCCTGTGAAGTAGAGAAACCGGGTACCCTCACTGTCGAGGAAAAAACGGTATCGAGGGAAACTCTAAAGAGTGAAGGTTTCCTCACAAAATTATCCCCTGACAAGTCAGGGGAAAAAGGGTCAGGACCCACACAGTTGAGACACCAACTATTGGTGTCTAAAAAGAAACAGGTGTTTTTACATCGAATGCACTTCTTAGGAAAAGAAGGCTCCATAATGAAGAGGCCTGGTAGGCCCAACAAGTTAAGGCAAAAAACTGAAGAAAATGTTTCTCAGAATTTAGTCAAAAATCCATCGGCGATACCCTCCTGCCCCTCCTGGGCTCTTTTCCCCCTTTCAATCTTTTTCTCCACCCTTTCCTATTCTGTTTATTTTGGTGTTCTTTTCTACCTTTATTTTCAGTAGCCTATTTTTGTATTGTACACCGCCCTGATGCTTCGGCCTGGGCGGTTTATCAAATTGTGCAAGAAAGATAAAGAAAGATAAAGAAATACAGCCGCGACCACAAGAAATCAAAAAACGAAAGTAATTAAAGAAATTAACAAGAAAAGTTTCTGCGGTGACAGGAGGACGTCCTGCCGGCTCCGCGGAAAAACAAAAACTGAAGAGAGGCTCTGGAGAAGGCGGGAAGTCAGCGCGCAGGCGCGAGGGATGCTGCCAAAAGCTTTCTGATTGGAAGCTGGGCAGCGTTCCCGTGCAGGCTCCGTCGGTACCGACGTACCCATATGTGAAGACTCATTCCTGCTTGTTCCTGGAGATAGAAAAGGATGAGAACTGGAGAAGTAAAGTTAGAGGTCTGTGCTGGGGTGGGGGAGTGTATACTTGTGTGCAAAGAAATGCACTCATATACTCCTGCCATTTCCTCCACCCTCAAAAAAAGCTGTGTATAGGAAGGGGAAGGTTCGAAGTATATGATGATTAAGTCCTGTGATAATTTCCAAATCCCTGGCTAGATATACCCAACAGCAGCAGGGGAATACAAGGTTTAGAAGATAATGTTGGTCCTTAAGTTAATTTTAATGTCTAATGACACACAAGTAATAATTAAAGCTAATATCATGCTGCATATTCTTGCTACTTTGACAACTCATTTTCCCAGTAATTTTAACATTAAAAAAGGAATCCATAGTTAATGGTGAAAACTGATTTCACTGTATTTATGTGTGCACAAGCAAGAGAGGAGAAACATTTCTAGGTAACAGATGAGCACAGTTGAATAAAGTCCTAGAATGAGAAATAAATATTCTTATAGACAAGAAAATTTCAGATTTAAGTTGACAGAGGGTATTTATAAGTAGCATTTCCTCTAAACAACCTTACTTTAAAAATTTCAAATGTTAGCTTCTAAAAAACTGTTCATAATTACCTATCAAATTTGATCCGTGCCAACAGAGGCTCCAGCCATCCTACTGTACATTCACAATGGGCGTCTAAAAAGGTGATGACCTGGCCTTTAGAAGAGGAGGCACCTCTCAATCTGGCTCTGATCAGTCCAGAACGTTGTTCCATTCGAATCACATTAACTGGAACTTTTAACTTTTTCACATAGTTCTCCAGAAGCCTCTTCAAAAAATCTACAAAAAGATAATTAAACCCACAGTTAACAGTAAGAACAATGACCTTTTTATATAATTTAGGCAGTGAGACTCTGCTTATTAAGCTAAAGTAAACATAGCTTAGTAAAACAATAATGGATAAAAAGTTAACACTTTATAAACGTGATATCATACTATAGATATGCAAATTGAAGCAGCAATTTATTCTGTAAAGTTCTGTGATTTGAGCTCCCTGAGTGATAACCATTCTGCTCTTCTGTCAAAATCTTGAATATACTACTCTTCAGACTAAAAGGTCTTCAGCATGAAACAATTTAATTGAGACGGAAGGAGACCTGACAGATTTAATTAAAGCTTCATTTATTAAGATGTATCCCAGCAACAAAGATTATTCTGCTTAATGTTTTCTACAGAAACTAGATACAAGGAAATCTTCCAACCCGAGTTCAAAGTGAATTACCTTCAGATGCAGCAAGTATTATCCTTCCCAGAAAGCTTACAATAAGGGTCTCATTTACTAACTTGTGTTAACATTTTAATGTGCATTAATAATGAATTATGCACTTAATAAACATGCCCATTAAGAATAATGGGACTTGTGTTATGTGCCTGTACTTTTATTAAAGTACAGGTTAGTAAATTTATTTATTTGATTTTATATTCTGCACTATTTTGAAATCAGCGTGTTTACAGAGAACAAGTATCCACTCATTACATAGAACAGGCTTTGCATAGAACAGGTATAAAACAGAATAGCAAAAAGGGAATTTCACAATTGTAATTTTGTGACCAGTTTTTTTTTAAATTACAAATCCTCACATTCAAAATTCTACATGCTTCTGTTGTCAAATTATTTTAAACCTATGGGGTATGGTAATGGACTGAGGTGAAAATCCTACTTTCCCTGTGGCCTATCACCCATATCACCTTTGTGATCAGTTTATTATCCTACAAGTAAAGACTGAATAAGTAGCAGAAGCTGTCCTTTATATATTTACTTGACCCCTGCACAACTTTAAATGCTTCAAAGGATTTATTTAACATTAATTTTATGCACAAAACATTTTTAGAGGTTAATTTATGCTTTCAAGTGGGACAGTTTTCTGGCTTTGGAAGAAATATGGCAACATATAGCATTATTTGTTAGAGCAGCAGTCTAAGAGCTGATAAGTCGGTGTTCAAATGCCTTTTCTCCTTCAAGTTCTTTGTGACCTTGCACAAGTCAGTTTATTCTTCACCAACAGATATGAACCTGTGACACCCATCCTAAAACAACTGCATTGGCTCCCTATAGCTAACCGCCTAAAGTACAAAGCCCTCCTAATGACATTTAAAATCCTGCACAACCTTGCCACAATCTCCCTGGAGAAAATCATACATTGGACACCAAACAATAGAATGAGAAGAACAATCATGGCAAACACACTTACCATCCCGTCAGTAATAAGAAAGAGCTCCCAGGCTGCTAAGAACAGAGCTTTCTCACTATACGCGCCAACTCTCTGAACTCCCTCCCTGCCCCAATCCGTGCTATTTCCGACTTGTCTACATACCTTCAGGAAAGCAATAAAGACTCATCTTTTCCAACTGTATTATGACCATATAACATAACTTTGCTTTGGATCCCACCTGCTTGCCATATCTCAGACCCACCTAACTCTCACGATCCACTAAGAATCCTGTAGATAGTTTCCCCAAGTTGACACCCCTGTTTTAATGTAAAAGGTTACTGTGTATAGTATAATACCTGTTCTCCTTCAGGAAATTAAATACCACCATGCCCACTTCCACAATAGGGTATCTCCTTGCAATTATCACAAGTATATTCCTTTCCCAGAATCTTATACCAGATTGCACTATCTCCAGGAACAAGCAGGAATAAGTCATCACATATGGGTACGTCGGTACCGACGGAGCCCGCGCGGGAAAGCTCCCCAGCTTTTCAGATTAAAAGCTTTTGGGGCCTCCCACTGCACATGCGCGCTGCCTTCCCGCCTTCCTGACCAGCTCTCGTCAGTTTCTTTTTTTCCGCGGAGCCAGCAGGTCGTGTTCCTGTCACCGCTGAAGAAATTGTTAATGTTATGTTTTTTCTTTAGACCGCGTACCTGCCTTCCCCATTCTGAAACCGGTACTGCCGGTCTCTCTTTCTTTCTTTGAAAAAAAAAAATATATATTTTTTTCTTTTCTTCAGCACAGCTTGGTATTTTGTTAGGCCTTCAGGCCTACACAAATTCTCCTCATGGAGAAGCCAGTTCCTGGTTTTAAAAAGTGTACCAAGTGCAGTGCTGTCATTCCTCTTACAGACACCCATGAATGGTGTCTTAAATGTTTAGGACCTGACCATTCCATACCGGACTGCCCATCCTGCTCCCAGATGTCGAAACGTGGATTGCAGAACCGGGCCAACAAGTTCCATGTGCTGTTTCCTTCAGAAGCATCACAGTCATCCAGGTCTTCCTCTCCGGATGGATCTCAGGTAACCAAAACTCCAGTGGGCAAATCCTCTAAAAGCAAATCTCTTTCTAAAGATCGAGAGGCTCTCAATTCTGAGTTCGAGGATTCTGCCCAGGCCAAAAAACACCGACGGGAGGCTCCGGACTCCAAAGCAATCATGGGGTCACAGGTTGACATCGATGGCGCGGCCTCGACAGATCACCTGTTGTACTGCTCTGGGGCACCGGCCCATACCGGTACCGACATCCAGGCAGCAGTGGCGTCTATGGGCAATACTGTCCAAGTCATGCAGCAGGCCATTCTGGCTTTTATTAATGCTGCTACGCCCTCGGTACCGCAGCCAGCGGTACCGGGTCCGGTTCCGGTAATGGCTTCCATACCGGAACCGAGGCCATCGTCTTCCAAACGCAGATCGGTTCCGCATGCCGGATCCGGGCTTTTGCCCGGTACCGATCCCATACCCGGTACGCCCGATGTCGATACCGAACGGTATGCGTATCGTGCGTTGGAAGCACATAGAGGATACTCTGCTTCCTCAGAGGATTTTAACTCCTCTGATGATTCTGATGAGTTCTCCCTTGATCTTCCTGAGGAGCCTTCTTCTCCTAAAAGGAGAATGTCTCCACCAGAGGATTTGTCCTTTCAGGACTTCATCATAGAAATGACTAAAGGTCTTTCTATTGCTTCATCCTCTGAAAAGGAACCCAGATCAAAGAAACTGGATATTTTAGGATACTCTAAGTCTCCTAAAGAGGCAGTTACCCTGCCTATCCATGAAATCCTTCAAGAACACTTGATGGACTTATGGGAGACTCCTCTAACATTGTCTCCTTCTCGCAGGTTGGACACCATGTACCGTGTCCCCCCTTCTCCTGGTTTCCAAAAAACTCAGTTGCCTCACCATTCTATTGTGGTGAAGTCTGCAATGAAGAAGATAAAGAGTACCAAAAGGCACTCTTCTACTCCTCCAGGGCGAGAATGTAAGACTCTAGACTCTTTTGGCAGGAAAATTTTCCAGGCTACTATGCTTATAGCCAGGATTAATTCCTATAGTTTTTACATGGGCATGTTTCTCAGTGAAATCGCTCTAAAAGTTCGGCATTTTGCCCCCTTTATCCCTGAGGATAAGAGGGAGCAGTTCATTTCCTTAGTGAAACACCTTTTGGATATTTCAAAGTTCTCCAACAGGGCAGCTTTTGATTCCTTTGAGGGTGCTGGTAGGGCTTCGGGCATTGCTATAGCAGCCCGACGTCTTGCTTGGCTCCAGGCTTCTGATCTAGAACCTTGGGTCCTAGATGGCTTACGAAATCTGCCCTGTACAGGTGAGAACTTATTTGGTGAGGAGTGGCAAATTAAGGCCACTCAAATGGACGCAGAAAATGCCACCTTAGATAGACTTTCTAAGTCTACCTCCACTCCTGCCAAGAAGAAGTCTTTTAAGAGGCCTTATTACAAGAAGTCCAGATTTTCCACAAATACTGGCCAACACTCCTCTCAGCCTCGTTTTGCTGCTAAACGTCAGCAACCTAAACAGGCAAGGTCAAAGCCTGCGGCGTCTGCTACGCCTCAGCAGGCTCCACCCCCTCAGGGGTTTTGGCTTGCGCCTAGAGACCTTTACTTGTCTGGCTCGAGAACAAACAGAGCCCCTCACCATACCCGGAAGGTTAGCTCACTTTGCTCCCAGATGGGAGCAAATTACATCAGAGCAATGGACCCTCTCTATCATCAGAGAGGGTTACAAACTCCATTTTTCCGACCTTCCTCCTTATACTATGGTGAGGCAGTTCAATTCTCCCCCATCTCTCCTGGCCCTCTTGGGTCAGGAAGTCTCCTCCCTCCTTGCCCAGGGGGCAATAGAGGAGGTCCCTCTTCTTCAACAGGGGACGGGACTCTACTCCCCTTATTTTCTAATACCAAAGAAGACAGAGGGCTTCAGACCAATTCTGGATCTGAGAGAATTGAACAAATTTCTTTTCAAGGAGAAATTCAAAATGCTTTCTCTGGGCATTCTCCTTCCATACCTTCAGAGTCAGGATTGGCTTTGTTCTCTAGATCTAAAGGATGCGTATACACACATACTCATCCACCCATCCCACAGAAAATACCTTCGATTTCTGTTTCAGGGAAAAACATTTCCAGTACAGAGTACTCCCCTTCGGTCTAGCCTCTGCTCCAAGAGTGTTCACCAAATGCATGGCAGTCGTAGCTGCCTTTCTAAGAGGCCTGGGAATTTTCATATTCCCATACCTGGACGACGGGCTCATCCGAGCTCCCTCTCAGTCCCAGGCCCAAATTTCCCTGGACCGCACAAGGCGTCTTCTGCAGTATCTAGGACTGGTAGTAAACCTTCCCAAGTCTCAACTAATCCCTACTCAGTCTCTCGAGTTCATAGGGGCCCAGTTAGACACCATCACTGCAAGGGCCTACCTGCCTCAGGTCAGGGCCCAACGCCTGCTGAGTTTGGCCTCCCAAGCTCAGTCCAGCAGTCATTTGACAGCCCGGGAAATGCTGCGACTTCTGGGCCACATGGCCTCCACGGTACATGTGGTGCCCTACGCTCGTCTGCATATGAGAGCAGCTCAATGGACCTTGGCCACCCAGTGGACTCAAGCATCTGGAGCGCTCTCCGACCAAATACTCACCTCAAGCCGTCTATTTTGGTCCCTCCAATGGTGGACATCCACCAAGAATCTGTTGTTGGGGGCCCCCTTCCAACCTTTGTTGCCCCAAGCAACCCTCACAACAGATGCCTCCCAAACAGGGTGGGGAGCTCATCTTCAGAACCTCTCCACTCAGGGCACTTGGTCTCCACAGGAGGCCACCCTTCATATCAACCTCCTGGAACTGCGAGCAATTTACCTTGCCCTCAAGGTCTTCTATACCCTCCTTGTCAACCTGACTGTCCTAGTTCAGACAGACAATCAGGTAGCCAATGTTCTATATAAACAAACAAGGAGGGACAGGCTCTCTGTCGCTTTGCAACGAAGCTCTCAGAATATGGGCCTTCGCCAGAGAGCATCAAATTCACCTTCTTGCAGTGTATCTTCCAGGAGTTTCAAAACTCTCGTGCAGACAGACTCAGTCGAGTTCTGCTTCCACACGAATGGTCCCTACATATGGACCAGATACGCAGAATCTTTCAGGAATGGGGGACCCCGGACATAGACCTCTTTGCAAGTCCGTGGAATGCCAAACTTCCCCGGTTCTGTTCCAGAACTCAGTGTCAGGGAGCTCAGGCCCACGATGCCTTCCTCCTGCATTGGGGTCAGGAATTCCTCTATGCCTTTCCACCCATTCCTCTAATATCCAAGACTCTGTTCAAGCTCCAGAGGGATCACGGGACTATGATCCTCATAGCTCCCCGCTGGCCACGCCAGGTGTGGTTCCCTCTACTTCTGCATCTCTCCCAGGGATCCTCCCTGGACCTGGGAGCTGCGCCAGACCTTCTGTCTCAGGAGGAGGGGACTTTGTGGCACCCAAACCCCAAATCCCTACATCTCAGAGCTTGGTTACTGAAGGCCTAAGTCTTCAAGACTTTAATCTTTCTCAACCTGTGACAGATATCCTTCATGCCTCTAGGAAACCTTCCACGAGGCGTTCTTATGCTTTCAAATGGAAACGTTTTTCCATTTGGTGTGCTCAGCAGGGTCTTGACCCTCTAGCACTTCCTTTGAATTCCCTCTTGGACTATCTCCTGCATCTTTCAAATGCAGGCCTTAAGACGAATTCAGTAAGGGTCCATTTGAGTGCTATTGCAGCATCCTTAAAACCTATAAATGGACAACCTGTCTCCTCTCATCCTCTTGTTGCACGTTTCATGAGAGGCCTGACTCTAACTAAACCTCCCATCCGACCTCCTCCGGTAGCATGGGATTTGAACCTAGTTCTAGGTCAGCTTATGAAGCCACCTTTTGAGCCTTTGGACTCTACCTCCTTCAAATTTCTTTCCTGGAAGGTTGTTTTCCTTATTGCAGTCACTTCGGCTCGCCGCATCAGTGAACTGCAGGCTTTAGTGGCTCATCCACCTTATACTAGGTTTCATCATGATAAGGTGGTCCTTAGGACGAATCCCCACTTTATGCCCAAAGTGGTCTCGCCTTTTCATCTTAATCAAGAGGTATATCTACCTGTCTTTTTCCCGGCTCCTCATGCATCCAGTGCAGAGAGGAACCTTCATACTCTGGATTGTAAAAGAGCTCTTGCCTTTTACCTCAACAGGACTCAACCACATCGAAAGTCTTCCCAACTTTTCGTGGCTTTTGATCCTTCTCATTTGGGACTTCCAGTCACCAAGCGTACACTTTCCAATTGGATCGCTCAGTGTATTTCTTTTGCTTACCAGAGTAAGAACATTTCTCTGGAGGGCCATGTCACAGCTCACAATGTGAGAGCCATGGCCACTTCTATGGCTCATCTTCACTCTGTGTCCATAGATCAGATCTGTCGAGCAGCCACTTGGGCCTCGGTTCATACCTTCACAGCCCATTACTGCTTGGACAAGGACTCCCGCCGGGATGCCTTGTTTGGTCAGGCTGTCCTCAAACACCTGTTCCATACTTAAACAACTCCTGCCCACCTTCCCTGGATGGATGCCTGAGATCCATGCGAAGATGGTTTACCCTTGGAGGGGGATCTCCCAGGCATCTTAGCTAGGGAGTCCCCATATGTGATGACTTATTCCTGCTTGTTCCTGGAGATAGCACAGTTACTTACCTGTAACAGGTGATCTCTGGGAACAGCAGGAATTAGTCATCACAACCCACCCACCTCCCCTAGGTGTTGTATCTCTCTCTATCTATCTTCCTGTCCTCTCTCTCTATTGTCTCAGCTTTAAACTCGAACTGACGAGAGCTGGTCAGGAAGGCGGGAAGGCAGCGCGCATGTGCAGTGGGAGGCCCCAAAAGCTTTTAATCTGAAAAGCTGGGGAGCTTTCCCGCGCGGGCTCCGTCGGTACCGACGTACCCATATGTGATGACTAATTCCTGCTGTTCCCAGAGATCACCTGTTACAGGTAAGTAACTGTGCTTTCCCTTCAGCATATCATTCAGTGAGCTTGGTTTCTCAGTGCAAAACGTTTACCATCATGCTACAGTTATACGAGGTGCAATCAAAAAGTATCAAGACTTGTACAATAATGCAAGAAGTATAATACTGACAGTTATTGCATTCAGTCTCCTTCAAAGTAGTCCCCTCCTGATAAAACACACTTCCTCCAGCATTCCTGCTACTGCTGGAACAATTTTGAAATGCCTCTTTTGTTATGCTGTAAAGCTGCTGTGTCGAATTTTGCTTAATGGTCTCCAAGACGTCGAAATCTCCTTCCTGAAAGTGGTAATTTCAATTTTAGAAACAAGAAAAAGTCAGTGTGTGAGTTCAGGTGAGTACAGAGGCTGATTGACTTGCTTGATTTGGTGTTTGGCCAAGAGCTGCTGTACAAGTTGTGATGTGGGAGCTGGAGCATGGTGGTGATGAAGCAACCATTACCATTCCTGTGCGATTCTGCCCTCTTACGACAAAGTGCATCTTTCAAACGAGTCAGAACTTGGTAGTAGTACTCCTTATTGATAGTTTGGCCTTTTGGAGCATAGGGAAAATTGGGATTATGACCTTTACATTGCTCCTCACCCGATGGGCTTTCTTGGCTCTGGGAGAGTCTGGAGTCTTCCATAACAAGGATTGAGCCTTAGTTTCTGGGTCATAAACATAAACCCATGATTCATCCCCAGTAATCTTTTTGATGAAATCAGAGTCATTTTCAATGCAGTCCAACAACTCCCTGGCTGCAGTCTATCTTCTTTTTGGTCAGGGGATAGGAATTTCGGCACAAATTTTGCAGACACACATCTCATCCCCAAATCGATAGTAACAATGGACTGCACTAACCCAAAACTGATGTCCATGTCCTCAGCAAGCTCTCTGATAGTCAACTTTGTCAGCTTCATCTTTGTCTTCCTTCCTGCTCATGGATGGCCTTCCAGAACATTCGTCACTGTCAACACTTTGGCAGCCCACTCGGAAACATTTGCACCAGTCAAACTCGTGCAAGACTCATGCATTCACCATACATTTGCTGTAACGTTTCATAAGTCTCTTTGCACAAATAACCAAATTTCTGGCAGAATTTTATGCAAATTCACTGTTCAATTTTTTTTACTCGTAAATCTGACAAACTGCTTTTACATGATACCAAACATCACATGATTAAAAAAAGTACAGGTATTCTGCAGTCTTGCTACACTCTGCACATGCAGAGCACATAACTAAGTAATGTATGCTTAATAGCATTGTGGTGCGATGTAATGTTCAATAGCTACACAACCAGTCTCGATACATTTTGATCACACCTCATACAGTGAGATCAAAAAGTCTTTCCGTACTGAGCACTGAACTGCGTGTAAATGCCCCCAGCTGCAGAGTTTGTCCACCATGGTGATATCTGACAAAGCACTGCTCCCCCTGAGCACATCAGGCATCGCTGACCTCCCCTGCGCCTCTCTGGGCAGTCCAAGTCACCACAAGTCCCGGGACAAAGCAGTAAACTCTCCCGTTATAACTGGAGCATGACTGTGTGCGGCTGAGCTGCTACTGTTATGGCAGGAAGGTACACTGCCATGGATGTCCTGGGGCATTTTTTGATAGCACTGTATAAACTGAAACACTAAGTCTACATAAAAATAAATATCTGAAACTCAAATGTTAAGAATTCACTGCGAATGCTGCTGCCATACTTTAAGGAACTGTTCAGTGCAATAACTGCTAGAAACATGTTGAGCACGGCCCCAACAGTGCAGCGCCTTCTCATTTACAGCACATTCAGTTTTGTTCCAAATGCACATTAATGCAAACCCTTGTGCACTTTAGTAAGAATACCCCCATATCTTTATTAATACCAGAGTCAGAACCAGATTTTTCTGTACTTTGGGCAAATATTCAGAACTACACCCCTCCCCCCAACACACACTTTTTAAAAATTTGACTGTTTTACTCAGCAAGCAAGAGCATGGGAGCCTCTCTTAAGGGCAGATTCTCCAAATGGGTGAGTTTCACACCTATCATGACAGTCATGAACCTCACTTCTAAGCCAGGGTATGTGGAGTATGATATCAGTCTCTCAAATTTACTGCTAATGCTCGGCGCAGAACTTGCATCAAATCAAGGAAAGCCTCCCTCTGGAGTATGTAAGATGCTACGTGTATAGGTAATTTATCAAGGTGTGCTTGGAAATTCCTCTTATTTAAGCCTGTGGCACCCAACACGTTGGGAAGTAACTCAGTACCTTCCTGCCACATTTTCTTGGTCTCCAACTGTATTCCTTGGTACTTGACTATTTTCTCCCTCTCAAAGCAATTCACGGAGTAGTCGCTTGTAACTGACACCTTTATAATAAATGTCGTTCTGGTGTTTTTCTCCTTTACCACTATAACCGGTTTCCTCACATCCAGCTTTTTATTGGTCAGAATGGGAGTATCCCAGGTGATCATAACCTCATTCTCTAATTTTTTTAGGGTCATGATCTCAGTGCTTTTCAGGCACATTGATGTGTTTACAGAGTTTCCATGGATAAGGTGTGCTACTTTATTGTGCCTTTCTGTATAGAAATTTTCTACCATCAGAACTTCAGGCAGCTATGAAGTGAGTCACCATTTATCAGTTCCTTCTCACTGAATCGGCATGTCTGTTTTGCAAGTTTTTTCAATGCTCACTGTAAATCATCTCGTCCGTAATCCGCTGTCCTGGGCTGCAACTATCCATCTCACATCCTTTGGTTTCAGCTCACCTAAACCATTCATATGTCAGTTACATAATAACATAAGAACTGCCAAACTGGATCAGATCAAGGTCCATCAAGCCCAGTATCCTGTTTCCAACAGTGGCCAATCTAGGTCACAGGAATCTGGCAGTTTCCCAAAAAGACACACAAATTCCACAATGCTTGTATTGGGGCAAGCAGTGGATTTCTTGGGTCATCTTTAATAATGGTTTATGGACCTTTCCTCCAAAAACTTGTCCAAACCTTTTTTAAACCAAGCTACACTAAAGTGTAGTTACTCACCTGTAACAGGTGTTCTCCAGGGACAGCAGGAATCAGTACTCACAAATAGGTGATGTCGGCACTGACGGAGCCCTCATGGAAGCATCCCCCCAACTTTCAAAGAAAGCCTTTGAGAGATGTCACCATGCATGCACGGTCCCCTTTCCACTCAAGTGTGCCATCTTGATCAGTCAGATGACAGAGCTAAAAGACAGCAAAAAAAAAAAAAAAAAAAAAAAGATGGTAAAGAAGCAACTCCAAAGGGAGGAGGGAGGGTTGTGAGGACTGATTCCTGCTGTCCCCGGAAAACACTTGTTTATAGGTGAGTAAATACGCTTTCTCCGGGAACAAGCAGGAAGTCAGTCCACACATATGGGACACCCCAGCTACAGGCAACTGAAATCTCACAGCCAAAACCGGGGCTTCTTCACGAGGAGCCGCACGCAGCAACAATTGAGTCAGTGTCCACAGATCACAGTAAGACCCCTGTGTCTGGTGAAAATTAGCACTCTGGTAGCCTAAACACAGAAGGGTCAGAGGGTAGGAGTTGCCTAAACACCAAAAAGGTTACGGAGCACAGCCTGGCTGAAGGCACTGTCCCATCGGAACTCTCTTTCCAGGCAGTAATGGGCTGCAAAGGTAGAGAATGGACTCGTTCCCTGAGAGCAAAGAACTCCTTACGTGTGCACTAGGTGCAAGGAGCTCTTTGCTCTCAGGGAACAAGTCCGTTCTCTAGAGGCTAGAGCAGCAGATTTGGAAGACATAAGAAAGACAGAGAGGTACATAGACGAGACCTACAGGGATATAGTCCTGAAGTCCCACCTCCAATCTGGCGGCATCCCTGTTGCCATGGAGGAGAGAGGTCACGTAACAGGAGATCATCACCCTGGTGTGGCAGGAAGTGATCCTGTAACTAGGACCTGACCTCCAGGTGATGTAAAACCCTCTCGCACCGAGGAAGTTTCTCCAGGGCCATGTGCCCAAGAGGGAAGGGTTAGGACAGTCGTTATAGTTGGTGATTCGATCATTAGGAATGTAGATAGCTGGGTGGCTGATGGATGTGAGGATCGCCTGGTAACATCTCTGCCTGGTGCGAAGGTAGCGGACCTCACGCGCCACCTAGATAAGATCTTAGATAGTGCTGGGGAGGAGTCTGCTGTCTTGGTACATGTCGGTATCAAAGACATAGGAAAATGTGGTAGGCAGGTTCTGGAAGCTAAATTTAGGCTTTTAGGTAGGAAGTTGAAATCCAGAACTTCCAGGGTAGCGTTCTCTGAAATGCTTTCCGTTTCATGCGCAGGACCCAAAAGGCAGGCAGAGCTCCGGAGTCTCAATGTGTGGATGAGACAATGGTGCAGAGATGAGGGTTTTGGATATGTTAGGAACTGGGAAACATTCTGGGGAAAGGAGGGGCTCTTCCAAAGGGATGGGCTTCACCTTAACCAGGATGAAACCAGGCTGCTGGCATTAACCTTTAAAAAGGAGAAAGAGCTGCTTTTAAACTAGCTAATAGGGGAAAGCCGACAGTCGCCCAAGAGCGCATGGATCGGAAGAAAATGTCTGAAGATCCTTTCCATATGGGGGGCTGCATATGAGAATGCTCTTGAGCTTGTGGTTTTTTTTGTTTTTCGAATTGATTTTTTTATGTCTAGTGGTGGGTTGCATTTTGTCTGCGTGTTCTATGTTCTTTTGGAGCATGTAGTAGAGTGGTTAGATGTGAAGGTGATATGTCATTGATAAGTTTTAAATGTGGTTAAGAGTATTTTGTATGATATTCTACGATTTATGGGAAGCCTGTGTAGTTCATCGAGGATGGGAGTTATTTGGTCAGTGAGGCGGGCTTTTGCTGTTACTCGGCACAGATGTTTTGAGCTCGTTGGAGTAAGTTAATATTTGTGAGAGGGAGGCCGATGAGTAGACTATTACAATAGTCAAGTGAGGAGTGATGAGTGTGCTGATAACAGATCTGAAGTCATGTGTGTCTAGTATGGGTCGTAGGTGTTGAATGTTTTTGATTTTATAGAATATGGTTTTCAAGGTTTGTTTTATTTGAGGTATCATACTAAGTGTGTGGTCTATTATGATGCCTAGGTATTTTACTTCCTTTTTGATTGGGATTATTGTATCGTTAATTGTTATTGTTTCTGGGAGAGTAGTATCTGGTTTTCTTGTTACGAACATTGCTTCAGTTTTTTTTAGGTTGATGCTAAGGTTATTATTTTTGTAGCCAGGTATTTGCTTCACTGATACAGTTTAGTAAGTTCTGGTAGTTGGGGTTATTTGTGTTTATTGGTTGAGTGAGCATGATGTCATCTGCGTATATATAGTGTTTGACTTTATGTTTTTTGAATATATTTGTGATGGGTTGGAGATATAGGTTGAAAAGGAGGGCCGATAGGGCCGAGCCCTGTGGAATACCTTGTCCTTGTATGAATGGCTCAGAGGTTGTCTTGACCCAATTTAACGCGTATTGATCGGTTTGTGATGTATGATATAAACCATTGTAGAATTGTTCCTCCTATTCCTAGGCTTATGAGTCTGTTAATAAGTGTGTTGTGGTGGACATTGTCAAAGGCACCAGCTATATCAATGAATATGAGGATGTAACCTTGGTTGCATGTGTCAGTGCCCTTTATGAGGTCATCCATGAGTGTTATAAGTAGAGTTTCGACTCCATGTGAAGGGCGGAAGCCAAATTGATGTGAGTCAAGTGGTGCATGTGTGTCAATAAAATCTTGCAGTTGAAGCTGTATGATTTTTTCTATCACTTTGGCAATGAACGGTATGCTGGCTATGGGCCTGTAGGAGTTTGGGTCTGTAGGATTGAGTTTATTATTTTTTATTATAGGGCGTAAGGATGTGTGTTTTAGGCATCTGGCATGATGCCTTTAGATAGTGATTGGTTTACTATATTTTGTATATGTATAGCTAATTCAGTTTTTAGTGTTGTTTATCCATGACACCGGACAAGGATCTAGAGGGGAGGTAGTGGTGTTGATCAGTGATATGATATTGAGGAGGTGTTTTTGTTCAATATCTTGAAAGGTTATCCATTTATTTGTTGGTTTTAATTCAGTGGGTATGGTTATGATTGTGCTGGATGATTTGTTTGCATTTGTTTGGTAGTATCCTTCAAGAATGCATCCTTGAAGGATACTACCAAAAGCAGAGAGATTCCAAAAAAGAGTAAGGTAGCCCAAATGCCTTAGAGCAGCGATGGCGAACCTATGGCACGCGTGCCAGCTGTGGCACGCGAAGGCCTTGCAGCTGGCACGCGGGAAGGTCCGCAAGTAAAATTAAAAAAAAAAAAAAAAGCTGTCTTCTCCCGCTGCCGGGGCCGCCGCGGCAGAATCGAGTGTGCCGCGGGGCCCCCCCTGCCCAGCACAGCCTGCCCTCCCCCTCTATCCGCTCTCTCGTCGCAGCTCACAGTGACACGCGCCGGCTTTCAGAGAGCGAGGGAAGAGTTTCTCCCTCGCTGCTCTGTTAAGCCCGCGGGGCTGATGGGAAGTTCCCATCAGCCCCCGCGGGCTTAACAGAGCCGCGAAAGGGAAACTAATCCCTTCGCGCTCTGAAAGCCGGCGCGTGTCACTGTGAGCTGCGACGAGAGAGCGGATAGAGGGGGAGGGCAGGCTGTGCTGGGCAGGGGGGGCCCCGCGGCACACTCGATTCTGCCGCGGCGGCCCCGGCAGCGGGAGAAGACAGCTTTTAAAAAAAAAAAAATTCCCTCGGCTGGGCTGGGCTGGGCTGGGCTGGGGGGGGGGGGGTTAGGATTGCTGATGGGCTGGGGTGGGGGGGGGGGGTAGGATTGCTGATGGGGGGTTAGCTGAGCTCATGGCCTAACGGGGCCTGGGGGGGTTAGGAGTGCTGATGGGCTATGGGGGGGCTGGGGGGTTAGGAGTGCTGATGGGCTGGGGGGGTTAGGAGTGCTGATGGGCTATGGGGGCTGGGGGGGTTAGGAGTGCTGATGGGCTATGGGGGGGGTTAGGAGTTCTGATGGGCTATGGGGGGGCTGGGGGGGTTAGGAGTGCTGATGGGCTATGGGGGGTTAGGAGTGCTGATGGGCTATGGGGGGGGTTAGGAGTGCTGAGGGGCTATGGGGGGGCTAGGACAGGAAATGGGCTGATGGGGAGGGGTTAGGACTTGAGGTGGGTTGATGGGGTTAGGACTGGTAATGGGCTGTTGGCTGATGGGGGCTGTCTGGTAATGGGCTATGGGGGGGTTAGGACTGATAATGGGCTATGGGGGGGGGCTAGGACAGGAAATGGGCTGATAGGGAGGGGTTAGGACTTGAGGTGGGCTGATGGGGTTAGGACTGGTAATGGGCTGTGGGCTGATGGGGGGGTTAGGACTGGCAATGGGCTATGGGGGGCTGACTGGAAATGGGTTGATGGGGTTAGGACTGGAAGTGGGTTGATGGGGGGGGGCTAGGACTGGTATTGGGTTGGGGGGTTGCTAGGACTGGAAATGGGCTGATGGGGGGCTAGGACTGGAAATGGGCTGATGCAGGGACTAGAAGGGAATGGATGCTGGGTGAGGCTGGAACTAGAAGGGAGCTGATGTTGGAGGAGGATTAGAATGGGATGGGGCTGGGAGAGTAAAATGGAGAGGGGAAAAATATTTTGTGTGGGAGGGATAAAAAATCTACAATTGGCCGGGTATTGGGAGAGTAAGTGGGGATTGAGGATGGAGGGGTAAAATTTGAGTGGATGAAATAGGAATGAGGAAAGAGCAAAAGGAGAAAGATTAGTATGTTAAAGCGGATGTAGAGAGAGAGAATGGAAAAAAAAACTAGAAGAGAGAAGAAAGGACAAATGGACAGCAGATGATGGAGAGTTAGCAGAAAACATGAAGAAACCAGAAGAAAGTGGCTGGAGCAATTGCAACTGAAAAAAATGCACAAAAGGTAGAAAGATATCTCTTTGACAAGTTATCAGCATGCATGCAACAACAAACATCACATTAATTTTTTTCATGTATAGATTCTTTGGGAATACACACCGAGTCCTGACACAGTTAACAGTTTTAAGAAGTTTATCTTTTTTTTTACTCAGGATACATTTGACATGTTATGTGAATAATACATTTAAAATATATTGTGTAACTGAATCAAATTCTTCCTAAATTCATTAAATTGAATGAAATCATTAAAACATTATAAATTGCCAATAAATTGAAATGAAAACCTAAGGATTGTGAATCAAATTGATTCTCTGACAATACAAAGATTCCAACCTTTACAAATGATGTTACATAGTTCAGGCAACTTTATAAAGAGTTTTTAGATACTAAAATCTTGTTGTTAAGGTTTAATTGACGTGCTGGCACTTTGAGGAAATTCTTTCGTTTTGTGCGGCAGTTTGGGCACTCTGGCTCAAAAAGGTTAGCCATCACTGCCTTAGAGTATGGAGCAGACAGAGCTTAAAGATCCCAAATTACCCATGCCTACCAATAGCCAGATTAATATGAATAAAATACAGTCTCTAAAATGCTTGTATGCAAATGCTAGAAGTCTAAAAAAGAAGATGGGAGACTTAGAATATATAGCACTAAATGACTTGCCAGTGCTTGTGCTGCTTCCAGAGATTAGATTAGATATGATTGGAATATCAGAGACATGGTGGAAGGAGGAAAACCAGTGAGACACTGTGATACTGGGTACAAACTATATCGAAATGATAGAGCTGATCAAATTGGTGGAGGGGTTGCGCTCTATGTTACAGAGGGCATTGACTCAGAAAGGATTAAAGTTTTGCAGGAAACAACATTTGCTGTAGAATCTCTATGGATTGAAATTCCATGTAAAAAGGGGAAGGCGATGGCAGTGGGCGTGTACTATCGACCGCCTGGCCAGAATGAACAAATGGATGATGAAATGCTCTTACAGCGCAGTAATAATAATAATAATGGGTGATTTCAATTACCCCGGTATCGACTGGGTCAGTGTTACAGCAGAACATGCTAGGGAGATAAAGTTCCTAGATGAAATAAATGACTGCTTCTTGGAACAGCTGATTCATGAACTGACCAGAGGGGAAGCCATATTAGACCTAGTCCTTAGTGGAACACCAGATCTAGTGCAAGAGATAAGGGTGTTGGGGCCATTTGGCAATAGTGATCACAGCATGATCGTATTTGATTTAATTAGCAGAGGACGGATAGTAAGGAAATCCACAGTACTACCTTTTAACTTTCGAAAGGGAGACTATGATAAAATGAGGAAAATAGTTAAGAAAAAACTAAAAGGAGCAGTTGCAAAGGTTAAAGACTTACACCAAACTTGGGTGTTGTTGAAAAATACTATCTTGGAAGCCCAGATCAGCTGTATTCCACGCTTTAAGAAAAGTGGAAGGAAGTCCAAAAAACTGCCAACATGACATGGTTTAAAGGTGAGGTCAGAGAGGCTGTTGCCAAAAAAGCATCTTTCAGGAAATGGAAAAAAGAGCCAAATGACGAAACCTGGAAGCAGCACAAGCACTGGCAAGTCAAATGCAAGGCATTGATAAGACAGGCAAAGGGAGAATTTGAGAAGAAGCTTGCTGCGGAAGTAAAAACGCGAAATAAAGATTTTTTCAAGTACATTCGTAGCAAAAAACCTGTGAGTCAGTTGGCCCATTAGATGACAGAGGGGTTAAAGGGGCACTAAGAGGCAACAAGGCGATAGCAGAGAGAGTGAATGAATTCTTTGCTTTGGTCTTTACTAAGGAAAATGTAGGGATGTTACCCATGACTGAAGTGGTATTTAAAGGTGCAGAAGAATTGAAGGAAATATCGATACATTGAGAAGATATATTACAACTATTAGATAAATCGAAGAGTAGCAAATGTGGCGCCCCCACTTGTCTAGGCGGTTGCCTATAGGCAGGGGCGTACCTCCTAATGTCCCTTTTTAGTATGGGTTCCCAGAGCCGAGGCTTCTGGGGTTTGTAGTTGTGTGAAATGATGAGTAGGCCGAGGGTTTGAAGGCAAAAATACAGGAAAATTTATTTTTCTCTTCCTTTGCACCAAAAACATATATTAACAAAATTAGGATACTTCTCCCACAAAAGAAAAATAATTTTCAGATCAAGAACTTCACAGGGCCAAAAGTTGCAATTGCTTCTTCAGCTGTACATAATGCAGCTTGATAGTTCTTTTACTTCTGGCTTAAACAATTGCTTTTCCAAACTGTGCAATATTCAAATTAAAGCTTCTCTTACTTCTGGCTGATGCCCACTCGGATAGTTCTTTCTTAAACATTCAAATCAAGCCTTTGAATATTTTCTAGCTGCTTCAAAACACCAGCAACTTCATTTCAAACATTTTCAGCACTCTAGGCACAAGACAAACTGGTATAATAGCTTCTGGGTCTTTCCACATTTAAACCCTATAGCTTCTTCATTGTCTTTATACAAAAAGAGCAATCCATTTGAGATTCTGTAGAGGCATTATCAGAATCATAATTATCTATCTGCATGCCCTCATAATCAGGATCTGTTGTCTCCTGACTGGAATCAGCTTGTGGGAACGTAGGCTTAATTTCTTCTAACAATTTTAAAACCTTTTCCCAGTGAGACCTCTCTCTAGGTTCAGGGGTTTTGGATGGGCTATGGAGATACTTATCTTTCAATAAACTGTTCAAAGCTTCTAATGGGCTCACCTTTCTAGCAACAGTTCTTTTCACAGGCCTGTCCAGAAGTGAAACTCTCCCCACAGGCTCCTGCTGGGCTATTCCTGTACCTTGCTTATAAGTCTGCAGCTTCCTCAGGCCACACGCTCCTGCATCCAGGGCCAGCTGTAATTCCTCTACAACACGGGCTTCCTTCAGGGCTGTAGTTTGGCTGCAATGGGAATCCCTTCTGAGGCTGTCTTTGGAGCACCTCTCTCTCTCAGCTTCCCTGAAAGATTCCTTTCCTACTGGTTCCCTCGTGATCTCCTCGTCCTCTGTTTCCCTGGTGGTCTCCTTTCTTCCTGTTCCCTGAGGTTTAAATGAGTGGGGCTGCCCTACAGCCTCGAACTCCTCCCCCAGGTGCTTCTCATTACCTCTCTTGGTTGCCTTGGAGCTTGGGTGTGGTCTGAGCTCAGCAGCCCCATGTGTGGTTTTTTTCACTTTGGCTGTACTTTGAAAGTCAGTGCTCTCTGGGCTATCCCTTTGCTTGAAGGTAAATGCTTGTCTTTTATCTATTTCCATGGGCTCTAATACAGTTTCGCCACCAGACAAATCACCTGGGCCGGATGGTATACATCCAAGAGTGTTGAAAGAACTGAAAGATGAGATTGCAGACCTGCTATTAGTAATTTGTGAATTTTCATTAAAATCATCTGTAATACCTGAAGATTGGAGGATTGCCAATATAATGCCAATTTTTAAAAAGGGTTCCAGGGGTGATCCGGGAAACTACAGACCGGTGAGCCTGACGTCAGTACCTGGAAAAATGGTAGAAACCATCATAAAGAACAAAATTACTCAGCATGTAGATAGTCATGGCCTAATGGGAGACAGCCAACATGGCTTTAGACAAGGAAGATCTTGTCTTAATAATCTGTTATGTTTTTCTGAAGGTGTGAATAAACAGGTGGACAAAGGTGAGTCAGTTGATATAGTGTATCTGGACTTTCAGAAAGCCTTTGACAAGGTCCCTCATCAAAGACTTTTGGCAAAACTAAAGAATCATGGGATAGGAGGCAGTGTACTATTGTGGATCAGGAACTGGTTAAACGATAGAAAGCAGAGGGTAGGGCTAAATGGCCAATTTTCCCAATGGAGAAAGGTGAATAGTGGTGTACCCCAGGGATCTGTGCTGGGTCCGCTGCTTTTTGACATATTCATAAATGACCTGGAAAAGGGAATAACGAGTGAGGTTATCAAATTTGCAGATGACACAAAACTATTTAAAGTTAAACCACAAAAGGATTGTGGAAAATTGCAAGAGGATCTTGATAAATTGGAAGACTGGGCATCAAAATGTCAGATGAAATTTAATGTGGACAAGTGCAAAGTTATGCACCTAGGGAAGAACAACCCAAACTATGGTTACACGATGCAAGGTTCCACATTAGGAATCACCACCCAGGAAAAAGATTTAGGCTTCATTGTGGATAACATGTTAAAACCCTCAGCCCAGTGTGCAGCAGCGGCCAAGAGAGCAAATAGAATGCTAGGTTATCATAAGGAAAGGAATGGAAAATAAAACAAAAGATATCATAATGCCTCTATATCATTCCATGGTGAGACTGCACCTTGAATATTGTGTGCAATTCTGGTCGCCATATCTTAAAAAGGATTTAGAATTATTAGAAAAGGTTCAGAGAAGAACGACCAAAATGGTAAAGGGGATGGAAGGATACTCCTATGAAGAACGGCTAAAAAGGTTAGGGCTCTTCAACCTGGAAAAGAGACGGCTGAGGGGAGATATGATAGAAGTCTATAAATTAATGAACGGAGTGGAACGGGTAAACGTAGATCTTATGTTATCAGACTATAGAAAGACTAGGGGACATGCAATGAAGCTACAGGGTAAACTATTTAAGACTAATAGAAGAAAATATTTTTTCACTCAACGTGTAATCCAACTCTGGAATTTGTTACCGGAGGATCTAGTAAAGGCTGTTAGTGTAGCTGGGTTTAAAAAAGGTTTGGACAAGTTCCTGGAGGAAAGGTTCATAAACCATTATTAAGAAGGGACCCAGGATATCAATGCTTGACCCAGTACAAGCATTGTGGAACCTGTGTCTTTTGGGGAAACTGCTAGGTACCTATGACCTAGATTGGCCACTGTTGGAAACAGGATACTGGGCTTGATGGACCTTGGTCAGACCCAGTATGGCATATGTTATGTTATGTTCTTATGAATGGACTGAAAACCAGGTGGTGGCCGAGCAGATGTCCACCATCGGGACAGAGCACAAGTTTGCTACCGAGGCCGCCATGGTCCTGACACAGTGCGCCATGACACGGCCTTCCGGCGTGAGCCCTGCCTGCTCATAGGCGAGGGCGATACAGTCCACCACCCAGATGGACAGGGTACACTTGGTCACCACCTCCCCCAGCCTACTGGAGTCGTAGGAGACGAAAAGCTGAGTAACTTTGCGGTGGCCCGAAGTGTGTTGGATACAGAAGGACAAAGCCCTCTTACAGTCCAAGATGTGAAGGACCATCTCCGCCCGACTGGAATGAGGTATGGGAAAGAAGGTAGGGAGTTTCATTTCCTGGTTGAGATGGAAGGGCGATTCTACCTTTGGAAGGAATTTGGGATGCGTGTGAAGCACCATTCTGTTCTTGTAGAACCTGGTATAAGGCGTCTCCGCCACTAGGACCTGAAGCTTGCTAACTCTGCGAATGGAGGTGAGCACAACCAGGAATGCTACCTTCCAAGCATCCCTGGAAAACGTGGACAGGTAGCCAGAGGATCGAAGGGTGGGCAAGTAAGCTACCCCAACCCCACACTGAGGTCCCATTCAGTTGCCGGAGGGCAAACCGGGGGCTTTGATAACAGCAGGCCCCTAAGAAAGCGAGTCACCAGAGGCTAGACCGAGAGGGGTTTGCCATCCACCAGGTAGTGGTGCGCTGCCAGGGCACTAAGGTGCACCCGGACAGAGTTAGACTAGCCCGGATTGCAAGAAATGGAAAACGTACTATAACACCAGTCCCCACTGGGCAAGTGAATGGGTCAGCCCTGTGCCTGGCACACCAGGCCGAAAACCTGCACCATTTGAAGTTATAAGCCTTCCTAGTAGAGGCCTTTCAAGAGGTTGAAAGGGGCTAAAGTCACCCTTTCAGCAGCCATGCTGTCAGCAACAGGGACCCCAGGTTGGGGTGCAGAAGAGAACCCCCCTCCTCAGACAGGATTCCCGGAGAGGTCTCCAAAGGGATGGGGGTCTCCACCGTTAACGGGAGGAGCAATGGGAAGCACAGTTGCCTGGGCCACCAAGGGGCTATCACGATGAGCGAGGCCCTGCTGTGGAGGGTTTTGAACAAAGTTTTGGCAATCAACAGTGTGCTAGGTAAGGTATACATGAGGCCCTCCAACTATAAGACGAGGAATACATCTGCTGCCACCCTGGAGGGGTGGGCCTGCCGGGAACAGAAGCAGGGCAACTGGAAGTCGTCCGGGCTGGTGAACAGGTCCATCACGGGTTCCTCCCAGATCTGGAAAAGCCAGTTGGCCACCCTGAGGCCCAGCTGCCACTCATGTGACTGGAGGACTCTGCTCAGCCTCTCAGCGAGAAGTTTGTTCTGGCTTGGTAGGTACATTGCCCGCAGAAGGATACCCTGTTGGATTGCATACAAGCAGAGGACCACTGCCTCCAGATAGAGGGCATGAGACCCCCATACCCCCGTTTGTTCACATAGAACATTGCCACCTGGTTGTCTGTCTAGACCAGCACCGACTGGTGATACAGGTGGTGGCAGAAAGCTCGCAGGACCAAGTATATGGCCTGCAACTCCAGGAGGTTGATCTACTCAGTGCTCTTGCCTGGTGACCATTTGTCCTGGGTGCGGAGCTCCCCAGCCGAGGAGGGAGGCGTCTGTTGTGAGGACCCTGAAGGGGCTCAGGGCTTGAAAAGGCATGCCCACCTCGAGATGCTGGAGAGACTGCCACCAGATCAGGGAGTCTGCCAGCTGGCAGGTTATAGAGACTCTGTCTCGGAGGCGTCCTGTGGCCTGAAACCACTGGTCCCGGAGACACCATTGCGCCGCCCTCATGTGGAAGTGAGCATCTGGGGTGATGTGGACCGTGGAAGTCATGTGCCTGTGGAGGCGCAGAAGCAGCCAAGCGGGAACAGAGGGATAGTACTGTATGTCTCGTGCCAGAGTCCTGAGATGGTTGGCTCAGTCCCTGGGGAAGAAGGCCTTTGACTGGAGGATGTCAAGCTTTGCCCCGATGAACTCCAGACACTGTGCTGGGAGCAGATGAGACTTGGGGTCAATGTTCCCACTAACCTGCGCGCAAGGTCTGCCACCAACATTCCTGTCGGCGGGGGGAGGTGCAAAGTGATCGATGCTCCGCCCCTCCCCCCACCAGCAGGAATGCCAGCGGAGGACCCAGCACAGAATAAAGAGAACACTGCGAGAGTGCTGCGGGAGGGGCAGAGCGTCAATCGCTCTGCACATCTCCCCCGCCGGCAGAAATGTTGGCGGCAGACCCAGCGCAGGTTAGACCTCTATCTCCCCCTCAGCCGTCTCTTTTCCAGGTTGAAGAACCCTACCCTTTGAAGCCTCTCCTCATAGGGCTATTCTTCCATCCCCTTTATCATTGTGGTGGCTCTCGTCTGTACCTTTTCTAATTTCGCTATATCCTTTTTAAGAAACGGCGACCAGAATTGCACACAATATTCAAGGTGTAGTCGCACCATGGAACGATACAGCAGCATTATAATATCCTTTGTTTTATTCTCAATTCCTTTCCTTATGATACCTAGCATTCTATTTGCTCTCTTGGCTGCCTCTGCACACTGGGCGGAGGGTTTCAACATGTTATCCATGATAACGCCTAAAACATTTTCCTGGGTGGTGGTTACTAATGTGGAATCTTGCATCGTGTAACCATAGTTCGGGTTATTCTTTCCTAGGTGCATAACTTTGCACTTGTCCCTATTAAATTTCATCTGACATTTGGATGCCCAGTCTTCCAATTTATCAAGGTCCTCTTGCAATTTTTCACAATCCTCATTGGTTTTTAACAACTTTGAATAATTTTGTGTCATCTGCAAATTTGATTACCTCACTCATTATTCCCATTTCCAGATCATTTACGAATATGTTAAAAAGCAGCAGACCCAGCACAGATCCCTGGGGTATTCCAATATTCACCTTTTGCCATTGGAAAAATTGGCCATTTAGCCCTACCCTCTGCTTTCTTTTAACCAGTTCCTGATCCACCATAGTACACTGGCACCAAGAGCTCTCCTGAGGTGGAGGCCTCAGGAGTATCTTGGACCCCTTTGGTGGCTTTGGAGGGGAGGTCCTCATACCAGGGATGTTTGGCCAGTCGATCCAACTCCAGGGCTATGCTCGAGGCGTCTCTCTGCTTATATAGAGATCTACCCTTGGGAGGACAGCCTGTCTTCAAGACAGACTTGTGTTTCGATACCCGAGATCCATGAGAGGAAGATGATGCCCTCGATGATGTTGAAGCGAGTGAAACCGCATCTAAGGCAAAGAGGGAGCAGAGTTCTGCAGGCCTATTTTTGTCATCTTTTTGAATAGGGGACATTCTGATGGTTGGTGATCCAGACCGAGGCATTTAAGAACCAGTCATGGGTATCAGTAGAAGAGAGTGCTACCACACTTAGAACATTTCTTAAAACCACTGGCTGGTTTTTCCATTGTGACCGGATGGAAGGCCTCAGGCCTAAAATGGCGTTGATGCACCTGAAAGAATTAAAGTTCTTTTTTTTTTTTTTACAGAAAGAAAGAAATAGAATCAAAGATATTGGTTCCAATGTCGATGGGAAGGCAGATACAACCACAAAAAAATAAGAAGAATGAAGAAATTTTCTGCGATGACAGGATTTGCTTCCTGCTGGATCTATGGAAAACAGAGAACTGAGGAGAGAGAGAGTTCCAAGTGTGGGAAGGCAGCGACACAGGTGCAGTGGGATGCTCCCAAAAGCTTTCCTATTGGATGCTGGGGAGCATTCCCGCACGGGCTCCATAGGTACCAACATCATCCATATATGAAGACTACATTCCTGCTTGTTCCTAGAAATAGCTCAATGCTGGATTTAGTACTCGCCAACAGAGATAACATGTCGAATATCTGGGTGGGTGCCCATGTGAGCAGCAGCAATCGTCACACAGTGTGGTTTGAGATAAAAGCCAATGCGAAGTCCAATCACAGCAAGCTCAAAGTCCTAGACTTCAAAAACACTAATTTCAGTAAAATGGCCAAGTGCCTGAAGGAGCAGCTGGCAGGATAGGAGGGGATAAGGGAAATGGAATTGCAGTGGGCTAAACTAAAGGAAGCAATAAAAGGGGCAACAGATACATATGTAAGGAAAATAAAAACAAGAGGAAAAAAACTTATTTGGTTCTTCAAAGACGTCACTGCACAAATAAAGGCAAAAAACACAGCTTTCACAAAATTCATAAGTTCGCAAACAGAGGAACACAGAAAAGAATACAGGATAAAACTAAGAGACAAAAAGAGAAATAACGATAGCAAAATCAAAGGCAGAAGAAAAGATGGCTAAAGATGTGAAGTGTGGTGACAATAGCTTTTTTCAGGAATATTTGGGAGAAGAGGAAAATCAGAGATGGCATTGCAGGACTCAAAAGTGCCAGGAATGGATTTGTGGAAAGTGACATTGAAAAAGCAAAAATGATAAACAAATACTTATGTTCTATTTTTACTAAAGAAAATCCTAGAGAAGGACCAACTGCGATTGACAAACATACAAATGGGAATGGAATAGATACCACACCATTCACAGAAGATGATATATTAGAACAGCTTGTAAAACTGAAAGTAGACAAGGCCATGGGACCAGATGGGATACATCCCAGGATACTGAAAGAGCTCAGAGAGGTTCTTGCAGGGCTGTTAAAAACATCCTTTAATAGATCCTTGGAGACAGGAGAAGTTCCACAGGACTGGAGAAGGGCTGATGTGGTATCTCTTCACAAAAGTGGTAATTGGGAAAAAGTGAAACTACAGGCCAGTAAGCCTTACCTTAGTAGCAGGAAAATTAATGGAGGAGCTCCTGAAAGAGCTAATAGTGAACTTTCATGAAATCAACAGGTTGCATGACAAACAAATCTGATTGAGTTCTTTGATTTACTGACCAGAGAACTAGATCAAGGGCATGCGATGGATGTGATCTACCTAGATTTCAGCAAAGTCTTTGATACTGTTCCTCAAAGAAGGCTTAGAAATAAACTAAACAGCTTGGGGATGGGTCTGAAGGTGGTGAACTGGACTGACAGATGACAGAAGGTGATGGTAAATGGAACTCACTCGGATGAAAGGAAAGTGATTAGTGGAGAGCCCCAGGGTTCGATACTGGGACCAGTACTGTTCAATGTATTTGTGAGTGCTATTGTTGAAGGACTGAATGGAAAAAGTCTGACTTTTTGCAGATGATATGAAAATTTGCAACAGAGTGGACTCCCCTGAGGGAGTGGATAACATGAGGAAAAAAATCTACAAAAGCTGGAAGAATGGTCTAATGCTTGGCAGTTAAGATTTAATGTGAAGAAGTGCCCTGTCATGCACTTGGGAAGCAGAAATCCAAGGAAATTGTATGCAATAGGGGGCAAGAGGATAGTGTGCATGGACCAGGACGACGACCTCGGAATAAATGTTTGAGGATCTCAAGGTGGCCTAACAGTGTGACAAGGCGGTGGCAAAAGCCAGAAGGATGTTGGGTTGCATACAGAGAGGAATTACCAGCAGAAAGGAAGAGGCACTATTGCCACTATACAAGTCGCTAGTGAGGCCTCACTTGGAATGTGTATTCAGTTTTGGAGACCATATCTCGCAAAGGATATAAAAAGACTGGAAATGACTCAGAGGACGGAGACCAAAATGATTTGGAACCTACGTCAGAAGATGTATGAGAAGAGACTTGAAGACCTAAATATGTACAGTCTAGAGAAGAGAAGGGACAGGGGAGATATGATTCAGACCTTTAAATACTTGAGAGAATTAATGAACAAACAAACCTCTTCCAAATACGAGAAAGCTGCAAAACTAGAGGGCATAACATGAAGCTGCAAGGGGGTAAACTGAAAGGCAATGTCAGGAAATACTTTTTCACCGAAAGGATGGTGGATGTTTACAGCGCCCTCCCGATGGAAGTAATGGGGGTAAATACAGTAACCAAATTCAAAATGGCATGGGACAGACACAGTAGATCCCTTTTATAGCAACAAGATAAAATCAAAATAAACATAACTATCTCTTATATCTCAACCAATAGGGGTGACCTACACGGAAAGGTGGGTACACCCCTAAACAAAGGCATGGGGAGGGGTGACCTGCATGGAGTGGCAGGTGCACCTATTCTTGCCACCTTGCTGGGCAGACTAGATGGACCATACTGGTCTTTATCTGCCATCATATACTATGTTACTATGAGAGATGGAGAAGAGATTGAAGTAGAGGCTGCACTGGGAAATTAAATGGGCGGAGAGTCTTCTGGGAGCACCAGAGGGAAAACAGGCACCATTTAAAAGCATAAGTATGTAGAGTGGAGTCCTTTCTAGACACTAGGAGGACATCTTTTACTTACCTTGGAAAGTCTAGATGAGACAAGACTAGGCTTTCAGCAGCCAAGCCATCAACCATAGTGCTTTCAGATTGGGGTGGACTGTACCCTGGTCCTGCGATATGAGATTGGGCACGCATCCCAGACAGAGGTTGGTGCTGCGCTAGTCGAAGGAGTAGAGGACACCATGGTTGACATGGCCAGAATGGGATGATGAGAATCATCATTCCCTTGTCCACTTGAAGTTTCAAGAGGGTCTTCGGTATCTATGGAATGAGTGGGAATGCATAAAACATTCCCTGTCCCCATTGAAGGAGAAACACAGAGACCTGGCTCTGTGGAGACTGCATCCTGGCAGAGAATCGGGAAAGCAGTGCATTTATTGGAGTAGCAAAGAGATCAATGATGGGAGTTCCCCATAATCAAAATATGTGTTGCACTGTTTCACAATGGAGTGTCCATTTCTCTAGTTGAAGGACTCTGCTCAATTTATCTGCTAGCACATTTTGCTCCCCTAGTAGGTAAACTGTTCGAAGAAGAAACTGATGAGATATTGCAACGGTTCAGAGGCAGATTGTCTCCCTGCAAAGGTAGCGAGATCCGGTTCCCCCTTGTTTGTTGAGGTAATACATGGCAACCTGGTTGTCAGTCTGAATGAGTATTGTGTGTCCAGTCAGCTGAGGATGGAATACCCAAAGGGCATTGGCAATTGCTCTCAATTTCAGGAGGTTGATGTGGTAAGTGGCTTCCCTAGAGGACCATAGGCCCTACGTGGTGAGACCATCGAGATGAGCCCACCAGCCCTGTTTGGAAGCATCTGTAATCAGGGTACACTGTGGTGCAGATACTGAAAAGGTAACACCACAAGAAGATTTTGAATGGTGCACCACCAATTTAGGGAGTCCACCAATTGAGGCGTGATGGTGATTTTGTCCATGAGACGACCAGTTGACCGTTTCCACTTACCTGAAAGAGTCCACTGCGATCGAGCATATGGTACGACATGGACTGTGGAGGCCATGTGTCCGAAGAGACAAAGCATGTCTCTTGCACTGATACGGGACAGACATTGGCATTGATTTGCCAAGTCAATGAGAAGGTGGAGTCAGTCTCTTGGAAGGAAGGCTTGAGCCTGTGCAGTATCCAGAAGAGCCCCATTGAACTCCAGTGTGAGTTGGAGCGAGATGGGACTTTCATTAGTTGACCACAAGACCCCGATGCTGAAGCACAGAGATGGTGCAGTGGAGCGATACAGTCACTATGTGAAGGGAATCACCCTTGATTAACCAATCGTCTAAGGAAAGACGAAGATGCCCAGAGTGCGGAGGCAGGCCGCCACGACTGCCAGACACTTTGTGGAAAAACTCTTGGTGCAGATGCAAGGCCAAAAGGTAGAATACGGTACTGATGATGGTGAATCAGGATGTGAGTGTAGGCATCTTTGAGATATAGAGAGCAGAGCCAGTCTTTCCTGTAGGGTAAGGAAGTGAGGTCCCTAGTGAGACCATCTTGAACTTGTCCCATATTAGGAACCTGTTGAGATTCCAGAGGTCCAGGATAGGCCTGAACCCCCCCTGTTTTCTTGGGGATGAGAAAATAACAGGAGTAGAATGCAAGGCCTTGTTGAATGAGTGGGACTTCCTCTATGGCCACCTGCGCTGCAAGAGTAGCTATCTTCTGCTGAAGTAAAGTGGAATGCAGGTGATCCATGGGGGACTCTCCTATGAAGAAAGTGGGGGGCAGGTCCTGGAGATTGAGCTGATATCCTACACTCACAATCTTTAGAGTCCAGAGTTTTGACATAATGAGGGGACATCTGTAGGCAAAGTGGATTAATCTACCTGTTATGTGAGATGGGAGGGAATCCTATAAGGGGAGACTGGCTATGCTCTCGAGGAAGCAATCAAAAACAAGCTGGAAGCTGTGCCTGTGGTGCTAGTTGAGGTTGTGCAGTCTTAGGCTTCCTGGCCCCTGTTGTCTTTGATATGGCTGTGAGGCTGATAAGAAGAATAAAGCTTGGCAGGAGCCTTCTTTTAAGTTGGATCAGCAGTCTTTCGAGACAGGCATTTAATGGTGAGATCATCCATCCCTATCTCACCCGCCTTTTCACACCACCCTTTTCCCAAAGAGGTTTTCACCTGTATGAGGAATATCCTGAATCAAGCTTATCCTGAATCCATTGTTAAAGGTCAGAAGCTTGGAGCCAGGCCATTCTTCTGGTTCCTATGCAAACTGCTGCTGCTGCCCTACTGGTGGGCTCAAAACTATCACAGGGAGCCCTAGTGAGGACTTTGGAGGTATTTTGACCATCAGTGATCAAGGCCTGATATGGATCCTGCTTGTCTGATGGTGACAGGGTGGTAAATTCAGACAGATCTTTTGTGACATCTCTCAAAAACATACCCATGTAAAGTATATAGGAGTTTATCCTGGATGCTAATATAACTGTCTGGAAGCACCAACGTCCAAATGCATCGGGAGTCCTTGACTCTCTGCCTGGGGGAATCTAGGAGTGATTTTTAGAACTCTCAATCCGATGCTTTGCCAATTCCACAACCATAGAATGATGTGGTAACTGAGGCTTCTGAAAACCTGGGCAAGAAGAAACTCTAGAGAGAGTATCCAGTCTCTTACTGATTGATGAAACCATTAAGGGAGCTTCCCACATGGAGAATATGATGTATGTGAAGTGCAGAAGCCTCTTTAGGAGTCAAGGGTATTGAAGAATTTCAAGTTCTTCAGCCCTCAGTTCAGTTTCCATGGTTATCACCACAGACAGCGCCGCTGCCATGTCCCTGACGAAATCTTGAAAGGACACATCTTTGGGATATGATCAACATCTCTCATTCAGTGGAGAGGGGTCTGCGGGAATGTCCAGGAGAGGCGTGGAATGGACAGACTATGTCCAATTTAGAGGAAACTGAACCAGAATTTGGTAGAAAGTCGAAATAGTGACTGTCGGTACAATGGTGCCGATATCACTCCGATGTTGACATTGAGACTCTGTGCCGGTGCACCGAGGCATCAAAACCAAACTGTCCAGAGCCCAATGTAGCTACAGGTTTCAATGGGGATATAGGCTCCAGGTGTGACAGTGCCGGTTCCATTAGCTACATCATGCAATGTTTCGATGCACCGATATTGAGGCTGGGCATCGGGTCCATGGATCCCGAGGGCCAAGGGTTCTGGCACTATTGCCACCATGATAGTGGCCAGACTCCACTAAATAGCTTGCACACGTTGATCAAGGGAGACTGGAAGTGACCGATTCTTGCACAGAGCCCTGTTCCATCGTTCCAGAACATAGTACAAGACCTCCACGGAAGACGTCACCTCTGGAGCATCCTGGAGCCCCCTCTGGTACTTTGGAGGAAGTATCTTTTTACCAGGGCTGTTTCACCGGCCAATCCATGTCCAGTTCCCCAGTTGGGGATTGTTGGTATGGATGCTGGGTATCAGAGTCAGATGCCGAAGGCCTCGATAACTTTTCTGCAGATGCAGATGTCTTCGATATCTTTCCTGCCTTTGTGGAGAACTCGTGCTGGCTGCCATATTTGGACTTCGAGAAGATATGGGATCCATGGGATGACTGCGACGATGTGGAGGTCACCGAAGAGTGTACTGAAGTGGCTGAGTCTGATGGAAACAGCTTTTCCCACTGTTCATGATTTTTGAGTCCCATCTGGGTCATCTGTTGACAAAAGGGGTAAGCTGAAGCGTCATGGTCTGGACCCAAACATTTTAAACACTAGTTGTGCTTATCTGTAGCAGAGATAGTGTTTTGGCACTTGGTACATTTTTTGAATCTATTATGTAGTTTCTCCATGTCTGAGAAGACCACTGAGGCAAAATCAAAAAGGGCAATGGCGGTCTAGGCCAGCCAGGGAAGCAGAAATGCCGCGAATGAAGTAAAAAAAGAAAATGTTACAAAAAAATCAAGACGAAAAAAAGAGAGAACGATGTACCCAAAGGCACTTAGACAAATTTTACCAGTGGGGTTAGGATGACTAATGAGAACTGCTAGGAAGGTGGGAAGGCAGGCACGCATTCATGCCTGGAGGGATGCTCCCAAAAGCATTCCTTTTGGATGCTGGGGAGTGTTCCCACATGGGGTTCCATCGATGCAGACATCACCCATATGTGAAGACTGCATTCCCCCTTGTTCATGGATATCAATAGATTTGACAGCCACACAAAACTCAGAGCCATCATCACATGTTTACCTGCAGAGAGAGAGAGAGAGAGAGAGAGAGGACACACATATATAAAAAGCAATAGTTTAATATATTAAAGTATAATGTTCAATTATGCATTTTTAAAGGAATGTTGTGTGTGAGAGGGGGTGTTTCGATTATTATGACTGTTGAGATCAATTATCAAAATCTGGGGGGGGGGGCATAAAGGCTGAAGGTTCGCCTAGAGGCATTCCTAACAGGGGCTCTACAGGTCAAACAACAGTAAGAATTTGAGGGTTTATTTTAATTAAATTGCTAGCTCTCTGACTGGGAGCTCTTAAAAGGGTTTTGGTATATTTTTAAAACAAAGTTACATTATTTTTGGTGCTTTAGTAGAAATATTTTCTTTAGTGGGGTAGGTTTATAACTCTGCTTTGGTAACTTTCTCAGCTCTTGGGAACTGCTGACACCTAATTAGGTGTTAGTTCCCTCCCTACCCCCCAACTCCCACCCACCCCTAGTGAGCAGTTTTGCTTTATAGGACACCTCCCCATTTAACAAAACACAGGGACTTGGAACAGCACATTTTTAATGTAATTAAAGAGATTTAACTGCTTTTTCTCTGAAAGGACAGCTGGGAAACCGGCTGGTACTTTGGTAGATCTCTCTTTTGCTTTAACAGATACAAAAGCTCCACACACAGAAAAATGGCTGGGAAAAATCATATTACTAAAGCTGTTGCCCCCATTACAGATTCTGCCTCTGTCCAGACAGAGGTCCCAATGCCAGTTGAAGGACCGGTTCCATGTGCAGGGTGCCTGCATGCTGAAACTCTGAAGAAACAAGTGGAGGAACTCAGAGAGGAGGTAGCAAGGCTGAGGAGCATTCAAGACAGTGAGAAGTACATTGATGAGATGCTTCTTGCAGCAACCAAGCTCTCCAGCAGAGAAGGTGGGTGCCAACAGAATGACGAAGGTTCGACACAAGTCACCAGGGTCTGCAGAATCACCAATCCAACTTCTTTAGCCCTTGGAATTGAAGAACCATTATGCAGCCCTGGAAGTGGAGGAGGTGAAAGCATCCCTGGAAAGGGAAGAACCAGAGCTCAAGTAGCCCAAAGCTGTAGAATCAGTGACCACAAGGAAGTGAAGGGTAGTGGTGGTTGGTGACTCTCTGAGGGGTACTGAGGCATCCATCTGCCGACCAGACTTGATGTCCAGAGAGGTATGCTGTCTGCCTGGTGCCAAAATCCAAGATGTTACGGAGAGTTTGCTGAGACTCATCAAGCCCACTATTTCCCAATGTTGCTAATCCATCTCGGAAAAAATGATACTGCCAGGTATCCCTCTGAGCGTATCAAAAGTGACTTCATGGCTCTGAGACAGAAGATGAAGCAGTTAGGTACACAGGTGGTGCTCTCTTCAATCCTCCCTGTTGAGGGTAAAGGCCAAGGCAGAGAGGCTTGCATCCTGGAGTTGAATGCATGCCTACATGGATGGTGTCATCAAGAGCGTTTTGGTTTCCAAATCATGGGATGCTGTTCAAAGGGCTGCAAAGCAAAGATGGCATCCATCTGTCCAAGAAAGGTAGACGCATCTTCAGTAGTAGACTGGCTAATCTACTTTAGGGGGCGTTAAACTAGATTCGTTGGGGATGGGTGAAGAAAGCTCCCAGGTAAGTGATACCCATTTCCATAAAGGTATTTAATGTAACAGGGGTAACATATGGAAAGCAGTGTGTATAAATGTCGTAGCATGGGAAATAAGATCCCCGATGTTGAAGCTTTGGTGGGAGTGGCCGACTTGGATTCAGTGGCAATTACAGAAACATGGTTCACAGAACACCATGACTGGGATATAACTATACATGGCTATACTTTATTCAGAAAGGACAGGGTAGGAAGAAGGAGAGAATGCCACTGTATGTAAAAAATACTATTAAAGCTTTGGAATTACAGAGCTTAAAAGGGAGAGAGGAGGCATTGTGGGTTAAACTAGAAAGAGGGAAAGAGAAATCTATTTGCATTGGCGTGATATACAGACCTCCCTCACAAGAGGAAGAGGTGGACAGAGTTAATTGAAGACATATGCGGCATTGCTAGGAAAGGGGAAGTGCTACTGATAGGGGATTTCAATATGTCAGATGTTGATTGGTACATTACTTCTAGATGATACTGCAGCAGGAAAGAGATCCTGGATTCTCTACAGGGAGAACTATTCAGGCAATTGGTAACAGACTCCACACGTGAAGGGGCCATACTGGACTTGGTGCTTACCAATGGTGAAAGTGTTTCTGATGTTATAGTGGGAGATCATTTTGCATCCAGTGATCACCAGATGGTGTGGTTCAGTATTAGGACTATGGTTGTTAGAATCCATTCAAAGGTGAGGGTCTTAGACTTTAAGAAGACTAACTTTGCCAAGATGGGCCAATACCTCAGGAAGTCGTTAGCGGGATTGGATCATCTGGGGGATGTAGAAAAACAGAGGGCAAAACTGAAAGGGGATATTTTAAGGGCAACCAACCTTTTTGTTAAAATGGTAAATAAAGGTAAAAGGAAAAGGAGACCGCTATGGCTTTTCAAAGTAGCTGCTGAAAAGTACGGAGGTCGTTGATGCAATTGGGCACAGTATTTTATGTAGACACAAAGTCTGATATATTAAGTGCCATTTATAGTCTGAGACCTCCTGGCAGATTTAAAAATGGTGCTCTGTTGAAGGAGAAAAGAATTCACTTTAGAAAAATTCCTTTATGTTTTATTGAACGAGTTTGTGATATATTGGAAATATTTATCGTTCATAAATCGACCATTTATAATTCGTGTTATCACGATGATAGAGAGAAATAAGCCAATTGAAGAGTGGAGTTCACGAGGAAAGGTAGTGAGGAGCAGTAGAGTGAATGCTTTTAGAGATCAGAAGGAGAAGTTTGAATTGGATACGGAAACAGAAGAGGAGCCAATGACGTGATGAGAAAAGGGGTTATATGAGTATATCGAGGCTGGCGGAAGATTAGCCAATCATACATACATGGACTCCTTCCGGGTAGTCCTTTCTTAGGTTAGCTGTTTTTTCAGCAGCTCCTCTCTTTTCAACTCCTGCCCTCCATCCTCAGGATGCTTGGCCATATGAGGTGTAGCATGTTTTCAATCTTCAACATGTTAGGGCTCCAGGCATCTTAGCTTGGGAGTCCCCATATGTGAAGACTCATTCCTGCTTGTTCCTGGAGATAGCACAGTTACTTACCTGTAACAGGTGATCTCTGGGAACAGCAGGAATAAGTCTTCACAACCCAGCCACCTCCCCTAGGAGTTGTATCTATCTTTCTATCTTCCTTTCCTCTTTCTCTCCTTTTGTCTCAGCTATGAAACTCAACTGAGGAGAGGCAGTGGAAAAGGCGGGAAGGCAGTGCGCAGGCGTGAGGAATGCTCCCAAAAGCTTTCTGATTGGATGCTGGGGAGCATTCCCGTGCAGGCTCCGTCGGTACCGACGTACCCACATATGTGAAGACTTATTCCTGCTGTTCCCAGAGATCACCTGTTACAGGTAAGTAACTGTGCTTTATCTGTTTGAGCACAGGAGGGTTAAAAAACGGATCCCCTGAAGAACCCGTTAAGGAGAAACGCTATGGAGGCGCTGAGGGAGAGCGTCGGGATGGTAAGAGTGATTCACCAGGACCATGAGCCAGATATATTGAAAAATGGAAGTAACATTTTTAATATCTAATATAGTGGACAACATTTCAGTTTTTGAATAACAAATGTTACACTTATGAGCTCAGGCCTGGGTAGTGCCTGTACGGAGGTCGTTGATGCAATTGGGCACAGTATTTTATCTAGACACAGAGTCTGATATATTAAATGCCATTCATAGTCTGAGACCTCCTGGCAGATTTAAAAATGGTGCTCTGTTGAAGAAAAGAATTCACTTTAGAAAAATTCCTTTATGTTTTATTGAACGAGTTTGTGATATATTGGAGTTATTTCTCTCTATGTCTTTTTCTTCCACTGCCAACTCCAAATTTTGATCCTTTCACCTTGCTGTTCCTTATTCCTGGAACAAACTACCTGAATCCGTACGTCAGGCTTCATCTTTCCCCCCTTTTTAAATCCATGCTGAAGGCTCACCTCTTTGAGGCTGCTTTTGGATCATAATCCCTTGCTTCTCCTTACCTTTTCCCTATTTGTATCCTTGTTCTCACCTTTTGTATTGTCTTTCTTGATTAGACTGTAAAGCTCTGACAAACTGGGACCATCTTTTATATATATCTGTACAGCACTATATAAATGATTAATAGTAATAGTAGTAGTAGTAGTAGTAGTAGCAGCAGCAGCAGCAGCAACAACTTGCATCAACTAAAGGCATCTGTGGAAAAAGAAATACAGAGAGGAGGAGGAGATCTAAGTGAGAGCATAAGAAGAAAGGTATACACAGAAAAAAAGAGTAAGCAGTTGAGGTGCAAGTGGAGCTTAGAGATCTGGAACTGCAGGAGTATGAATTGAACAAAGGACAGGTCAAGAAATCAACTGAAGAAAAGAAGAAAGGGAGGAGAAAGGTCCAGAGGTAGAGGAATTCAAGATCAAACTCCTAGTCCACATGGAAAAAGATGAATATGCTGAGATCCAGGCAAGGGAAAGATTAACCAAGTTAAATGTAACACCTAAGGTTAAAAGTATGATAATTAAGAACAAGGCCATATCCTGTATGAAAGGAAAGGACAATTTATTAATATCACTGAAATAAATCGAACACAATACTGTGCAGCTAAAATTATTACTGCAAAAATACTACCAACTAAAATACGGGGCCAGAAGAGAAAACTAACAATGATGGTTTCCCCTTGGAAAAAGGAAAAAAAAATCACTGTGTCTGGAGGTATCCCTGATAGACAGGTATCTAAAAAGATTAAGATAATCAAAGATACTGAGAAAGATACAAGATATCAAGCTGAAACATACTGCATTACTAGATGACCTGAAATTTATATGTTCCAACAATAAACTGAAAATAGCAGCAGATGCACAAAAGCTGTGAAGATATGAAAACAGATAAAGATATCTAAACTATTTAAAGAACCCAAAACAATTCTACAGGGAAATGGGAAAGAGCATTAATACAGTAAAAATACCACCAACCAAAGCTGAAACAGAAACCTTCTGGAGGAAACCACACAAGGACCACACAGCGCACAATCAAGAAGCAGAATGGTTACCCTGCATACAGGAACATTTACAAGTAGAAAAAGCAAACATCAAACTTATGGAATGGTCTGCAACAACAACAAAAGAGCTCGAAATCAGGTTAAAATGAGCCCCAAACTGGAAGAGCCCTGGCCCAGATAGTATGACCAACGTTTGATTCAAAAAGTTATCACTACTTTACCAAGACCTAGCAAAGTGCAAAAAAACAACTGATCAAGCAGCCGGATCTAACACCACAATGGCTTAGAACAGGAAGAACATTTCTCCTTCAAAGGGAAACTCGTGTAACATTCTCAAGAATTACAGACCAATAACTCTCAAGAATTACAGAGCAATAATAATAAGCTATTGGTCTGTAATTCTTGAGAATGTTACATGAGTATAGTATTATACAATATTGGGTGCACAGTATTATACAATAATATTTCAGTGATATTAATAAATTATACAATAATTAATAAATTATACAACATATACGCTGTTCACTGCAATAGATGCAGACAGAATATATGATCATATCGAGTCCAATAACATCATGGCAATAGAGCAAAAGGGCAATAAGAGGAGAACATATGGAACCAAAGACCAGCACTAAGGAAAGCACAAATCTCAGTATAGCAAGGATTGATTATAAGAAAGCATTTGACAGCATTAAATTAACTTGAAATGTACAAAATAAATCCTGGTTTGACAGAGTACATTAAGTTCACCATGACAATGTGGTAAACCACACTTTTTCAAGTATGAAAAACGTTAGTACATCATTCCAGACATCAAGATTCAGTGAGGAATATTTCAGGGAGATTACCTGTCGCCACTTCTGTTTGTGTTGTTGTTAAGTGCCGTCAAGTCGGTGTTTTTGTGGCACTTAATCAACTCTTGGGGATATGGATTTAGCCTGAATCTTAAAGGTGGTTACAACCCAGAAGTAACATCCCATTTACTATTTGCAGGCGACCTGAAACTACAGTTTCAGTGAGCAATTAGCAGAGCAACTCCATGTAGTGAAAAGCTTTTCTGATGACATCAAGATGACTTCTGGCCTTGACAAATGTGCTAAGGCAAAAATGTTTAGAGGAAATGGAATGGAACAGGTAAACATAGATCAGTTGTTTACTCCTTCAAAAAGTAGACAGATTGGGGGACATTCAGTGAAGCTACAATGTAGCCTATTTAGTAATCAAACTCTGGAATTTGTTATCGGAGGATATAGTAAAAAATGTTAGTGTAGCTGGGTTTATAAGAGGTATGGATGATTTCCTGGAGGAAAAGTCCTTACACCATTATTAAAGAGGACCAGGAAAATCCACTGCTTACTCCGAGATAAGCACTGTGTATCTTTTTTAGGAATCCAACAGGTACTTTTGATTTGAATTGGCCACTATTGGAAACAGGATACTGGGCTTGATGGACCTTGGTCTAATCCAGAATGGCATATCTTATGTTCTTAGTTTGTTCCAGGCGTATGGAGCAGCAAGGTGGAAAGAGTAGTTACTCACCTGTAACAGGTGTTCTCCAGGAGCAGCAGGAATCAGTCCTCACATATGGGTGACATCAACGTCGATGGAGCCCCTGCGGAGCATTTCCCCAGCTTTCTATGAAAGCCTTTGGGAATACTGCACGCATGCACGGTCCCCTTCCCGCCTAAAGGTGCCATCTTGCTCAGTCAAATGACAGCTAAAAAACAGCACACAAAAATGTAAAATAAACTATGTAAAACTGCAACTCCCAGGGGAGGAGGGAGGGTTGTGAGGACTGATTCCTGCTGCTCCTGGAGAACACCTGTTACAGGTGAGTAACTACTCTTTCTCCAGGAGCAAGCAGGAAGTCAGTCCTCACATATGGGTGACTCCCTAGCTCTGGGCTACCAGGGAACCCAGGTTGAACAAGAGAACTCCCTCTAGTCCCAGCATCAAAGAAAGGCTTTTCACTGAAAGAACCTCCACCGGTAGCCCAACGGAGGGCTGGAGTTGCCTAAACCTCAAAGAGATTCCGGAGTACTGCCTGGCCAAAAGCACTGTACCTACGGGACTCCCTCTCCAGGCAGTAATGGGCCGCAAAAGTCTAGCTTGAGGACCAAGTTGCAGCCCTGAAGATGTCTGCCAATGGTACAGAGCAGAGATGAGCTACTGAGGCAGCCATTGCCCTGACACGATGGGCCGTGACCCAACCCTGCAAGGGAAGGTCAGCCGCCTTTGTAAGCCCAGATGATACAGCAGACACCCAAATGGACAAGGTATGCTTGGACACAGCTAACACCAAATTATTAGGGTCAAAAGATATGAAGAGCTGGGTAGCCCTTCTATGCCCCTGCGTACGGTCAAGGTAGAAGGATAAGGCCCTCCTACAGTCCAGGGTATGCAGGACCACCTCAGCCTGGCTTGCATGAGGCCTAGGGAAGAACGTTGGAAGAACCACCTGCTGGTTGAGGTGGAAAGAGGAGACAACCTTTGGGAGGAACTTTGGATGAGTCCTAAGGACTACCCTGTTCCTATGGAATCGGGTGTAAGGCCTGTCACAGACCAGGGCCTGAAGCTCACTCACTCGTCTGGCCGAGGTTAAGGCTACCAGGAAGAGTGTCTTCCAGGAAAGGAAGCGGAGAGGACAAGTAGCCATCAGCTCAAAGGGTGGGCGAGTCAGTTGTTGCAAGACCACATTCAACTCCCTCTCAGGGGCTGGAGGACAGACAGGAGGCTTGAGCAAGAGCAAACCTCTGAGGAACCGGGACACCAAGGGGTGAACCGACAAAGAGTGTCCTTCCACCAGTGAGTGGTGAGCTGCTAGAGCTGAGAGGTGGACCCGAACAGAATTGGACTTAAGGCCCTGATTGGATAAGTGCAGCAGGTACTGAAGCACCACCGGTACAGGACAGGAGAAAGGATCTCCGTCCGCAGCTGACACCACACAGAAAACCTCTTCCATTTCAGGGCATAGGTTTTTCTAGTGGACTGCTTCCTAGAGGCCAGAACGACCTCCTCAACTTCCTGAGGGAGGCCCCAGGGAGCCAAAACTACCCTTGCAGCTTCCAGGCAATCAAATTGAGAGATTTGAGATTGGTGTGCAGAAGAGACCCCTGGTCCTGAGAGAGAAGGTCGGGCTGCAACCCCAGAGGAACTGGAGTGTCCACTGCCAGTTAAAGCAGAAGTGGGAACCAAGGTTGCCTCGGCCACCTGGGAGCTACCAGAATGACCAAGGCCTTGTCTAGTAGAATCTTGAACAGGGTTCGGGCCACCAGAGGCGTGGGAGGAAACGCATACAGGAGGCCCTGGGACCAGGAAATCAGAAAAGCATCTGCTGCTAGCCGCAGAGGATGCGGTTGCCTGGAGCAGAACCTGGGCAGCTGTCTGTTCAGGGGATTGGCAAACAGATCTTATGGATGGAAGTCCCCATTTCAGGAAAATCTTCTGAACCACCAAGGGATGGAGTTGCCATTCGTGGGGCTGCAGAATCCTGCTCAACCTGTCTGCCAGGTAATTTTCCTGGCCAGGAAGATAAACCGCCCTGAGAAAAATGTTGCGCCTGAGCGCAAACAAGCCAAGGTCCTGTGCCTCCTGACAAAGGAGCATGGACCCAGTGCCCCCCTGTTTGTTCACATAAAACATGGCTACCTGATTGTCTGTTTGTACTAAGACAGACTGGTGGGCCAGGGTTTGAGAGAAAGTCTTGAGGGCTAAGCGAATAGCCCACAGTTCCAGTAGATTGATTTGCTGCTTGGCCTCCCAGGGGGACCACAGGCCCTGGGTGCACTTGCCCAGACAGTGTGCTCCCCAGCCCTGCAGGGAGGCATCGGTGGTCAATACCACTGTGAACCCAGGTGGCTGAAAAGGCATCCCTTTCAGTAAGTTGGGGGGATGCAGCCACCAACGGAGGGAGTGCAGGAATGGTCTGGACACCCTTACTCTGTCGCTGAGGCTCCCTGTGGCCTGTGACCACTGAGTTCTGAGGCACCATTGCGCAGGCCTCATATGAAGCCTGGCATTGGGAGTCACATGTACTGTCGAAGCCAAGTGGCCAAGAAGCCTCAGGCAGAGCCTGGCGGAGACCAGTGACCTGCTGAGAAACTGGTTTGCCAAGGTTATCAGTCTTTGGGCTCTGTCCTCTGGCAAGAAAGCTTTTGCCTGCAGAGAGTGTAGCCTTGCCCCTATGAACTCCAAGTTTTGGGAGGGGAGCAAAGTGGACTTTGCGAAGTTTATGACAAAACCCAGGTGTTGGAGTAGAGAAATCGTCCGGAGGGTGGCTTGCCTGGCCTCCTGGCACGTCTGACCCCTGATGAGCCAGTCGTCCAGAAAGGGGAAGACAAAGATACCCTGATTCCTTAAGTAGGCCGCCACCACTGCCAGGCATTTGGTAAAGACCCTGGGAGCGGAGGTGAGGCCAAATGGCAGCACTCTGTACTGATAATGGTTTCCTCCCACAATGAACCTGAGGTACATTCTGTGGTCTGGATGAATGAGGATGTGAGTGTACGCATCCTTTAGGTCTAAAGAGCATAGCCAATCTTCCTGCTGGAGGTAGGGCAGAAGTGTTCCAAGAGTAAGCATCTTGAACTTTTCTTTCTCTAGGAACTTGTTGAGATTCCTGAGGTCGAGAATAGGCCTGAGATCCCCTGTCCTCTTCGGTACTAGGAAGTACCTGGTATAGAAACCGTGACCTTGTAGGTGGGGAGGCACAGGCTCCACCGCCTTGTCTCGCAACAGACCTTGAAGCTCCTGCAGGAGAAGGGCTGTATGGAGAGGAGACCTTGGAGGCTCTCCTGGAAAGTAGGGAGGAGGCAACTGATGAAAATGAAGCATTTAGCCCTTGTGGACTATGCTTAAGACCCAATTGTCTCCTGTAATGGGTGATCACCGGTGGGCAAACAGGGCTAGTCGACCTCCTGTACAGGGATGGGACAGCAGAGACGGAGAGGCTATGCCTTGGGAGTCAAAAACCCCCACCCTGCTGAGTGGGAGCAGGAGCCTGAGGCTTGGGGGCCTTCTGCCTACGGGGCCCATGTCCCTGCCCCTTGGCCTGCTGACCCTGTGGGGGAGGCCTGGTAAGGTGGGAACTCGCCTTCCTCAGGTAAAAGGACTTCTTACCCGAGCCCTTCTTCTTATGTGAAGGGGCAGAAATCTTTCTAGACAGCCTTGTCCTCGTGAGGTGCTCGGTCTCGAGCTCAGCAGCCTTCTCGGCCATGGGCTTGCCAAAAAGGTTCTCACCTCGGCAAGTGACATCGACCAACTTGTCTTGAACCCATGGCTCGAGGTCCGATGACTGCAGCCATGCCTGGCGTCGAGCCGCGATGCCGGCTGCCGCAACACGGGCCGAGGCCTCGAAGCCATCGTAGGCTGCTCGGGACATGAACTCAGAGCATTCCCGGATCCCCGAAGACAAGGACTTGAACCTCTGCAAAGGTTCCCCGGAGAGACCAGCAGACAACCCGGCAAGCTCTTTTGCCAGGTCCCGCAAGTACATGCCCATGTACAGCTGGTAAGACTGGACACGGCAAGCAAGCATCGAGTCCTGGAAGCACTTTCTACCAAACGCATCCAGGTTCCGGGCCTCCCGGCCGTGGGGCACCGCGGAGTGCATCTTCTGGCTTTTCAGACGATGCATGGCCGATTCCACCACCATGGAATGGTGTGGTAGCTGTGCCTTCTGAAAACCAGGGCTCTTACGGAGTTGATAAATGGAATCGACCCGCTTGCTTACAACCGGCGCCGAGGCCGGTGCCTCCCACATCCGGAAGAGGAGCCGTTCCAGCATCGGAGGAACCGGGACAGTAAAGGCCTCCTTCGGAGGAGAGTCATACTGGAGGGCCTCGAGCTCTTTGGCTCGAGGCTCCTCCTCGTGGTCCGCCGGGATCTCCAAAGCAGTGGCCATATCCCGGACAAACTCCGAGAACTGGGTATCCTCCGAAGGTAATCTACTCCGGGGCTCAGACTGCGGTGAGTCCGACGGGACGCACCGAGTCTTGAAGGTATTGGGGGACTCCTCGTCCACCGTCTCCCAGGCGGACTCGTCCGAAGAGGAGTCGGGCTCCGACCGCGCAGGGCCCGGCAGCACCCGCCCCAACGCCGAAGGCACCGACGTCGACGCCCTCAGTCCCGACCGGGAGGTCGAGGGTGATCGCGACCGAGGACGACCTCGAGCCTTCATGGTCTGCTCAGGAGGCAGAACTTCAGAACCCTTCCACCTAGATCAGGGAGTCCCTCAAGGTTCCTCACTCTCTGCCCTTCTATTTAACATTTACATGCAACCAATCTGTAAGATCATACGGTCATTTAATGTCGATTGCATGCTTTATGCCGATGACGTTCTACTTTACACCCCTATCTCCACTGACCATTTAGATCTCTCCCCTCTAATAAACTGTTTCAATGCAGTATCTGACTGGCTTCTCTCCCAAAACCTCCGTATACAACATAAGAAAACGGAAGTCCTCTTTATCACGAGGAATCCCAACTTCATCCCACCTGAATATCTCAAAACTAAGGAAGCAGAATTGCAATCCAAACCCTCAATACGCTACCTGGGAGTTACTCTGGATCAACGCCTGGATATGAAGTCCCACATAGGAAACACAGTCAGAACAATATACTACAAGATCCGTTCTCTGAGACACCTACGCTCCATGTTAGAGCCAAAAGATTTCAGGACAATCTACCAAGCACTGATCATGCCTCATTTCGATTATGCTAATATCATCCTACTTGGTCTTCCTCAATCCACTTTAAACCCGTTACAGCTGGCAATGAATGCCGCAGCAAGGGTCCTTCAGGGAGCTGCCAGGACTGACCACGTTACACCTCTGCTAATTCAATTACATTGGCTACCCATCCAGGCCAGAATTATCTTCAAAACTCTACTTCTCACCTTCAAAGCTCTCAATAAGCTCTCCGCTGCATCCTTATCTGCCCTTATTCACCCTACTACACCAAACAGAGCAAGAAGATCCATGACCATCAACTCCCTAAAGATCCCAAAGGCCCTTACAAGCTGCTCTTCATCTACAGCCAACAGAGCCTTTATCCTCTGTGCCCCTAGGAGTTGGAATGCACTACCCCCTGGCATCCGGGCTATCAATAGCTTAATGCAATTTAGGAAAGTCCTCAAATTCCATCTCTTCAACAAGTACCTTATAGAGTCACCAACACCCATCGACCTCAGTGTTTCCACTCAGTTACTCAATTCCTCGGTGTCTTAATAACACGCCAAGGCTGACTCTCTATAAGTCTGAATACTTTCTTAACTGTTCCTAGTATCATGTACATATGCAGTAGAATTATCCCTGTAAATAGGTTGTAAATAGTTTCCCTTGTTTATCCAAGTTCCTTTCCCTTATTATCTGTAAACTCATGTATGTTGAATGTACTGAGATTTTTGTTCTATGTGAACCGCGCTGATGCTGAATAGTGCGGTATATAAGAGAATATAAATAAATAAATAAAATAAAAATAAAAATGGTCTCGAGTATCAGCTCGGTCTCCGGGGTCGACTTCGACGTCGATGTCCCGGTGGTCGGGGCAGATGCGCCAGCGAGGCTGGCCATCAGCACCCGCTGCTGATCCATGAAGGCAGACAGTCTGCACTCCAAGGCTGTCAGCCTGAGACTCAGCTCAAGAGACTCAGCAGCCACCGACTCGGGCCCCGGTGGCGCCGGGCCCGACGTCGGCTCCCTGGGAGGAGAGTCCTCGAGGACAACAGGACTTGTGTCCAGCAAACTACGGCTCCACACGAGGTACTTTTGACGGCTTCTCCTGTTCCATGGGCCCGTGACGGCGGTCAGGGGTCCGAGACCTAGCCCTCGAGGAGCCAGGGACCTCCTCCGACACCGCCCTCGCGAGCCACTTCTTCCTCTTTCGCTCCCGCTTGGGGGACCCCCTGTCCGAGGAACCCCGATGATGCTCGGGGTCAGACTCCTGAGATGTCGAGGCCTCAGACGAGGTCCGGGCCCGGCCGGAGGCCGAATCAGAGAAAAGCCTTTCCTTTTGGTGCTGACGACTTCGCAGTGCCTTAATAGACATTTTGCCACACGGTCCACAGATCTTAGGATCATGATCAGGACCGAGGCATCGAAGGCAGCAGTCGTGTGTGTCGGTGAGAGACATTAATTTCTTGCACCGATCACACTTCTTAAAACCACTGGAGGCCATCGGGGAAAAAAGAGCCCCCGTGAGATCAAAGGACCGGCCTTCCAGGGAAAAAGAAAAAAGGGCGCGAACGCCAGCCACGAAGGGCAAAAATCGAAAAAATAAGATCGGGCTCGATACCAGTGTACCAAACCCGGTGGGAAGGGGAACCGGCGTCGAACCGGAGAAGAAACCGTGAAGAAATCGCAGGGATTCGAAGAAAAAATCTAACTGCTTTCCGGGTGAAATAGGACACACGTCCGATGGGCTCCATGGAAAAAGAGAGACTGAGCAAGATGGCACCTTTAAGCGGGAAGGTGACCGCGCATGCGTGCAGTATTCCCAAAGGCTTTCATAGAAAGCTGGGGAAATGCTCCGCAGGGGCTCCATCGGCATCAATGTCACCCATATGTGAGGACTGACTTCCTGCTTGGTTCTGGAGAATGAATTAAATTTAGAGTTGGCAGTGGAAGAGAAGGGCACAGATAAATAAACTCACAGCATTTTCCTCAATCAGGCATGATGCGCTTCCCCCTTTGGACTGCACACTTATCCTGATCTCTGCCGGGGGAAATCTCCTTTACCGAACACAGTTCGAATTTGGGAACCCCTTCTCTATGAGTGGTGTCATTCTCCCCAGCCAGTCTTGACTTAAAGGATGATTTACCTTTTCTTTTTTTTTCCTTTCTGAAACCAAACTTTATACAGACAAGTCAGATTTATAGATAAAAGGGAGGGGGATTCTGCAAAAGAAGAGGGGAGGGGAATCCCACCAAGGACCCTACCTACCACCCCTGGCAGAGGGCCCCACAGAGCCACCTCTGCTAGAAGCAAGGTGGCCCGGTCCAATCAAGCATGCCATCTCAATGAGAATAAAGGGCTGCAGACCAATCCCTGACAGCTACCACATGCCTGCAGGAGCTTGACTTTGGGGCCACAAATAGCAATCCGTGCTCCAGGGAGCTAAACCAAGGAAAGAACTACCCTGCTTCACCAGTCCAACCTGCAACTACCTGTTGAATGCAGAGAATACTGACAAGTTCCAGAGTGCACCAATCTTTATAAAGGTGGTGGTGTCACTAGAAAGCGTAGTTATTCACCTGTAGCAGGTGTTCTCTGGGAACAGCAGGAATAAGTCCTCACATATGGGTGACATCACTGACGGAGCCCACATGAGAACACGCCCCAGCTTCCATAGCACACAGGAAATTTTTGGGAGTGCCTTCCCACCCACCATGGTGCCATCTTATCCTTAGTAAGTACAAAGCTAGTAGCCAGAACAACTACACAGGGAGGGTTATGAGGGTTTATTTCTGCTGTTCCCGGAGAACATCTGCTACATGTGAGTCACTACACTTTCTCTGGGAACAAGCAAGAATGAAGTTCTCACATATGGGACTCCCTAGCTACAGGTTACTGAAAAACCACCAACACAAGCCCAATGGGGCAACCAACCAAAGAACTGGAAGGAGAAGTGGGCTATAAAAGTGCAAACAGAGGATCACGTCACAGCCACTGTGGAGACACAGTGCAAACTTGCCACAGAAGCAACCATGGCTCGGATATTATTGGCAGTGACATGACATTCAAGGCTTAGCCCAGCCTGCACATAAGTGAAGAAAATGCAGTCTGACACCCAGAGGGACAACATATGCATGGAGACAGCCATGACTAATCTGTCAGGAGCAAAGGAAATGAACAGTGAGTGGACTGCCGATGAGCCTTTGTCCTTTCAAGGTAGAAAGCCAAGGCCCATTTATAATCCAATGTGTGCACCGTGGCTGCTGCCCTGTTGGTATGAGGGCGGGGAAAGAAAGTAGGGAGAACCACAGACGGATTAAGGTAGAAGGCAGAAACCACCTTGGATAGGAACCGTGGGTGTGTGCATAGGACCACCCTGTTATGATGAAATCTGGTGTAGGGTGCATGCACCACCAAGACTTGCAGCTCACTAACACAGCGGGCAAAGGTGACCACCACCAGAAAAACCATCTTCCAGGTGAGGAACTTAAGTGGACAGGAGGCCAACAGTTCAAAGGGGGACGAGAGGAGTTACCCCAGCACCACGTTGAGATCCCATGCCACTGGCAGCGACTAACAGAGGCTTAGAGAAAAGGAGGCCCTGCATGAAGTGGGTCACCACAGACTACGTGGAGATTGGCTTGCTACCCAACCCACGATGGTATGCTCCAACAGCAGTGAGATGTACTCAGATGGAGTTGGATTTAAGATCAGAGTCGGCGAGGTGCAGAAGATACATCAACAAGACCTCAACAGTGCAAGAGAAGGGGGTCCAGGTTCTTTTCAGCACACCAGATGAAGAAGCATCGCCATCTGAAGACGTAGGGTCAGCATGTGGAGTCTCTGCAAGATGCTAGAAGGATGGATGTCCGCAACTTCTGTTAGAAGATTAAGTTCTGAGAGAACTAACTGCTCAGCATCCATGCCGTGAGGGCTAGGGAGTAGGTATTGGGGTAAAACAAGGTCTCCTCGTCCTGGGAAATAACATCCGGGGCGCAGCCTAACTGGAGAGGCTAGTGCTTGGAGACCCGGAGCAGTAGGGGAAACCATGGCTGCCATGGCCAGTATAGGGCAATTAGAATCATGGTGCATCTGTCAACCTGAAACTTGAACAAGAGATCGTTGGGGGGGGGGGGGGAGGTAAGCATAAAGCAGCCCCATGCTCCAGTTCAGGAGAAATGTGTTGGGATCCAGCTGGTCACTTGATGTTAATTCTGGAGCAGAAGAGACTCAGCTGGGCATTGTGTGGGGCGGCGAACAGGTCAATTTCTGGCCTGCCCCACTTCTGGAAGATGTGATTCACCAGTCTTGTGGTCCATTCGTGTGGTTGAAGGACCCTGCTGAGATGGTCTGAGCGCACTGAGCTCTCCCAGTAAGTATGTCGATCTGAGATCCATGAGTAGCTGCAAACCGCCATAGCCGCACCACCTCCCAACAGAGCAGGTACAACCCCATGCCGCCCTGCCTGTTGATACAGATCATCACTAACTGATTGTCTGCTTGAATGAGGATGATCTGAATGGTCAACTGTGGTCGGAAGGCCTGGAGAGCATATGTAATGGTTTGGAGTTCCAGAATGTTGATTTAGTGCATGCTTTCCTTTTGCGACCAGAGGCCCTGCATTTGCAGGCCGTTGAGATGCGCCCTACAGCAGAGTTTGGACACATCTATAGTTAGTGTCCGGTGAGGCAGAGGGGACTGAAAGAGAAGACTCTTGAGCAGGTTCTGTGGCTAGAGCCACCAGTGAAGAGAGAGGGTGAGGGGTGTGGTGACCGTCACCCTGTCCTTAAAGTGACCTGTGACTTGATGCCATTGGGTGCACAGAGCACATTGTGCTTGGCACATATGGAGCCAGGCTAGCGACATGATGTGTACTATGGAGACCATGTGCCCCAACATCAGCAGCATCCCTTGAGCTGTGGTGAAACATCTGTGCAGGATGATCTGAAGTATGCCAATGAACCATTGCGATCAATCCTCTGGGAGGAAGGCCCAAGTTTGAGTGGTGTCAAGAAGGGCTCCAATGAAGTCCAGCCTTTGCGAGGGCTAGAGGTGAGACTTTGGGGTGCTGATGACAAAGCACAGGTTTTTGAGCACCTGGATGGTCAAATGGGCCGACTGGTGGATCTTGCCCAGCATGGTGCTCTTTATCAGCCAGTCATCTAAGGGAAGACAAAGACCCCCAAGGTCCGGAGGAAGGTGGCAACCACTGCCAGGCATTTTGTGAAGATCTGTGGGGCCAATGCCAACACAAACGGCAGCATTTGGTACTGGAAGTGCTGACCTTTTGAGCATGAAGCGGAGATATTGTCGGAGTGGATGGATCGGGATGTGCGTGTAGGCATCCTTCAGAACCAGGGAGCAGAGCCAATTGTTCTTCTGAAGGTATGGAAGTAGCGTCCCAGGGAAACCATTTTGAACTTCTCTCATACCAAGAAGCAGTTGAAGTTCTGGAGGTCCAGGATGGGTCTGAAACCCCTTGTCTTCTTGGGAACAAGGAAGTAGCGAGAGCTGAACCCTCTTGTCACCTGATCTGGTGGTACTAGTTCTATGGCTAGGTCAGCCAGTAAGGAGTTGGTCTTCTGATGGAGGAGGGTCTGCTGCAGCAGTTGGAGAGGGTACTTCCCCACAGAAGAAGGGGGGAGGTAGCTGGGCAAAATGCAACTGGTAGCCATCCTGGATGATCTTCAGAACCCAGATGTCCATTGTCACCACAGGCCACTGGTGGGCAAAGTGGGCAAGCTCTCCCCCCACCTGCTGGGGCACTGCGCTGGCAGGGGGAAGATGGACAATGCTCCATAAGAAGTCATCAAAAACTCTCCCCCAATTGTGACTGTGGGGTAGGCTGATGTTTCTGCAGCTTAGGGCTGTGCTTCTGGCAGGACCCTCGAGATGTCTGCTGAGCCAACTGACAGGTTGGGAAGGCCAAGTACGATGGATAGCTAAAGTATAACCTACGCTTTCACGGGTAGGACCCTTCTTCCCCACAACCTTCTTCTTAGCAGGATCCACTGGTTTCCTGGAAAGACAATTCATGGCGAGCTGCTCCCTCTCCAGTTTCCCATCCTTATCTTCCATAAGCTTGCCAAACACATTTTCTCGCCTGTAGGGGACATCGACGAGCTTGTCTTCAACCCACTGCTCAAGATCTGATGACTGCAGCCACTTCTGTGGCGGGTACCTACGCCCACAGCAGCCACTCTACTGATAGATTTGAATGTATCTTAAGCCGCTCTGCTCATATACTTTGAACAGTCTTTACCCTATCCCACCAGGCAGCAGACGTTCTCCAGGCGCTTCGGGGGAATCAGGATCACAAATTCACTGAGGTCCCCCATCACATCCTTAAAGGAACATGGCCATATAGAGCAGATATGAAAGGATCCAGGCCATCAACAAGGAGTCTTGTTAGCACCTTCTGCCAAACCCATCAAGGGTGCAGCAGGCCCCTCTGCCTGGGGGAATAGAGGAATGAGTCTTAGAACTCTTTATGCAATGCACAACCATGGAGTTGTGTGGGAGATGGGGCTTCTCAAAGCTTGGACTCTTTTGCACACAGTACACATAGAGACCAACCCTTCTTCTGATGGCTGGGACAGTCAGCGGGTTCTCCCACATTCTGAAGAGTAGGCATTGGCGAACCCGGTGCACCGGCACTATGATAGCCTCCCTTGGGAGATGAGGGATATTGAAGGATTATAAATTCCCTTGCCCTACGGGTTCCTCCTCAGTCTCCAAGGTGAAGGGCTTTGGCCATATCCCGGACAAACCGGTGAAAAATGTCCTGTGGTGGGGACTTGCGCCTTTCATGAGGCAGTGATGGATCAGACAGGATGTCCCGGTGCCGGTCCGAGGTCAGAGACTCTTCCTCAGTCTCCTAGCCATTAGAGAGTCTGAGTCCAACAAGAAGTCAAAATAACGTCTGACCTTCCGACGCCACTGCGGCTCAAGCGGAAACCATGGAATTCGATGCTGATGGTAATCAGCCTCGAAAACGGAGACACTGGTGGGAGACATAGCGATCAGCGTCAGAGTCCGATCGACAACCCGTTGGCTCCTCCAGGTGGCAAGGGCATGGGTCTCCAAAATTGGCTGGACTAGAACCAGGAGGGCCATAGTGAGCAAAGGGGCCACCATTGAGACCAAAGTACCCGAAGGCATCGGGTACACTGCAGCCTGTGCTGCAAGGAATGCCACCATGTTCTGCCCGAGGACCTGCAGTTGCTCGACTACCAGTGATGTCTGAAGGTGTGTGGGACCAAAGGCAGCCACCTCAGCCTCCAACACTGGTGCCTGTGTCAGGGACTTCTCGATGGTAAAAGCATCAGGAAACTGCCAACGGCCCTCCGAGGCCTTGGGAGTTATTTCCTCCTGCTAGGGCAGCTTTGCTGGCTGCTCCCGGCCATCGCCCTCAAAATCGCTTCAAGAGGGACTCCGATGCTAAAGCCCCATGGGGTTTCCCCCGGCCCTCAGCATTGACAGGGCAGAAGACCAATCCTTCTGGGGGTCGGCCACTAGGTCAAAGGATAACCTCCGGTCCATGGAACCGTGGCCCTTGGACTCTGAATAAGCTTGGGCGCTGCGCGATGCCAAAGTCTCAGCAGAGTTCCTCCAGAACATAGACGCCAATATTGGCACCAAGGATGCCAACTCCAACGACAGTGCAACTCACGCTGTTTTTCTCGGTCCTTCAGTCCCTTCCTTGTCATCTGCAAACAAAATGCAAGAGGAGGACTCATGATCAGGCATGAGGCATTGTATGCACCAGTTATGGTGGTCCCTCTCCGAAATGGTATGGGCACACCGGGTGCATTTCTTGAATCCACTGACTGGTTTGACATGTTGGGAAAAACAGCCTCTGACAAATCAAAAGGCTCCAACATCCTGAATGGCCAGGGAGCGTACGGGCAAAAAGAGACCACAGCTGAAAAAGCTGAGAAATTGAGAGAGAAAAAAATAAGCAGCATCGAGCGACAACGCACACCAAAAGGCAGCAAAGCAATGAAAAAAATGATTGATAACAATAAAAAATAGCATAGGATGTGGCCAAAAAAGATTACGCTTTTCTGAGGCAAAGGACAGACATCCCGTGGGCTCTGTAGGAAAGAGACAACTGAGGATAAGATGGCGCCATGGCAGGCAGGAAGGTAGGTGCATATGTGTGATGTAGCTCCCAAAAGCTTCCTATGGAATCTGGGGAACGTTCCCACATGGGGTCCGTCGATGACATCACCCATATGTGAGGGCTTCATTCCTGCTTGTTCCATGTTGTGTCCCATCTACTGGCTGGATGACATAACCCATATCTGGACTGGTCTAGCACGATGAAAAGGAATGAAGATTTGTAAATCACCTCAAGCAAGCAGATAGGCCATTGATGTTGCTATGACTAACATTATGAGCCTTGACATGTTCTACCATGGTCAGACTTGCCTGGGCACAAAGGAGGTGCAATCTGCTATCCATTTAAAAGGTGTCCAATTAGCTAAAGCTTCTGTGAAGCTTTGGTTCAGTCCAGGTAGAAGCTGAAAGTTGTCATGCAATCCAAACTGAACACGGCTCAAGCTTGGGGGAAAACACTGGCAAAATCTCTGACTAGCATGGAAATAATATAGCAACTTAAGCAGGAATGTAGGGTGTATACAAAGCGGACAGTACAAAGAGAGCAAAGCAACTCTCGCAACACCAACCAGAGATCACAAGGAGCGAGAGAGATGTGATGACACAGATGCTTGATACAAGAAGTTTTATTAAAGTTCCCCAACGCGTTTCGGCGGAACGCCTTCCTCAGGGGGTATCAAACTGACAAAAATAACAAATAGAATTATACATTAAAACGTATTAAAAACAAATAAGTAAAAATGAACAAGATTAACAAAAATAACACGGGCATGGATAAAGGGTAAGAACAAAGGTGGTTGTATAATGCACGGATGATAATCAAAATATATCTATCAACTGATACATAAATGATATGTGTAAACACTCCAAGTTAAGAAAGACGCAGGGCAGAGAGGCAATTAAAACCAAAATGAAAACAAATAAAAACAAATACAAGTCAAATAACGGATGATACTCACTAATGCGGATCATCAAATTACTATAAAACCAATGAAGAACAATGAAGGATCTAAATCCAAACTCAAGGAAGGAGGTCATTTCACTAGAGGAACTACTAAGGAAAAAGCATGAACGTAAATTGAAGAGGACTACATACAGTATGAAACCAATAGAGGCTCAAAAAAAATATAGACTCAAAAAAATGTGCTCTAGATGATATGCCATAAATACAGGATCATGTATTATAATTTATATGTATTTAAAAGAAAACTGCTCAATGTTACATAGTTGCTTAATTTAATAAACCCTAAAAACATCAAAGTACTAAAAGAATAAATAACAACGGAGGATAAAATGTTCTTCATTGGTTTTATAGTAATTTGATGTTTTTAGTGGTCATTTAATGTAACTATTTATTGATGTTATTTATTATAATCATTCAATGTAATTATTTATTGATGTTATTTATATTATTCACTGCTGTTTCTCAATATGTTATTTATTTGGTGTATTTGTATTTGTATTTTTATTATGTATTTTTTATGCATTACAGTGTATTTGTTCCCAAAGGTTTTTTAAAAAACCACACCATTAATTTAATTAAGTATTTATCTTATCTTTCGGTCTCTTTGTTTACCATGATTTATTACTTTACATATTTTAATATTGGAAGTTTTTATTTATTATAAACCTCTATTGATGTTTATGTTTGCAGCTTAATGCTGTTTATCCACATGGCCCTAGCACAGTCGGGCCAAAGGTGAACGTCTGTCACATTTCAATATACAGACTATCTTTTCATGATCCGCATTAGTGAGTATCATCCGTTATTTGACTTGTATTTGTTTTTATTTGTTTTCATTTTGGTTTTAATTGCCTCTCTGCCCTGCGCCTTTCTTAACTTGGAGTGTTTACACATATCATTTATGTATCAGTTGATAGATATATTTTGAATATCATCCGTGCATTATACAACCACCTTTGTTCTTACCCTTTATCCATGCCCGTGTTATTTTTGTTAATCTTGTTCATTTTTACTTATTTGTTTTTAATACGTTTTAATGTATAATTCTATTTATGTTATTTTTGTCAGTTTGATACCCCCTGAGGAAGGCGTTCCGCCGAAACGCGTTGGGGAACTTTAATAAAACTTCTTGGATCAAGCATCTGTGTCATCACATCTCTCTCACTCCTTGTGATCTCCGGGTGTATACAAAGCACCACACTACTGTGTTGCTACCTAGGCCAAATAATATAAAACATGCTCAGAACAAGAGCAGGAACCCCCAGGTCTGCATGATACCCCAATTTCTGTTATAAAGATATATCAACATACACAGATTGATATCAAAATATCAGAGATATTAGACAATCAATATGACAGAACATTAAAGTAAAACTTAGCAGGGATGAAAAGAAACCAGACTAGGAAGGAAGACAGTAAAGGTGACATTTTGCTTACTAGATAATGTAATTTCCTTGAGTCTTGCTAGACCAGTCCAGACAAGTGGGTTATGTTCCCCTACCAACAGAATGGTGGAGACAAAGAACCAATGAAAAGCCCAGGTTTCAATGACATCACTCCCATGCCTCTAGTCGCCCTTAGCCACCAGAGGTCTCTTCAGTATGAATCCCAAAGCATATGGGAGAACATGGCAAGCCTCACACAACCTAGGCATCATCGTGTATAACATGTAAAAACCCTCCGCCCACTGTGCAGCGGCGGCCAAGAAAGCAAATAGCATGCTAGGTATCATAAGGAAAGAAATGGAAAATAAAACAAAGGATATTATAATGCCTCTGTATTGTTCCATGGTGCGACTGCACCTTGAATATTGTGTGCAATTCTGGTCGCCGTATCTTAAAACGGATATAGCGTTAATAGCAAAGGTACAGAGAAGAGCCACCAAAATGGTAAAGGGCATGGAAGGATACTCCTATGAAGAGAGGCTAAAAAGGTTATGGCTCTTCAACCTGGAAAAGAGACGGCTGAGGGGAGATATGATAGAGGTCTATAAATTAATGAATGGAGTGCAACAGGTAAACGTAGATCGATTGTTTACATTATCAGAATATAGAAAGACTAGGGGACATGCAATGAAGCTACAGGGTAAACTATTTAAGACTAATAAGAGAAAGCACAGTTACTTACCTGCAACAAGTGATCCCTGGAAATAGCAGGAATAAGTCTTCACATATGGGTATCGTTGGTACCGACGGAGCCTGCGCGGGAACGCTCCCCAGCATCCAATCAGAAAGCCTTTGGGAGCATCCCACAGCGCCTGCGTGCTGCCATCCCGCCTTTCCCAACTGTCTCTCCTCAGTTGAGTTTTAAAGCTGAGACAAAGAGAGAGAGAGAGAGAGAAAGGAAAGATAGAGAGATACAACTCCTAGGGGAGGTGGGTGGGTTGTGAAGACTTATTCCTGCTGTTCCCAGAGATCACCTGTTACAGGTAAGTAACTGTGCTATCTCCAGGAACAAGCAGGAATGAGCCTTCACATATGGGGACTCCCTAGCTTTAGATGCCAGGGAGAAACTCCAGAAGATATGTGTCCCTGAGACAGGGCTCCACTTCCCCCCATGGATCTCTGGCATCCTATCAGGGATGGTGGGTAGGAGTTGATTAAGTATGGAACAGGTGTTTGAGAACAGCCTGACCAAACAAGGCATCCCGGCGGAAGTCCTTGTCCAAGCAGTAATGGGCTCTGAAAGTATGAACTGAGGCCCAAGTGGCTGCTCAACAGATGTCGTCAATAGACACAGAGTTCAGATGAGCCATTGAGGCTGCCATGGCTCTCACATTGTGAGCTGTGACATGGCCCTCAAGAGAAAGGTTCTTACTCTGATAGGCGAATAAAATACACTGGGCAATCCAGTTAGATAGTGTTCTCTTGGAGACTGGTAGTCCCAAATGAGAAGGATCAAAGGCAACAAAGAGCTGAGAGGACTTTCTATGTTGCTGTGTCCTCTGTAAGTAAAAAGCCAGAGCTCTTTTACAGTCCAGGGTATGAAGATTCCTCTCTGCACTTGATGCATGAGGTCCTGGAAAAAAGACAGGTAGGTAGACCTCCTGGTTGAGGTGAAAAGGCGAGACCACCTTAGGCATAAAGTGTGGATGAGTCCTAAGGACTACCTTGTCATGATGGAACCTTGTATAAGGTGGATTAGCTATGAGTGCTTGCAATTCACTAATACGACGTGCTGATGTGATTGCAATGAGAAAGATAACCTTCCAAGAAAGGTATTTCAAGGAGGTGGTAGCCAAAGGTTCAAAAGGCAGCTTCATAAGCTGACCAAGAACCAGGTTCAAGTCCCATGCCACCGGAGGTGGTCTAATGGGAGGCTTTGTTAAAAGGAGGCCTCTCATGAACCTTGCTACAAGAGGATGAGAGGAAATAGGTTGTCCATTTAGAGGTTTAAGGGAAGCTGCAATAGCACTCAAATGGACCCTTACTGAATTTGTCTTAAGGCCTGCATTAGACAGATGGAGGAGATACTCCAGCAAAGATTCCAGAGGTATGGCAAGGGGGTTAAGACCCTTCTCAGAGCACCAGATAGTAAACCTCTTCCACTTGAAAGCATAAGACCGTCTAGTGCAGGGGTCTCAAACACGCGGCCCGCGGGCCGCATGCAGCCCGCGAGAGAACATTGTGCGGCCCGCGACGGAGGGAAAGAAAAAAGCCTTGCTTCTGCTTCTGCCGTTGCTGCCGTGGCAGCGGCAGAATCGACTGTCAATTTTTTTTTTTTTTAAACCTGGCTTCTGCTGCTCAAGCAGCAAAATCAGCTGTGCTGCGGTCCCTTCCTCTCTGCCCGGAGATCCCACATTGTGCTCCATCAGCGTGTGCTTTTCAAGCCGCGAAGAGAGTATTCCCCTCTCGCGAGGCTTGAAAAGTGAATAGGATTAAGCCGCGCGAGAGGGAAATACTCTCTTCGCGGCTTAAAAAGCACGCCGCTGATGAAGCACAATGAGGGATCTCCGGGCAGAGAGGAAGGGGCCGCGGGACAGCTGATTTTCTGCTGCAGCAGCAGAAGCCAGGTGTTTTTTTTATTTACCGGGGGGGGGGGGGAGGACTGGAAATGGGCTATTGGCAGGGGGGGGCTGTAGGACTGGAAATGGGCTATTGGCAGGGGGGTTATGACTGGAAATTGGCTATTGGCAGGGGGGGTGTAGGAATGGAAATGGGCTATTGGCAGGGGGGGGTGTAGGACTGGAAAAGGGCTATTGGCAGGGGGGTTATGACTGGAAATGGGCTATTGGCAGGGGGGGGTTATGACTGGAAATGGGCTATTGGCAGGGGGGGGTTATGACTGGAAATGGGCTATTGGCAGGGGGGATGTAGGAAAGGAAATGGGATATTGGCAAGGGGGGTGTAGGACTGGAAATGGGCTATTGGCAGGGGGGTTATGACTGGAAATGGGCTATTGGCAGGGGGGATTATGACTGGAAATGGGCTATTGGCGGGGGGTTATGACTGGTAATGGGCTATGGTGGGGGCTAGGACTGGAAATGGGCAGGTGGGGGTTAGGAAGGACTGGAGGTGGGCTGATGGGGAGAGTTAGGACTGGTAATGAGCTATGGAGGGGCTGACTGAAATGGGGTAATGGGGGTTAGGGCTGGAAGTGGGCTATTGGCAGGGGGGGTTATGACTGGTAATGGGCTATGGTGGGGGCTAGGACTGGAAATGGGCAGATGGGGGTTAGGACTGGAGGTGGGCTGATTGGGGGGTTAGGACTGGAGGTGGGCTGATTGGGGGGGTTAGGACTGGTAATGGCCTATGAGGGGAGGTAAGACTGAAAATGGGGTGATGGGGGTAAAACTGGAAGTGCGCTATGGGGAGGTTAGGACTGGTAATGGGCTATGGGGGGGGTTAAGACTGAAAATGGGGTGATAGGGGGTAAAACTGGAAGTGCGCTATGGGGAGGTTAGGACTGGTAATGGGCTATGGGGGGTCTAGGACTGGTAATGGGCTGGGGGGGGGTTGCTAGGACTGGAAATGGGCTGAGTGGAAGGGGGGCTTGAACTGCAAATGGCTGATGGGGAGGGGGGCTTGGAATGGAAATGGGCTGTGAGGGGAGGGAGCTAGGATTGGAAATGGGCAGATGGTGAGGCTATGATAGGACTGGAAATGGACTGATGCAGGGACTAGAAGGGAGCGGATGCTGGGTGGGGCTGGAACTAGAAGGGAGCTGATGTTGGGGGAGGATTAGAATGGGATGGAGCTGGGAAAGTGAAATGGAGAGGGGAAAAATATTTTGTCTAGGAGAGAAGACAAATCTACAATTGGCCAGGTATTGGGAGAGTAAGTGGGGATTGAGGATGAAGGGGTAAAATTGGAGTGGATGAAATAGGAATGAGGAAAGAGAAAAAGGAGAAAGATTAGTATGTTAAAGCAGATGTAGAGAGAGAATGGAAAAAAAACTAGGAGAGAAGAAAGGGCAAATGGACAGCAGACGATGGAGAGTTAGCAGAAGACATGAAGAAACCAGAAGAAAGTGGCTGGAACAATTGCAACTGAAAAAAAATGCACAAAAGGTAGAAAAATCTCTATTTTGAATTTATTAACTGGAATATGTCAGCTCTGGGAAATGTGCATCATTAATGTTTGCGCTTTGTTTAGTACAAGAGGAAATTAATTTATAGTTTTATTTCTACAGTGTTGTTGTACATTCCAAGTTTGGCTTTTGGGGTTCCCAGTTTAATTATTGTCTTCCTGTTTCTAAATCTTTTAGTCTTTCTTTATCCATACTCATTAAAGAGGCATGTTTACTAAAAGTTAGTGTATGGTAACATTATGCAAATATTTATGCAAATGAGGCCCTTATGCAAATGAGGCCCCGCGTCTTATGCGGCCCCCGGGTTACTTTACAAGTCCTCATTTGGCCCTCAAAGCAATTTGAGTTTGAGACCCCTGGTCTAGTGGAAAGTTTTCTGGAAGCATAAAGAACATCTTTCACCTGTTGAGAAAGATGAAGATCTTGGAGATCTAGGCCTTCAGCAACCAAGCCCTGAGATGCAGAGACTGGGGATTGGGATGCCATAACTTTCCGTCCTCTTGAGACAGGAGATCTGGAGTAGACCCTAACTCCAGGGAGGGAGCTTGAGAGAGATGAAGAAGTATAGGGTACCACACTTGTCGTGGCCAATGTGGAGCTATGAGAATCATGTGGCCTCTGTCTCTCTGAAGCTTGAACAGGGTTTTGGGAATTAGGGGAATGGGTGGAAAGACAGAGGAAGTCTTGACCCCAGTGAAGGAGGAAAGCATCCCTTGCCTGAGCTCCCTGAGCCGGAGTTCTGGAACAGAACCGGGGAAGTTTGGCATTCCACGGACTTGCAAAGAGGTCTATGTCCGGGGTTCCCCAAATCTGAAAAATACTGGCCACCTGGTTCACATGTAGGGACCACTCGTGTGGAAGCAGAACTCGACTGAGCCTGTCTGCCCAAGAGTTTTGAACGCCTGGAAGATAAACTGCCAGAAGATGAATCTGATGCTCTCTGGCGAGGGCCCACAGTCGCAAAGCTTCGTTGCAAAGAGACAGAGAGCCAGTTCCGCCCTGCTTGTTCACAAAGAACATGGCTACCTGATTGTCCGTGAGGATAAGGACTGTCTTGTAGCTGAGCAGGGTGTGGAACACCCGCAGAACAAGGAAGATTGCTCTGAGTTCCAAGAGATTGATATGTAGACAACTCCCCTGTGGGGACCAGATGCCCTGGGTGGAGAGGTCTTGCAGATGAGCTCCCCACCCCATTGGAGAAGCATCTGTTGTGAGAGTTGCTTGGGGTAGGGACTGCTGAAAGGGGGACCCCAGCAACAGGTTTTGAGGGGACTTCCACCACTGGAGGGACAAAAAGAGGCGACTTGTGTTTGCTATTTTGTCTGACAGGCAGTCTAATGCCTGGGTCCATTGGGTGGATAAAGTCCACTGAGCTGCCCTCATGTGAAGGCGAGCATATGGTACCACATGCACGGTGGATACCATGTGGCCTAGTAACTAACATCTCTCGAGCAGTTAAGTGTGGCTTCAACTCTGCTTGAGAAGCTAACTGCACCAAGCGAAGGCAACGGGCCTGGGGGAGATAGGCCCTTGCCCTTGTGGTATCCAGCAATGCCCCTATAAACTCCAGGGACTGAATAGGGGTCAAATTGGATTTTGGGATGTTTATTATCAGCCCTAAATACTGAAGGATACGCATTGTGCAGGTTAGAGAACTCTTGGCCTCTGACTGAGTTGGAGCTCAAATGAGCCAGTCGTCCAAATAAGGGAAGATGAATATTCCCAGAGTGCGCAGAAATGCAGCTAACACTGCCATGCATTTTGTGAACACCCTTGATGCAGAGGTCAGACCAAAAGGGAGCACTCTGTATTGATAGTACTTCTCTTGAAAAAGGAACCGAAGGAACCTTCTGTGAGTTGGATGGATGAGAACATGGGTGTACGCATCCTTGAGATCTAGAGAACAAAGCCAATCCTGACTCTGAAGGTATGGCAGCAGAGTTCCAGAGAAATCATTTTGAATTTTAACTTGACTAGGAATCTGTTCAATTCTCTGAGATCTAAGATAGGTCTGTAGCCCCCTGTTTTCTTTGGAATAAGAAAATAGGGGGAGTAGAAACCTGTGACCTGTTGATGAAGAGGCACTTCCTCTATTGCCCCCTGGGCGAGAAGGGTGGCAATCTCCTGCCCCAACAGGTTGAGGAGGGAGGTTGGAGAATTGAACTGGTGCACTCTTGTGTGAGGGGGCAAGCTTGAAAAATGAAGTTTGTACCCCTCTTTTATGATGGAGAGTGTCCAATGCTCTGCTGTAATTTGCCCCCACCTGGGAGCAAAATGACATAACCTTCCTGGAATGGTGGAGGGCTCTGGTCCTTCCAGAGCTAGGAAGGCTAAGTTCTCTAGCGGAAAGTCAAAGGCCCTGAGGGGGCTGAGGTTGCTGGGCTGGAGGAGGCCTAGCAGCCTTTGCTTTGTTCTGTTTGGATGATTGCTGACGTTTGGTAGGGAACTGAGCTGCAGAAGATGCCCGCTGACCATAAGCAGGATAAAATCTTCCCTTTTTAGAAAAAGGTGCTTTCTTGAACAACCTTTTCTTAACAGGAGCAGCTGTAGACTTGGATAGTCTATCCAAGGCAGAATTTTCAGCATTCCATCTGATTGGCCTTTGCTTGCCAATCTTTACCAAACAGGTTTTCACCTGTACAAGGGATATTTCCCAATTCATCTTGTACCCAGATCTCCAAAACAGATGCTTGAAGCCAAGCAATTCTATGTGCACCTATGGCAATAGCTGAGGCTCTGCTTACACATTCAAAGGAGTCAAAAGCTGCACGGTTGGAGAATTTGGAGATATCTTGGGCATGTTTGAGCCAAGTGAGAAAGTCCTGTCTTTTATCTTCAGAAATGAAAGGACTTAAAGTCTGCAAATGATCAGTGAATTCTTTTAGGAACATTCTCATGTAAAGACTATAGGAATTAATTCTCGCAGCAAGCATGGAAGCTTGGAAGACTCTACATCCAAAAGCATCCAGGGTTCTACATTCACGTCCTGGAGGATTAGAGGCATGTCTTTTGGCACTTCTAATCTTTCTCATAGCAGACTCAACCACAATAGAGTGGTGAGGAAGCTGAGTTTTATGGAAACCAGGACAAGGAGGGACACGATACATGGTATCTAACCTGCGAGAATGAGGAGAGGTGGTAAGAGGTGCTTCCCACATCCTCAACATGAGATCATACAAAATCTCATGAACAGGCAAGGTAGCTGCCTCCTTAGGAGTTTTAGGATATTGCAAAATATCTAACTCCTTGGCTCTGGGTTCTGTCTCAGGGGCCACCGTGATGGATAGGCCCCGAGCCACTTCCCTGATGGTCTTGAAAAGACAAGTCCTCTGGAGGAGACATCCTTCGTTTAGGAGAGGACTCCTCCTGTGGAAGAAGCATCACTGCATCGACAGTCTTCAGAATCCTCAGTCTTCAGAGGAATCGAAGTATCGTCTGTCTGGATGCTCTTGCAAAGCCCGATACCCATACTGACTGGGATCGGCATCGGGAATAACCGGTACCGGGGTATCGGTGCCGGAGGGCTTCAGAGGACAGAGTGCCGGCATAGCGGACACCGAAGCCGATGTCGATGCCACCGGAACCGGGATTGGTACCGATGGCGGTGCTAGAGCCGGTACCGGTGAAGTAGTCTGTTGCGGTACCAGGGGCGTCGATGCCACAAGGAAAGCCACCAGATTGCGTTCTATGGACAGAATCCTCTGATCCATTGACGCCGCCAATGCTTGGAAGTCGGTACCGGGGGAAGCCAATGGTACCCCAGAGCATGGCACCAGGAGATCTGTCGAGGCCACGCCATCGAGATCATCCTGGAACCCCGATGATGATGCTTTAGAGGCCGAAGCCTCCCGCCGGGGTAATTTTGCCGGTGCAGAATCCTCGAGGGCAACGTCAGAGGCATCTCGATGCTTAGAACGAGATCTACCCTTCGAGGACCGGCTGGATTTATGTTTAGCCACCTGAGATCCATGTGAGGAAGTAGAAGCCCTGGAAGACGTCGATGCCACCGAAACTGCATCAGAGGGAAACAGGGTACTGAGCTTGGCAGCTCGGTTCTGTCGACCTCTTTTAGACATCATAGAACAGGACATACAATCTGTGACGGAATGGTCAGGACCTAAACATTTTAGACACCAGTCGTGGGTGTCGGTGACGGAAATGGTACCGCCATATTTTGTGCACTTCTTAAACCCTGAGGCAGGCTTTCCATGTTAAGGAAAAAATGTTTTGGGCCTAAGGCCCAAAACGCAAGTGCACCTGAAGAAAAGGTTGGGGGGGTTTTGGGGTTTTTTTTAAAGAAAGACCGGCGGTACCGGTAGAGCGTTGAAGTAGGCAGACACGACACAAAAGAAATAAAGAAAATAAAGAAATTCTTCTGTGGTGACAGGAACACGACCCGCTGGCTTCGCGGAAAAAGAATAACTGAGGAGAGACAGTTGGGATAGGCGGGAAGGCAGCACGCAGGCGCTGTGGGATGCTCCCAAAGGCTTTCTGATTGGACGCTGGGGAGCGTTCCCATGCAGGCTCCGTCGGTACCGACGATACCCATATGTGAAGACTCATTCCTGCTTGTTCCTGGAGATAATATTTTTTCACTCAACGTGGAATTTGTTACCGGAGGATGTAGTAAAAGCTGTTAGTGTAGCTGGGTTTAAAAAAAAGGTTTGGACAAGTTCCTGGAGGAAAGGTCCATAAACCATTATTAAAAGGGTCAGGGGATATCACTGCTTGACCCAATACAAGCATTGAGGAACCTGTGTCTATTGGGGAAACTGCTAGGTACTTATGACCTAGATTGGCCACTGCTGGAAACAGGATACTGGGCTTAATGGACCTTGGTCTGACCCAGTATGGCATATCTTATGTTCTTTTGTTAACATCAACATGGGCAACAATGAGTAATCAACAGGAAAGCATAAACAGAAGGCTATCAGTCAAAAATGAACCTGCAGAGTCAAGTACATAAACCACAGCAGACCCGAGGGTATCACCACAGAACAGAGCAAACAGTTCCAGGGACAGGCCCTAGACTGGTCTAGCAGGACTCAAGAAAAGGACATTAACTGATAAGTAAAACTTCACCTTCCATAACATCATGCTAGACCAGTCCAGACAAGTGGAATGCACCAAAGCAATGCCTTCACTGGGCAGGAACAAGACAGAGCAGCTTGCAAAATCTTAGAGCCAAAGGCCATGTTTGCCAGAGTGTGGACATCCAAGTGGTAATGCCTGAAAAGTGGAAATTGATGCCCACGGTGCCACCCAACAAATATCTGCAGGGGCTACGGAGCTACACTCCACCCGCAAGGACGCTTCTGCTCAGGTAGAATGGGTGTGCAAACCCTCCAGAACCAGCCGGTTCTGTAACAGATATGCCGAAGCAATGGCCTCCTTAATCCAGCACACCAATGTAGACTAAACTACGGCATCACCTTTGTGTGGGTCATCAAACAGCACAAAAATATGGTCTGACTTATGAAAAGAATTTGTAATTTCCAAGTAATGGAGAAGCAACCTCCAGACATCCACAAGACGAAAATCCTTATCCTTCCCCCCACCCCCTCAACACTGCTCCTAAGAGGAGGAGAACTAAGAAAACCTTTAGGTCAGGGCAAATTGATATCATATATAAAAGGCTCCCAACCTCAATTAATGACCATCTTAATAATTATTCTTTTGTCGGAGCTAGCCGTGGGAAGGCCGGAAGGGAAACCGACTCTCACCAGGCGGGTAGCTACTTTTATTCTCAAAGGTTCTTCACCAAAAAATAAAGTTAAAGTGCAATTAACCAGTAAAGTTTAAATCAGATAAACTTATCTCAATCCAGAAATGCCAGTTATAGTGGGTACACGACGTGCACGTTTCGGGCAATCCAGCCCTGTTTCAAGTGTAATAACCAAACTTCAAAATTCTTCATATACTATTTTCAAAACTACTGCTTCCTAAGAGGAGGAGGGCAGGCAAACCACCTGGTTCACAAGGGAGAAATCACCTTAGATAAAAAGGAAGGCAGAAGCCAAATGGAAATGGCCTCCTCAGAAAAAGATAGGTAAGATCTCTGCAAGACAGGACACGCAGCTTGGAAATCCACCTTGCAGAACAAATTGCAACGACAACCATCCTGAGCATCACATCCTTCAAATTAGTGTGATTCAATGGCTCAAAGGGCTCAGATATCAGGACCCTGAGCACCAGACATAGATACCAGGAAGTAACCACAGACCAGAGGGGAGGGGACAGACGCTAAACCCCCTAAAGACAGTGTGAAACTTCTGGGTGTAAGGCTAAAGACTTACCAGCCACCGGACCTTGAAAAGACCAAAGCTGCCACCCAAATCTTTAGGGAGCTGAAAGAAAGGCCCTTCTCCATACCGTCCTGCAGAAAGGCCAACAGAGACGACAGCTACCGTGCACCACACCACTGCTCAAAGAGGTACCAGATCCGCACATATTCCAGGTTGGTAGACCTCCTCCAGGCTCTGAGCAGAGTGGAACCACCACCAAAGAGTAGGCTTTTGGTGTCTGGAGCAGGACACAGTGGTTCAGAACCACAGGTACCAGCCCTACATCTCCCCCTTCTTAAGATGGAATAGCTACAAGGGAGCATATTCCTTCTTAAAACTTAACATACATGACTACTGTGCAGGTCAGAACCAAATGACATATGGTTGACTAAAATATAATAATGGCATACTACTTCAAGCACTATATTTGAACTTTTTATACCGCATTTTCCAGCAGATCAAATGCTTTTTACAGCAAACACAGCATTAAATTGTATAGAACAGTACATATTCAGTTCCATAGAACAATTAACTATGTACATAGGGATAGCAACAAGTAACTATATACACTGACATTTACATAGAGGATCAGTGTAATAACATTGAAACAACATATGTAAATAGTTCCAATGCTTACTTTGTTTCAGTATAGGTTGTATTTGGATTGAGCCATCATGAGTGTCATTTATTGGAAGAGGATGGGAGATGCTTTGCTCAGGAGATGGCATGGTTGTGGGTCAGGATTTTCATCTTCATTTATGTTTCCAAAATGTAGAGTAAATAGATGGGTTTTGAGGTTTTTTTCGGAAAGTGGAGAGGTCTTCTATGAATCTTATGCTAACTGGGAGACTGTTCCAGAGAACAGGGGAGAAATTGGAGAAAGCTCTGCTGTTGGTCATTTTTGTGGAGTGGAGGAGTGGCCTAGTGGTTGGCGCAAGGTACTTCAGGCCGGAAGGTCGGGGGTTCAAATCCCACTAGAGGACAGCAACCTTGGGCCGGAAGGACTGGGGTTTCTAGTCCCACAGGTGCTCCTTGTGGTCTTGGGCAAGCCACTTAACCCTCCATAGCCCATGTTCTCTGTAAAATAGTTATCTCCAAGTTATAATGCCCTGTTCAATGTAATTTCAGTTTGTTCAATGTAAACCGCACTGATGCTGAATAGCGCGGTATATAAGAGAATGTAAATAAATAAAAATAAATAAATGTTGTGGAATTTCTAGATACATTGAAAGCAATACTGCATGAGTAATCATACTGTGAATACACACAAGCAATAAGGAGAAATTTCACTTACCGTTAATTTCCTTTCCTGGAATACTGCTAGACCAGTCCAGACAAACGGGTTATGCACCCCTGCCAGCAGATCTTGGAGACAGAGAATTCTACCAGAGCTCTGATAGGCTGGATCCTGGTGATATAATCCTACCCCTAGGGGTCTCCCTCAGTTACGTCCACAAGCTAATGCAACATGAACTGTAACATCACCCCAGAGGGTCTCAAGTGAACGATATACAAGGGAGCCGAAGAACTCCCTAGAGCTGAAAACAGTATCCACCTACGAACCCATGGACTGCCCATGGCGAGGCATACCGGCAAAGAGAAGAACCGCGGTCGGCGGCTGCACCGCACCAGCGGCACTCCAACCAACAGCAGGGCGGGTCCTGGACTGGTCTAGCAGTATTCCAGGAAAGGAAATTAACGGTAAGTGAAATTTCTCCTTCCAGTTCATACTGCTAGACCAGTCCAGACAAACGGGTAGTACCCAAGCTACCTGCGTTCAAGGGGGGGCAAGGCCGCCGACAGCTCAGCAACTCCAAAACGGACCTCCTGACGGGCATGAACGTCCAACCTATAATGACCGACAAAGGTGGACAGCGACGACCAAGTCGCCGCTCGGCAAATATCGAGAGGAACTACATGAGACCTCCCGGCCTACAAAGTTGCTTGCGCCCGAGAGGAGTGAGCACGGAGTCCCGGTGGAGCTGGCTCTCCCAGAAGAAGGTACGCCACCTCAATGGCTTCCGTAACCCATCTAAAAATGGTAGATTCGGAGGCTGCGGATCCCCGACGAGAACCCGCGAACAAGACAAAAGAGCAACAGTCATATGGAAGGGTCCCGCGACCCCCAGATACCGAAAAAGAACCTTCTTAAGGTCCACCACCCGCAACGGAGACCGACCATTGTCACACTGCGCCTTTGTTAAAGACGGAAAGAAAAGAGGCTGGTCAACAGTGAACGGCATCAGCACTTTGGGCAACAAAGGAAGGGACAGTTCTCAGAGAAACGCCTTCGGAGGAAAACGAGAGATAGGGATGTCGACACGAGAGAGCCTGGAGCTCAGAAAGACGGCGTGCCGAAGTTATGGCCACCAAGAAGACTGCCTTCAGAGTCAAATCTAGAAGAGAACATGCCCTCAGCGGCTCAAAGGGAGGAGCAACGAGGGCACAGAGGACAAGCACGAGAGCTCACGCCTGCACAGGCGAACGCAGAGGAGGCCGGAAGGCCTAACTCCGCGGAGGAACCGAGACACGTCTAAATGCGAAGCTATCGATCGCCCCGCTATAGGACTCCGAAAACAAGTTGAGGCAACCACTTGTACTCGCAAAGAATCGAGCACTAATCCCTTATCCACTCCAGCCTGTAAAAAGGACAGGATATCCGGAAGACCGCAACGCCAGGGTGAGAGGTTATTTCGCGAACACCAACCATCAAGAGACGCCAAACCCGAGCGTAAGTCAGCGTCGTGGTAGACCGCCGCGCCGTAAGAAGCGTCACGACCACGCTAGGCGAATAGCCGTAGCGAGCAAACCGGCGGCGTGGAATTGCCAGGCCGTAAGCGAGTAAGGAGCCGGGTCTTCCATCTCCACCAGTCCCTGAATCAGAAGGCCGAGAAACGCCTCGAGGCGGAGCATCGACGCCCCAGACAGACGGAATAGATCCGCATACCATGGTCCGCGAGCCCAACTCGGAGCCAGCAGGAGTACAGGGTCGCGACGGTCTCGGAGCCGCTGGAGAACCATGCATATCACGGATCAGGGAGGGAAAAACACACCGGAGAAGATGAATCGGCCACGGTTGAGAGAGAGCATCTATGCCGTGCGTTCCCTCGTCCCTCCAATGGCCGAAGTACAGCGAAGCCGTGGCAGTCTGTGCCGTAGCCATTAGATCCATGGTCAGTAGGCCCCACAGGTGAACAATGGACTGGAACGCATCTGGCTGCAGAGCCCAGCCCCCGGGCTCCAGAGAGTGCCGGGTGAGAAAATCGGCCTACACATTGTTCACGCCTGCGATGTGCTGTGCTGACAGCATGAAGATGTTCCCCCGCCCACGGGAGGAGCAAACGCCTCTCCTGTGAGACATCCAGACATTGCGTGCCACCTAGGCGGCTTAGGTAAGCAACCGTCGTGGCGTCGGACAGGATCCAAACCGCACACCGCCGCATTAGAGGCTGAAACTGAAGGGCAAAGCGCACTTTCCGCGTCTCGAGAGGATTGATAGACCCTTGGGCTGCGCGAGGTGACCAACACCCCTGCGCCGAGGCTAAGCCGCAAGGCGCTCCCCAACCGGAGAGGTCGGTGATTGGCGTCACCAAGATCCAGCGCAGAGACTCCAGAGGGACTGCCCGTAGAAGATTGTGTGCCTGAAGCCACCAGCGGAGGCTGCGGCGCACCGGCAGAAGCAAAGGCAACCAGATTCGATAACTCTCCGATACCGGCGACCAACGAGATAGAAGCGCCGTCGGCAAGCAGCGCAAGAGCGCTCTTGCCCACGGAACGAGGGCTATCTTTGCTGCCATGGACCTCAAGAGTTGAAGGTAGCCCCAAGGGCGAGGCGCCGCTTGATCCAAGCAGCGGTGGAGCTGAAGAGAGATCTTCTGAAAACGTTCCTGAGGTAGAAACACCCGTCCCCTACGAGTGTCGCACCCAGCCCCGAGAGAATCCAGGACCTGAAGCATTCCAAAATAGACAGAGTAACGGCCCAGTCCTCCTTCCAACGGTGGACCGGGACGAATGGCATCTAAACGCTGGAGCCTTTAAATGAAGCAACATCCGCTGCCCATTGACGCAGGCTGAGCCATCTCCGAGCTACCGACACCGGTGCTAGGAAGCGAGCTGACAGCTGCAAGAGATCACAGAATGCCTCTGCCCGGAATGCAGCAATGGATTCGAAATGAACCAACTCGGGAACACCTGGAAGCTGCGGAATCCATCGAAGGGAGGCCCGAGCTGCCAGACCTCCGCACACCTGCAAGAAGGAAATAGCGGGCGAAGGAAAACCGGACTGTAGCAATCTCCCAACTCTTCAGGTCTGGCTGGTCGCGGAGCGCCTCTCCGCCCTCAACCGGAAGTGTGGTATGCCTGATGACCCTGGTCAGAATGCATCAACCGTCGGGTATTGCAGCCAACGGTCGAAGTGAAAGGGAGACCAAGGGTATAACCGACCAATACCGCATGCCGTACGAATGCACTGGAAAATGGGATGCGGCTGCAACCGGATTTGAGAATCCGGATTTGAGAATCCAGAGGAGCAGGCGTGTCGGCTAGGGGGAGCGACTCCATCACCTGTGTGATTAGAGCCGGCAACTCCTCTTACCGAAAAAGGCGAAGAACCGTCAGCGAAGAAAACAGACGGAGAATATTCCCCATCTCCGTACTCCAACGAGTCAGGGCTGACCTCCGAAGATTTAAAGTCTTCTTGAATATCCATAGTACCCCGCAAGGCACATGCTACGCCCCAAGGAGGACGTACTGCTCTAAAGTCTGAGGACTTATGGGACCACTTGCGAGACCATGCCATATGCTCGCCTGCTACTGGGCAGGTGTAGGAGATAATCCAAAAGACTCCAAAAGTCACAGGCGTCATGCCAGATGGAAGAGTGTGAGGAAGGCACTGTCAGTCAAGGCTGCTGTGGTCTCCAGCAGCTGTGGAAACGACATGGGAGCTGACTGAATCTTCTCCTGCAGGAAGATCCTGCAGCAGGGGCTCTGAGGAGGGGGGAGATAAGGTGCTGATGAACCCAGCTAGCAACGCAGTGGGAATGGGGAAAGTCTCCGGGATGCAGCGTGCAGGTGGAACACAAGCAATCTATTAATGTCCCCTTCGGCTGATTACATATCACATATAATACAGCCAGAGAAAGAAGCATTGTAGAGACTTAAAACACCTTTCCTCTTCTTGTGTGGGTTTTTTTTTTTTTTTGCATTTAAAACAAAAAGCAAGGTAGGCTCAGGGAAATCCAAGACTCTTCGAGAAAAGGATTTTGAAACTCCACGTGCCTCCACAGCATGATTAAATGTGTGGAAACTGCTGTTTAGAGCTGTTTCCTCCAAAAAGAAACACTGAAGAGAAAAACAAAACGGCCGCTGGCACCGAAAAACTGTCAGGTATTCACTGAGCTGAGAAGGGAACTGTCAGTCATTCACTGTGCTGGCATAGAGAAACTTTCAAAGTCAGGGTAAGGCAATTACAGTGACTGAAAGTAGGGAAATTAGAGTGTGATCCCTCCGCAGCCATTCTGACCTCCATGGTAGGGGCTGAAAGGTGTTTCTGGGGAGGGATGTAGAAGCTCAAATCCAGCCGTAGGAAGATTACAGTGAGCATGCTTAATTAGTCCGAGCCCAAAACAGTCAGGATCCAAAACACTGACTTAAAATTCCAATCAAATGGTATATTGAATAAGACAGGTACAATATTCAGTAGGACGTACAAAGTAACCGGCTGCAGTTTGTGGACTAAAAATTTAAAGTAGGAGCTTCAAAACTCAGAGGCAGCCGGTCCGGATGCAGTTGAAATCATCCCAGAGCAGCTGAGGCAAGTAAGAAAAAAACAGGGTACTCAGTTTTCTTTCAGAAAATGATACCTGAACTTCCTGGAGGTATCCAAACTCTCGTGGTAAAGACTCAGCGCAGCGTAAAGCCAATGGAGAGCTCCACTGAAGCCAAGCTCAGGAGTTCCCAAGTTCATCTGGGGAAGCAAGATGCTGGGGGAAGAGCAGAGCTGATTCATGAGGTCCCTGTGTTTCTTCTGACAGCCTATGCAGCGTAAACCTGAATAAGGCACAGTGAGAACTAAAAACAAATAACTGCGTCCCGCAGGAACAGGCATTTAACAATATTCCCCATAATAGGTAATGCCTCAGCCAGCCTTCTTTGTTGGGCACAGTGGGGGATGGAACCCATGAGCCCTGCACCCTTCGTCAGTGACTTAGCATTGTACTGTGGCTCTGAATTGCATCCTGTTCTCTATCCATGCCTTCCGTACTTTTTATTCATTATGTTAATACACAGGCAGAGAAAAACGGAACCCCTTCACAACTCACAGCTAGCAAGTGTTGTGGAAAAAAACTTAAACAGCAATAGAGCTGTTAGAAGCCAGCAGAGAAGTAATCTGGCTTCCTGCCAAAAACCGAGGCTCATTAGCTATTCAAAATGGCCGCCGGCAAAAATAAAACACAAAAAGAGTGAATTAAAACCCCCAAAAGCTAAGGAATTAACTTAAAAAGTCAAAGGAGAAGGTGAGAGGGTTGCAGGCATGAGAGAAATGCCTAAAATCGCTGAAAAATCAAGAAAAATAAATCGAGTTACCACAGAGTTGCAGACAGCAGTGGGAGAAAGACAGTTTCTGTACTTACAGTACCGAAAGTGCAGAGAAGCCACAGACCGCTGCTCAAACCACTGCAGCTGCCTCACCACTAAAATCAGCCCCAGGAACTGGATTCTAGGAGGCTTATCATCCAGCTAAATAGCCCTCATGACTAGTGCTGGGGAGTCTGCACATCAGCGATCTCTACTGTGACAGAGGACACAGGAGCTTCAGCTGGAATCATCCTGGTGCTCAGATAACACTGGCAACTCAGGGCATAATCTCTCCAAGAGAAATCACAAAGAAATAAAGCATTTTAAATTTTGTTTGAAGGAGCAAAAAAAAAAAAGCATCCAGATCTGCTGGAGACAGAGAAAAACTGAGGGAGACCCCTAGGGGTAGGATTATATCACCAGGCTCCAGCCTATCAGAGCTCTGGTAGAATTCTCTGTCTTCAAGATCTGCTGGCAGGGGTGCATAACCCGTTTGTCTGGACTGGTCTAGCAGTATGAACTGGAAAGCGTAGTTATTCACCTGTGCTGTACAGGGACAGCAGGAATCAGTCCTCACTTATGGGTGACGTCGGCACCGATGGAGCCCGTGTGGAGCAATTCCCCAGCTTTGGGATTGCTGCCACTCATACGTGGTCCTCTTCTCGCCCAAAGATGCCATCTTGCTCATTCAGGTCCCCTAGATAGAGCCCTACTAAGCAAATGGCAAGGGAAGGACAAAAATAGCAACTCTTCTGGGGAGGTGGGAGGGTAGTGAGGATTGATTCCTGCTGTCCCTGGAGAACACCTGTACAGGTGAGTAACTACACTTCCTCCAGGAAAAAGCAGGAAGTCAGTCCTCACTTATGGGACTCCCCAGCTACAGGCTACCGAGCCCGTAACCCAGAAATGTCTCCGCGAAGTCGTGAGCAGAAATCGATGCCCGAAGGAGCCCGAGTCCTCAGGTCCCCGGGGCGAAGCTCTTGGTAGCCATCGAAGAAGGGTTGGAGGGCAGGAGTTGCTTATACCCCAAACAGATTACAAAGTATAAAGCCTGGCCGAAGGCACTGTCCTGGTGGAAGCTCCCTCTCCAGGCAGTAATGAGAAGCGAAGGTATTCACAGAAGCCCAGGTTGCAGCCTGGCAGATGTCCGTCAGAGGCACTGAGCGCAGCGAAGCCACCGACGCCACTTTGGCTTAGACGCCATGGGCGGTGACCCTTCGATCCAGCGGGGCACCTGCCTTCATGTGAGCGAAGGCGATGCAGTCTACCACCCAGATGGAGCACGTGTGTTTTGTGACTGCCTTCCCAAAGCGATTGGGATCGTAGGACACAGAGCCAGCCAGACTTGCTATGAGGCTTGGTGCGCTGCAGATAGAAGGCAAGAGCCCTCTTGCAGTCGAGTGTATGCAAAACCGCCGATGCCTGGTCGGCATGGGGTCTCGGGAAGAAGGTCGGTAAGACTATCTTCTGATTGAAACGGAAATCCGATACAACCTTCTGCAGGAACTTGGGGTGGATACAGAGGACCACCCTGTTCCTATAGAACTTGGTATAAGGGGCATCAGCCATGAGGGCCTGGAGCTCACTGACTCGTCGAGCCGAAGTCAAAGCCACCAAGAAGATCACCTTCTAGGATAGGTGCCGAAGAGAGCAGGTCGCTATCAGCTCAAAAGGTGGACGCGTAAGCTGTATGAGCACTACGTTCAGGTCCCATTCCGCTGGGGGAGGACGGATGGGAAGTTTAGAAAGCAAGAGACCCCACATAAAGTGGGAGACCAGAAGCTGCTCGGAGAGGAGTTTACTGGAGGACTCATCGGGTAGGACAAGAAAACGGGTCGATCTGGAGCCCGGAGCACCAGATTGAGAAACGCTGCCACTTGAAGGCATACACTCGTGTCGTCGAGTCTTTCCTGGACGTGAGGACCACCTCCTTGACCTCCTCCAGAAGACGCAGAGGGGCTAGGGATACCCAGTCAGCCATTAGGCTGTGAGGGACAATGAGGCCAGGTTCGGATGGAGCACCCGGCCCTCCTCCTGTGTTAGCAGGTCTGGGGCACAACCCAGGGGAACTGGGGGCTTGGACGAGAGCCGCAGCAGGAGCGGGAACCACAGCTGTGGAGGCTACGAAGGAGCGACAAGGATCACTAACACCTGATCCCACTGAACCTTGTGGAGGGTCCTCACAATGAGAGGGGTGGGAGGGAACGCTCCCTGCTCGGGTGCAGGATCGAGCCGCAAAAGTGGGGAAGCTGCGCATTCATCGGGTTGGTGAACAGGTCCATGGATGGGATCCCCCACCAATGGAACATGAGACTGGCCACCTCCGGGGTACAGCCGCCACTCGTGAGGGCGGAGGATCCTGATGAACCTGTCTGCAAGGACGTTCTCGTGGCCCAGGAGGTAGATCGCTCGTAGGGTCATCCCCTGATGGAAGGCAAACAAGCAGAGGAGGGACTGCCTCCTGGCAGTGGAGGCGGGAGCCTGTGCCCCCCCTTCTTGCTGATGTAAAACATCGCTACTCTGTTGTCGGTCTGCATGAGTACAGACTTCCCCTTCAGATGTTCTTCGAAGACCTTCAGGGCCCATTGGACCGCCTGAAGCTCGAGCAAGTTTATTTGCTATTGGGATTCTTCGGATGACCATTGACCCCGAGTGCAAAGTGCACCGCAGTGGGCTCACCAACCCAGCAGGGAAGCATCCGTTGTCAGGTCAAGCTCGTGCTGTAGGGTTTGGAAGGGCAGCTCCCGGAGGAGGTTGCGGAGGTCCTGTCACTACAGTCCAGAGACCTGCGAAGGCTGTGGGAGACCCGAATAGGGTCTCTGAGGTGACATGAGGCCGGGCTCCACTGAGCACTGAGGCACCACTGGGTCGTCCAAATGTGCATGTCGGCATGGAGGGCGACATGAATGGTGGAGGCCATGTGCCCCAAGAGGCGCAGTATAGTATGTGCCGTGACCCGAGTGCTGCTCTGCACCTGAACTGCCAGGGCTCGGAGGCAGGCAGGCACAGCACAGTACGTGCCATGCAGGCAGGCGCAGCATAGTATGTGCCGTGCAGGCAGGCGCAGCATAGTACGTGCCATGCAGGCAGGCAGGCGCAGCATAGTACATGCCGTGACCCGAGTGCTGCTCTGCACCTGAACTGCCAGGGCTCGGAGGCAGGGCAGGAAGGAGGTCGCTCGCTGGTTGTCGAAGTGTGGCCGATGAACTCCAAGGCCTGCACCGGTTCGAGGTGGGACTTGGGGCAGTTAACCAGGAACCCCAGGCATTTGAGGAGGAGAGTCATGCGGGATGCCGCCGAACGAGCTTCTCTGGCCAAGGACCCCGTGACGAGCCAGTCATCGAGATAAGGGAAGATTGGTACGCCCTGCCGCCTGAGGTAGGCGGCAGCCACGGAGAAGCAATTTGTGAAAACCCATGGGGCGGACAAGAGTCCGAAGGGGAGCACCCTGTATTGGTAATGTTCCCCTTGCACCCTGAAGTGCAGATATTGTCTGTGCTGGAGGTGAATCAAGATGTGGGTGTAAGCAACTCTGAGATCCAAGGAGCACACCAATCGCTCTGCCGGAGGAAGGGCAGCAGGATGCCAAGCGATAGCATTTTGAACTTCTCCCACAGCAAAAACTTGTTTAATCTTCTGAGGTCCAGGATAGGCTGTAAACATCCCGTCTTTTTCAGGACGAGGAAGTACCGGGAATAGAAGCCCCAACCTAGGAGGTGCATTGGTACCCTCTTGACTGGCCGCTGGGCGAGGAGGTTGTCCAGCTCCTGCTGAAGATATGTCTGGTGCGCGGGGAGTCGAAAAGACTCTGCTGGGGAAAAGGGCACCTGTCCAAGTGGAGGCGGTACCTGTCTCAGATCACTCGGAGGACCTAGGTGTCCGACGTGACGGATGCCCACCGAGGGGCGAAGAGGGACAGATGTTCCCCTACTGGCTGCGAAGCTGCTGGGGGGAGGGGCGAAAGGCTACGCTGCTGGCATCAAAAACCCTGAGTGGGTTGAGGTGGCGCCGGGGTTTGTGCCTTGGGTCCTTTTGGCTTACGGTGTGTGTGGACTGCTTTCCCCTGTGTCGCTACGGACGGCTTGGGAGTGGGTGGGTAACCCCGGTATGGTAGGCCTTTCCTCAGGAAGAATGGCTTCTTAGTCTGTTTCTTCTGAGGGAGGGAGGAGGTCTTGCACAAAAGACTGGTTCGGGTTACAAACTCCGCTCTATCTCGGCGGCCTTGTCCTCCATGGGCTTACCGAAAAGCTGTTTGCCGAGGCAGGGAAGTCCAGGAGCTTTTCCTGGACCCATTGCTCCAAGTCAAAGGATTGGAGCCATGCCTAGCGTCGAGCCCTGATGCTGGCAGTTGCCACATGGGCTGAGGATTCAAATCTATCGTATGCAGCATGGGAGGTGTACTTTGAGCACTCCACGACAGACCTCAGGAGTATATGGAACCTCAGGAGGGGTTTGCCAGTGTCTACTTTGGCAAGACAACTTCCTCCGCTTCCAGCTGGGCCAACCACCACACCCGCAGGCTCCGCAGCCCCAAGCACAGCTGCTGCGGAGCTACTCAACATGCAGAAAGTGGTGACTCAGCGAGAACGGCTTCCACGGCACCTCGGTGCTCCATTCCCGCTACTCCTGCTGTGAGTAATGCCGGCTGAATCGGAGAGATCTGCACCTCCGGGCTAAGAGAGACATGCAGCTCAGAGGGGCGCGACAAGCCTCCGTCCGCTCTCGGCGCCCCCAACGAGCCTGATAACTCCAGAACTTCCACCACACCAGTGGGCCTCAAGAAAGCATCTAGAGGACCCTTAGATGCCGCCGCCGCCATCGTTGCCGCAGGTAACACAAAGCTTTTAGCTTTCCTTTTACGCGGCATTGTAAAGAGAGGAAATGAAGCAGTGACCCAGCAACAGCGTCTAATGTGTGTCGGCCATCTTGCTTTCCCCCGCAGCTCATCGGATCCTACGCAAGTCCAGCAAATGCAGCTGATAGTCCTTTTCGGAGTCTCCCAGCACTGGGAAGGCTGGCAGAGAGATTCAAGTAAAACAGAGAAAGCATCTTAGGGAGAAAGGATGGTACCGGCCTCAGCACCAAATTCTCCTTGGGCATCAAAAGAAAAGGCTCCCTACAGGACAGCGCCTGGAGCTCCAAGATTCGTTGTGTTGAACAAATTGCCACCAGAAAGACTACCTTCAGAGAAAAGTCCCTGAACAATGCCTCTGCCAAGGGCTCAAATGGAGGCTCAAAGCCTCCAAGACCCAATTAAGATCCCACGGCGGAACAGGTGCCGGTAAGAGAGGACGGACCTGCTTGACTGGCTTAAGGAACCGCCCACATCTGGGTATCCCGCCAAAGTTCGGCCTTGAATCTGCCCCTCTGTAGCACACGATAGCCATCACCTGCACCTTTCATGAGCTGAGCGCCAATCCCTTATCCAGACCACACTGCAGTAACTGCAACACTTGTGGAAGAGATGATTAAACAGCCCATAAACCTCAAGATGCACAACAATCCTCAAATATATGCCATACGCACACATAGGCCAGCGAGGTCGATCTCGTCCTAGACTTCAATATGGTGGATATGATGGAGGACGAATAGCTCTTACTCTTCAGCCTCGCCCTTTCAAGAGCCAAGCTGTAAGCAAGAACCAAGCCACCTGTGGCATAAATACTGGCCCCTGGGAGAGTAGATTCATCTGATATGGAAGCCTCCAGGGGTTGTCGGCCAGTAGCAGAGACAGATTCTCATATCATGGTCTCCATGGCCAGTGTAGCGCAATAAGAATCACCAAGCCCGAATGACTCTCTTTGTGCTGTAGGAGGCAGCCTATGAGGGCCCACAGCAGAAAGGCGTACAAGAGCCTGTCTGCCGGCCACGTCTGCAAGACAGCATCTAAACCTTTGGAAATGTATTCCTTGCGCCTGCTGAAAAAATGTGCTGCCTTGGCATTGTTCAGCGTGGCCATGAGATCCATCACCAGCATCCCCCATCTTAATGTGATCTCATGAAACACCGCCGCACATTCAGCTCCCACTGTCTGGGATCAAGATTATTCTGGCTGAGGAAGTCTGCTTGTATGTTGTCCTTTCTGGCCACATGCGACGCGGAGAAAGCCACCATGAACTCTTTCGCCCACTACAATAGCAGCTGGCTGTGCCAGAAGGGTAGCACTCCCCATGCCCCCTTGGTGATATATATATATATATATATATATACATATACACACACACACATATGCCACCATGGTCATGTTGTCCAAACAAACCTGAACCAGCTTTCCCACGATCAAGGGACGAAAGCACTGGAAGGCTAGGAACATCACTCTCATTTCCAGCTGGTTGACAAACAATATGCTCCCCAGTCGACGAGGCTAGCATCTGTCGTGACTAGAATCCACTGCGGCTGTTCCAGCAGCAGCAGGGCATTGAGCTTGCTGGTCTGTAACCACCACTCCAGACTCTGCCGTGTCTGCTCCAGATAGGGTAATTTCTGAGACAGAGACTGCAACTGCGGAGACCAATGAGACAGCAGTGCTTGCTGCAATGGTCGCATATGAGCATGCACCCATGGTAACAGATCCAACGCTGCCGTCATGGAACCAAGGAGCTGGAGATAGAACCACGCCACCATCACCTCCTTCCGTAGAAATCTGAAGACCTGCACTTGAATTTTGAGGACTCGTCCTCCAGCAGAGGCACCAACCCTACGAGGGTATTGAACTGTGCACCCAGATAAACCAGTTTTTGCACCAGCTGCAGCTGGCTCTTGGGCAGGTTGACCATCCAGCCCAAGCTCTGCAAGACCTCCACCACCCTACTCGTGGTAGAACACCCCTCAACCTCCGACTTCGCCTGAATGAACCAGTCATCCAGGTAGGGATGTACCAGGATCCCCCTCTTTCCTCAAGGCTGCCACCACTACCAGCATGATCTTTGTAAACATGCGGGGGAGTGGTAGCCAGACTGAAGGGCATCACCTTGAATTGAAAATGCCCATCTGGCACCATGAAGTGTAGGAATCACTGGTGCTCCTGGCGGATCGGAATATGCAAATATGCCTCCAACAGATCCAAAGCAGATAGGAACTCGCCCCGCCTTACCGCCAGGATAACCGATCGCAAGGTCTCCATTTGAAAGTGCGGAATGAGTGGCCTAGTGGTGGGGGCAAGTTACCTCGGGCTGGAGGGCCAGGGGTTCAAATTCCAGTAGATTACAGCAACCTTGGACTGAAAAGATTGGTGTTTCTAGTCCCATAGGTGCTCCTTGTAGCCTTGGGCAAGCCATTTAACCTTCTGTTGCCTCAGGTACAAAAACACAGTTTGTAAGCCCATCAGGGACAAGGGAAAAAAATATATACAGTACCTGAATGTACACTGCTTTGACTGGTAGTTAAGTATTATATAAGCCTAGTTAAATAAACACGCAAAGCACAATCGACCTGTTTGAGATCAAGAATGGGACAGAAGGAACCCTCCTTCTTGGGTACTACAAAGTAGATAGAGTATAAACCAGTGGTTCTTAACCAGTCCTCCTTGAACCCCTAGGCCAGTCTGGTGTTCAGGATAGCCCTAATGAATATGCATGAGATATAGCACAGTTACTTATCTGTAACAGGTGATCTCTGGGAACAGCAGGAATAAGTCTTCACATATGGGTATCGTCGGTACCGACAGAGCCTGCGCGGGAACGCTCCCCAGCGTCCAGTAAGAAAGCTTTTGGGAGCATCCCACAGCGCCTGCGTGCTGCCTTCCCGCCTTTCCCAACCGCCTCTCTCCAGTTCGAGTTTAAAGCTGAGACAAAGAGAGAGAGAGGAAAGGAAAGATAGATAGAGAGATACAACTCCTAGGGGAGGTGGGTGGGTTGTGAAGACTTATTCCTGCTGTTCCCAGAGATCACCTGTTACAGGTAAGTAACTGTACTATCTCCAGGAACAAGCAGGAATGAGTCTTCACATATGGGGACTCCCTAGCTGCAGATGCCAGAGAGAGACCCCATGGTTGTGTGCCCTTGCAGAGGGCTCCACTTCCCCCCATGGATCTCTGGCATCTGACCAGGGTAGGTGGGTAGGAGTTGATTAGGAATGGAACAGGTGTTTGAGGACAGCCTGACCAAACGAGACATCCCGGCGGGAGCCCTTGTCCAAACAGTAATGGGCTGTAAAGGTATGAACCAAGGCCCAGGTGGCCGCTCGACAGATTTGGGTCGATGGACACAGAGTTTAGATGAGCCATTGAGGCTGCCATGGCTCTCACATTGTGAGCTGCGACATGGCCCTCCAGAGAAATGTTCCTACTCTGGTAGGCGAAAGAAATACACTGAGCAATCCAGTTGGACAGTGTTCTCTTAGAGACTGGAAGTCCTAAATGAGAAGGATCAAAAGCAACAAAGAGTTGAGAAGACTTTCTATGTTGCTGTGTTCTTTGTAAGTAGAAAGCGAGAGCTCTCTTACAATCCAAGGTATGAAGATTCCTCTCTGCATTTGATGCATGAGGTCCTGGAAAAAAGACAGGTAAATATACCTCCTGGTTCAGATGAAAAGGTGAGACCACTTTAGGCATAAAGTGTGGATTGGTCCTGAGGACTACCTTATCATGATGGAACCTTGTATAAGGTGGATTAGCCACCAAAGCTTGCTTGCAACTCACTGATGCGGCGTGCTGAGGTGACTGCAATGAGAAAAACAACTTTCCAAGAAAGAAATTTCAAGGAGGTGGTGGCTAAAGGTTCAAAGGGTGGCTTCATAAGCTGGCCAAGAACCAGGTTTAAAGTCCCATGCCACTGGAGGTGGTCTAATGGGAGGTTTAGTTAAAATAAGGCCTCTCATGAATCTTGCTATAAGCGGGTGAGAGGAAATAGGTTGTCCATTGAGAGGCTTGAGGGACGCTGCAATAGCACTCAAATGTACTCTTACTGAATTTCTTTTCAGGCCTGCATGGGATAGATGCAGGAGATACTCTAGTAGAGAATTCAGAGGTATTGCAAGAGGGTTTAGACCCTTCTCTGAACACCAAATGGTAAATCTTTTCCATTTGAAAGCATAGGAATGCCTAGTAGAAGGCTTTCTAGAGGCATGAATAACATCTCTGACTTGCTGAGAGAGATGAAAATCTTGAAGGTCTAGGCCCTCAGCAACCAAGCCCTGAGATGGAGCGACTGGGGGTTTGGGTGCCACAATGTTCCCCCTTCCTGAGACAGAAGGTCTGGTGCAGAGCCCATGTCCAGGGAAGGAGCTTGAGAGAGATGCAGAAGTAGAGGGTACCACACTTGGCGTGGCCAATGTGGAGCTATGAGGATCATGGTCCCTCGATCTCTCTGAAGCTTGAATAGTGTTTTGGGAATTAAGGGAATTGGTGGAAAGGCATAAAGGAAGTCTTGACCCCAGTGAAGGAGGAAGGCATCCTTGGCCTGAACTCCCTGTCACGGAATTCTGGAACAGAACCGGGGAAGTTTGGCATTCCACGGACTTGCAAAGAGGTCTATGTCCGGGGCTCCCCAAATTCAAAGAATCCTGGCTACCTGGTCCATGTGGAGGGACCACTCGTATGGGAGCAGAACTCGACTGAGTCTGTCCGCCCAAGAGTTTTGAATGCCTGGAAGATATACTGCCAGAAGATGGATGTGATGCTCTCTGGCGAAGGCCCACAGTCGCAAAGCTTCATTGCAAAGCGACAGAGCCAGTCCCGCCCTGCTTGTTTACATAGAACATGGTTACTTGGTTGTCCGTATGGATGAGGACTGTCCTGTAGCTGAGCAGGGAATGGAATACTCTGAGAGCTAAGAATATTGCTCTGAGTTCCAAGAGATTGATATGCAGAGACGTCTCCTGTGGAGACCAGATGCCCTGGGTGGAGAGATCCTGCAGATGAGCTCCCCAACCCATTGGAGAAGCATCTGTTGTCAGAGTTGCTTGGGGTAGCGACTGCTGAAAAGGGGACCCCAGCAACAGATCTGGAGGGGACTTCCACCACTGGAGAGACCAAAATAGGCGACTGGAGTTTGCTATGTTGTCTGACAGGCAACCTGATGCCTGAGTCCATTGGGTGGACAAAGTCCATTGAGCTGCCCTCATGTGAAGGCGAGCATATGGAACCACATGCACGGTGGATGCCATGTGGCCTAATAGTTGTAACATCTCTCGAGCAGTTAAATGGGACTTTAACTGTATCTGGGAGGCTAACTGCACCAAGCGTAGGCAACGGGCCTGAGGAAGATAGGCCCTTGCAGTTGTGGTATCCAGCAAGGCCCCTATAAACTCCAGGGACTGAGTAGGGGTGAGATGGGATTTTGGGATGTTTATTACCAATCCCAAATACTGAAGGATACGCATTGTGCAGGTTAGACGAATCTGGGCCTCTGACTGGTATGGAGCTCGAATGAGCCAGTCGTCCAGATATGGGAAAACTAATATTCCTAGAGTGCGCAGAAATGCAGCTACTACTGCCATGCATTTTGTGAACACCCTTGGTGCAGAGGCCAGACCGAAAGGAAGCACCCTGTATTGGTAGTGCTTTCCTTGAAAAAGGAACCAAAGTAACCTTCTGTGTGTTGGATGGATGAGGACATGGGTGTATGCATCCTTGAGATCTAGAGAACAAAGCCAATCCTGACTCTGAAGGTATGGGCAGCAGAGTACCGAGAGAAATCATCTTGAATTTCTCTTTGAATAGAAACTTGTTCAATTCTCTGAGATCTAAAATGGGTCTGTAGCCCCCTGTTTTCTTTGGAATAAGAAAATAAGGGGAGTAGAACCCTGAGCCCTGTTGAAGAAGGGGTACTTCTTCTATTGCCCCTTGGGCAAGAAGGGTAGCAATCTCCTGACCCAGAAGGTTGAGGAGAGATGTTGGAGAATTGAACTGTTTCACCATGGTGTGGGGAGGAAGGTTTAAGAAATGAAGCTTGTGACTTCCGGTGACGTCAGGGAGCACGATGGCTGCTTTCTGAGGGAGCTCCAGGGCGCTTGTGGAGTAAAGCTAAAAAACGAGCGATCCTACCCTGCTTGAGGAGAGCGAATCCAGAGCCAAGAACTTAAGACACCGGAGTGGATGTCAGTGAAAAAGCGGTTGGCGGCCTACTGCTCCTCATACGCAAAAGCGGAGGAGCAGGGGGAAGACAGCCACGTGGACAAAATGGAGGCCGATGTGGCAGAGCGGACCGATTCTCAGGACGACTCCGAGGTCGGACCAGAATCCCTGGAGAGCCTGAAGGAATGGCTTACCGAATTTAAAGAGGAGCTGAAGGCTGAGATGGGCTCTTTCAAGAAGGACTTGAAGGAGACGCTGAGCATGCTCAAACAGGACATGAAGGAGCTTGGAGCCCGAGTGGAGGCCACAGAGGAGCGATTGGAACACCAGGTGGAGATGACAAACGATCTGCGGGTCGGCTGGGCAGAGTTGAAACATGCTCAAGACCTTCTCCAGGCGAAAACTGAAGACCTTGAAGACAGGTCCAGAAGGTGTAATGTGCGGGTGAGGGGTATCCCGGAGGACCAGTGCTTCCAGGACTGCGAAGCGACGCTGACGCGGCTGTTCACAGCTATCCTGCTGGAGGCGGACCCTGCGGGAGAATGGGAGGGAAAGCCGATGCCTATGGACAGAGCGCACCGGAGCCTGGGCCCCGCTCGGGAGAATAGACCTCGATATGTGATAGCGTGCATGGGCTCATTTAAGCTGAAGGAGAGACTCCTTACCGCGGCGCGGAAGCTGGGCCCCTACAAGTGGGAGGGGGCAAAGATCGAGTTGTACCAAGATCTTTCGGCAGGCACGCTGCAACGGAGGTGGGAGCTGAGAGGGGTCACATCGTTGCTGCGCAGAGAAGGTTGGCGCTACAAGTGGCTCTATCCATTCGGGCTGTTGGTGACAGTAAAGGGCAACACTCGCCGAATTCAGAGCATTGAGGGAGCCTGGCAAATACTGCGGGACTTAGGCGTAGAAAACATCCCAGAGAACCAACCGGACGGCCCGCCAAAGGAGCAGCGCCCTCCAGTCCGGAGCGCAGGGATGCAATGGCAGAGAGTGGAAAGTAAGAGCAGGCGACTGACCAGGCTCTCCAGAGGCAAAGAGCGAGTGCCGGCGGCAGCAGAGACTGGAGATTGAGCAGTGAAGACTGCCCTGGTCCAGCCAGGACAAGTTTGGACTGTTATAGACTGGCTTGGTGGTAAACAATAAAACTGCCACTGATTCCTTATTATTTAGGCTATGAAGCATGGCAGAGGTGGAGAGATGCTATTAATGAGTGTAATGTATTGCATGGCAGGTAATGGGATCCCCAGGGATGTGGAATGGGGGGGGAGGGGGAGGCGAAGGAGCAGGGAGATGGTAGGGGGGGGGAAGCGCATCCATCCATTTGTGCATGGGGGGCAAGGGGGGGGGGAGGTACGGTGGAATGGCGGGTGGAGGATGGGGGGGGAAATAGGAGCTGGTATATGGGGTGAATAGGGGGAGACCGATGGGAGGGGAGGCAGGGAGGGTAGGGTGGTTAGAGGGGGCGCCCGGGGAGTGTCATCGGGAGACCATGGTAACTCCGGAGGGAGTGGTAATGCAGGGGGGGGGGGAGTAGGGGGGAGGGAGCGGGGGAAGTGGACAGCGGGGTACCGATGGAACTGGAGAGGGAGGGTTTGAAGGGAATGAATAGTCCACATGGGGAGGATAGGATCTATCAACACTAAGGGGCTGAATAATCTCAGGAAACGCCATCAGCTGTATAGAGAGGCCACAAGATTGGATTGGGAGATAGTGCTGGTGCAGGAGACTCATCTGAGGAGGAAGAATGAGGGGTTGATGCGGAATGTGAAGTACCCGCACCAGTACTATGGGAGCATGAGGGGGATGGGGGCGAGCAAAAAGGGGGAGGTGGCTATATTGCTACGCCGGGATAGCACCTTTAGGGTGAGCAGGGTGGAGGGGGATGACGAGGGTCGGGTGCTGCTACTGGGTGGGGAATGGCAGGACGAACAGGTCACTTTGGTTAATATATATGCCCCGAATGAGCGACAGCTACAATTTTGGAGAGGGGTACAGGACTTACTGGCCCAACATGTGCAAGGGAGGCTCATTTTGGGGGGGGGGGGGGGTTAATTTGGCTATACACCCAAAGTGGGATCGCCAAGCGAATGGGGGAGATGGGAAAAATAAAATTAGAAGGGCGCTGGCGAGAATTATGGAGACCTATCAGTTGTGTGATGTGTGGAGGCAACAGCATGAGGGGAGTGCGGAGTATACCTTTTACTCCGCACCTCATGACAGCTATAGCAGGATAGACTATTTTGCTGGATTCAGGGTGGGGCCCTAGGATTCAGGAAGCGGCAATAGGGAACATCACGTGGTCGGATCATGCACCGACGTGGGTGGGAGTAGGGTATAACAGGGACAGGGGGGGAGTGAGATTTTGAAGGCTCAATGAAAGTCTGCTTAAAAAAGAAGAGGTGGTGAAAGATGTCAAAGCATGCTTGAAAGAGTACTGGGTCAATAACGACACGGGGGAGGTGGGTCTGTGGGAGGGTATGAAGGCAGTGGTGAGGGGGCGGTTAGTGATGTGGTCCTCTAGATATAAGAAACGGGAGGCCCAGACAACTATAGGGGGGCTGGAGGGGGAAAGAGGGGAGCAGTTGCGGTCAGAGAAGCAAATTGGGGAACATTTCTGCTAATTTTATAGGGCACTGTATAAGAAAAAGGAGGGCGGGACAATGGAGCAAGGGGAGGCTTATTTAACGGAGCTGGGGCTGCAGGGCTTGGGGGAGGGGGAGAGCCAGGACCTGGAGGATGATATCACCCGGGATGAAGTGGAGCTGGCCCTGCGGGCGTTGCCGGCGGGGAAGGCCCCGGGCTTGGATGGCCTGACGGGGGCCTTCTATAAGACATTCCAGGAGGACCTGTTGGATAGGCTGGTTCAGATAGCGAATGAAGTGCAGCAGGAAGGGGGACATTTCTCGGCAGAAATGCTTACAGCAGGGATAACTGTGTTGCCCAAGGGGGGAAGAGATCCGATGCAGTGTGGGTCCTACCGACCCATTTCTCTGATAAATGTTGATGTTAAAATTATAGCCAAAGTGTTGGCTAATCGGTTGGCTCCAAAGTTGCCAAGATTGATAGAGATAGACCAGACTGGATTTATAATGGGGCGGCAGGCCTCCGACAATATAAAGAGGGTGTTAGAAGCTGTGTGGGGGGCGCATGACCAAGGGGTTGAGGCGATGCTGCTGTCAATAGACGCTGGGAAAGCGTTTGATAGGATGGACTGGGACTTCTTATTTCTAGTCATGAGGCGGATGGGGATAGGTCCTAAGTTTATGAGATGGGTACAAGCGCTGTATAGGGACCCTAAAGCGCGGGTGAAAATCAATGGGCGATATAATGAGACTCTGGATTTGGAACGAGGGACCCGCCAGGGGTGCCCGATGTCCCCGCTTTTATTTGCTATTGCTATAGAACCTCTGGCGAGAGCAATACGAGGAAGTGGAAAGGTGTGGGGGCTGCAGAGGGGGGGTAGCCACCACAAAATCTCCCTCTTTGCGTATGATGTTCTTATGGTGGTGACGCAGCCAGAGGAGTCCCTACCAGAAATTCTGCGGCAGCTGGGAAAGTATGGGGAGGTCTCGGGGTTCAAAATGAACCCGGACAAGACGGAGGCCCTGAATATTAATATGGCCAGGTCACGGCTGGAAAGACTACAGCATGCATACCCGTTCAAATGGGCAGAGCGAGCCATTAGATATCTGGGGGTCAATATCACTTCTCAGCCCCAAGGGATGTATGGGGCTAACTATGGTAAATTGTGGAAGGAGATAGATCAGGACCTACAGCGGTGGATGAGGTCAGAAGTGTCCTGGCTGGGGAGGATAGCGTCGATTAAAATGAATGCCCTCCCGAGAGTGCTGCATTATTTTCAGGCACTACCGGTGGCTATCCAGGGAGCACATTTGCGACGAGTGCAGCGGCAGGTGAACCAGTACATCTGGCGGAGACGTCTGCCTAGGATAGCGCGTGCAGTAATGTACAGAAGGGAGGAAGGGGGGTTGGGGGTGCCCAACTTACAGGCCTACTATTCGGCAGCACAGGCACGCCATGTGATGAATTGGCGTGAAGGGGGGGAGCGGAAGAATTATGTGGAGATGGAGAAGGATAGTGGAGGGGGGTGCTCCTTGGCAGGGCTTCCCTGGATGAGGAGGGGGGAGAGAGGGGTAGCGGTACGGGCTAACCCATATGTGAGTCATGTGTTGCAGGAATGGGACAAGATTAGAGGGAGGGCGGGGGGGCTCACTTTTCCTTGATGAGTGAACTTTGTCATACGGAGGAGTTCCGCCCCGGGAGAGAAGGGGGGGGGGTTACAGACGGTGGGCCAGAGGGGGCTTGAAATGCTTTTATCAGTTTATTGACGGTGGAGAATGGGTCCCATTTGCAGTATTGCAAGAGACGTATGGGCTGCGGGAGGGGGATCTTTTCTACTATGGGCAGGTGGTGCATTTTCTAAGGCAGAAATTAGGGAAAGAGGGTGGTTTGGTATGGGAAGAGGTCCTCACTGGGGTTAACCTCGGCGCTTTATAAGGCTATCCAGGGGTCCCTGGTGGGGAAGCATCGATACATGCGGGAGTGGGAAGGGGATTTGGGCATGGAACTAGGAGGGGCACTGGAAGAATATATTTGACCAGATAAAGACTTCAGAAAAAAATCTTAAAACTCACCTCTTCCAATCACACTACAACTTAACCTCATGAACTCCACTCTGTTGGGTGTAAATATGTATCTAAGGATCCTATGTAAAGTCCTAACAACCAATCACTTGTAAATATGTATATAAGTACACAGTGTGAACCCTTAACAACAATCAATTGTAAACTGTAACCCCATGTTTTTGCTGTGCTCTTCCTCCCTTCCCTAATCACATTGTATGCATTCGTAATTCTGGCCGGTACAGCCAACATCACCAAGTGTAAAACCGCTGCTGATCACTGGAAGCAGCGGGATACAAATGTACGCTAAATAAATAAATAAAATGAGGCTACTACCATTGTCGGTAGCTATTCGGGAGAATTGGTGCAAGGTGGTTATGAGGTGGTATTACACGCCGGTCAGGTTGCACCGGATGTTTCCCAGGGTGTCCAATAGGTGTTGGCGGGAGTGCGGGGAGGTGGGCACTTTTTTCCATATATGGTGGACGTGCCCGCGGATACAGCGCTATTGGGCGGCGATTAGGGAATGGATACGAGAGGTGGTTGGGCAGGAGCCATCGCTCGAGCCTAGTGGCTATTTGATGGGGTGGTGGAGCGAGGGAGGACCGGTTCAGGATAAGAGGCAGGTTATGGCGTGTCTTGAATGCGGCCCGCTGTGAGCTGGCTTACTGTTGGAAGCAGCAGGAAGCACCGCAGGTGGAGCAGTGAGTGGAGCATCCCCGGCAGGTGTATTTAATGGAAAAACTGACTGCTTCTCGAAGGCAAAGGGTGGATAGATTCGAGAAGCAATGGGATAAGGTGTTACTTTACCTAAGGAGAGATACCCTGCCATAGAGGGGTGGAAACGATGGGGGGGGGAGGGGGTTGGGCTCAGGGGAAGGAGGGTAGATGGCGGTAGATCCATATGGGGGGGGGAGGCAGTAATGGGGGGAAGGGGGGTGAGGAGTGGGGTTGGGGGGGGGTTGCTGACAGACGCTGGAATGTGCAGCTGATGGCCTTTATTTCTATTTTTAAAAAAAAAAACCAATTCCATGTGGTGGGAGTAAGATGTCTGTTTGTCTTCCCATGCTTGATGCTGGTAGTGGTACCCTCTGTATCTATGGGTGGGGCAGAAGGGGCCATCCAATGGGTGTGAGCCTACAAGGGGGAGTTATGTAGATGTGTTATGCTATATTACTGTTGGAGATGGGGGGAGGGTATGTTACTACAGCGGGCAGTTCATACATGTCTAGTTGTTGTGCTGATCAGATGTATTTGTATGGTTTTACGATGGAATTGTCAATAAAAAGTTAAATACAAAAAACAAAGAAATGAAGCTTGTAGCCTTCCTTTATAATGGAGAGGGTCCATTGCTCTGCTGTGATTTGCTCCCATTTGGGAGCAAAGTAAGCTAACCTTCCTGGAATGGTGAGGGGCTCTGGTTCTTCCAGAGCCAGAAAGACTAAGTTCTCTAGTTGCAAGTCAAAGGCCTTGAGGAGGCTGAGGCTGCTGGGCCGTGGGAGGCCTGGAAGCCTTTGACTTGGCCTGTTTAGGTGGTTGCTGACGCTTTGCAGCAAAACGACCTGCAGAAGATGCCTGCTGACCATAAGCAGGATAGTATCTTCCCTTTTTAGAAAAAGGTGTCTTTTTGAACAATCTTTTCTTAGCAGGAGCAGAGGTAGACTTTGAAAGTCGATCCAAAGCAGAGTTCTCAGCATCCATCTGAGTGGCCTTTGCTTTCCAATCCCTGCCAAAAAGGTTTTCACCTGTACAAGGAAGATTTCCCAACTCATCTTGGACCCAGAGTTCCAAATCAGATGCTTGTAACCAAGCAATTCTGCGTGCACCTATGGCATAGCCGAGGCTCTACTTACACACTTCAAAAAAGTCAAAGGCTGCACGGTTGGAAAATTTGGAAACATCTTGGGCATGTTTAAGCTAAGTGAGAAATTCCTGCCTTTTATCTTCTGAAATAAAAGGGGCTAAAGTCTGCAGATGATCTGTGACTTTTTAGAAACATCCCCATATAGAGACTACAGGAGTTGATTCTGGCAGCAAGCATATTAGCTTGGAAAACCCTTCTGCCAAAAGCATCAAGGGTTCTGTATTCACGTCCTGGAGGATTAGATGAGTGTCTCTTTGCACTCTTTATTTTCCTCATGGCAGACTCTACCACAATAGAGTGGTGAGGAAGCTGAGACTTATGAAAGCCAGGACAAGGAGGGACACGGTACATGGTGTCTAACCTACGAGAATGAGGAGAGGTAGTAAGAGGCGTCTCCCACATGCTCAACATGAGATCATAGAGAATCTCATGAATAGGTAAGGTGGCTGCTTCTTTAGGAGCCTTAGGGTATTGCAAAATATCTAATTGCTTGGCTCTAGGCTCTGACTCAGGGGCCACTGTAATGGAGAGGGCCCCTAGCCACTTCCCTAATGAAGTCTTGAAAAGACAAGTCTTCTGGAGGAGACATTCTTCGTTTTGGAGAATCAGACTCCTGAGGAAGAAGTATCGGTGCCTCGACAGAAGCCTCCGACTCATCAGAGTCTTCGGAGGAATCGAAGTATCGCCTGTCTGGATGCTCCTGTAAAGCCCGATACGCGTACCGAGTGGGATCGACATCGGGAGTAAGCGGTACCGGTTCGGTACCGATGGGCATCATAGGACAGGGTACCGTTGCAGTAGACACCGAAGCCGATGTCGATGCAATTGGTACCGGCACCGGAAACGATGCCGGTGCCAGAGTCGGTACCGACAACGGAGATTGTTGCGGTACCGAAGGCGTCGAAGCCTGCATAAACGCCGTTAGGGTGCGCTGCATGGACAGAATCTTCTGATCCATTGACACCACCAAAGTCTGGATGTCGGTACTGGTGGAGGCCACCGGTACCCCAGAACATGGCAACAGGTGATCGGTCGAGGCCGAGCCATCGATGTCAACCTGTGACCCCATAGATAATGCTTTGGAAGCCGGAACTTTCCGCCGGGGTAATTTTGCCGGTGCGGATTCCTCGAGGACAAACCCGGAGGCATCTCGATGCTTAAGAGGGAGATTTGCCCTTCGAGGACCGGCTAGATTTATGTTTGGTTACCTGAGAGATCCATGGGAGGAAGAAGCAGCCCTGGAAGACGTTGATGCCACCGAGGCTGCATCAGAGGGAAACAGGGTACTGAGCTTGGCTGCTCGGTTCTGCCGACCTCTTTTAGACATCATAGTACAGGACACACAATCCGTGATGGAATGGTCAGGACCCAAACATTTTAGACACCAATCATGGGTGTCGGTGACAGAAATAGTACCGCCACACTTCGTGCACTTTTTAAACCCGGAAGCAGGCTTCTCCATGAGGAGAAAAATGTTCAGGCCTAAGGCCCAAACCGCAAATGCACAGTTGAAGAAAGAAAAGGGTTTTTTTGGGGGGTTTTTGTATAAGAAAGAAAAGAAAAGACCGGCGGTACCGGTCTGACGTCGAAGAAGGCAGATGCGACACAGAAAAATAAAGAAAAAAATAAAGAATTCTTCTGCGGTGACAGGAACACGACCTGCTGGCTCCGCAGAAAAGAAGAACTGGAGAGAGGCGGCTGGGAAAGGCGGGAAGGCAGCGCGCAGGCACTGTGGAATGCTCCCAAAAGCTTTCTTACTGGACGCTGGGGAGCGTTCCCGCGCAGGCTCCGTCGGTACCGACGATACCCATATGTGAAGACTCATTCCTGCTTGGTTCCTGGAGATATATGCATTAGAGATATCCTGCCAACCTGACTGGTTTGTGGCTCTCTAGGGCTGGATTTGGAGACCCCTGCCTTACACCTCTGTCATTTAAGAATGTGAGTGGGCAAGGTGCAGATCTCCAAGACATCAAAAAAGTTAGATAGAATTTGTCACATGCCTGGCATTATTGGGGCTTTTTTGTTGCCCCTAGCGAGTTGGGACCAGTTCCTCTGTAGCCACAAAAGGGCTGACCCCCTTGTGTCGGACCACCCCTGCGAAGCATGGAAGTGTCTGAAATCTCTAGGTTGTCCCCACTGTGGAGCTTCTTTTTTGGGTCCCTTCGACTTGTCCTCCAGCAACAGACCTCCTTTGAAATCACCAAAGTCTTTTATCGGCTTCTCTAAAACTTCCCCAAAGAGCAACTTACCCCGAAAGGGAAGCTTAGTGAGCCTGGCCTTGGATGCCGTGTCTACCAACCAGTTGCAAAGCCACAGAAATCTCTGTGTCACTATGATGTAAGCCATGGACTTAGAGGAAGCCTGAATCAGATCATAAAAGGCATCTGCCATATAAGCCGCTGCCAACTTGAGCTTGGCTCTCCTCTGCTGCCTTCGACCCCTCCAGCTTCCAATCCTGGAGGTCTTTCAAAGCTGCACCTCCTTCCATGGGAATAGTGGTCTTTTTAGTAACTGCTGAGACCAGAGAGTCCACCTTAGGCTTTTGAGGAGCTCCCATTTCTCCTGTGGAAAAGGGTACAGATGTCCCATCGCTCTGCTCCCTCCTCAGCTTAGCCTCTGGATATTCCCATTCCGACGCCATCATCTTTTTTAATCACCCGATGAGCCGGGAAACACACTTGTGTCCCCTTAGATCCCTGCAATATAGGGTCTTCCAAGGTCTCCTCTGTAACTGCGACTGCATTCAGAATGTTGAGAGCTTCCAGGAAATACCAGATGAGGGGCTGCTAGCTCTTCCTGATGGAACACATGGACTACATTTGGGTCATCCCCAGAGGAGATCTAACCATCCTCTATATCACCGAACCCAGACACTCCCTATAGGTCTGAGAAGCTCAGAGAAGCTGGAGAGCCCTGGACCTGCCAGGCCTCAGGCTCCCCTCTATGTCTCTTAGATAGAGGTATGCTCACAGCTGATTCAAACTCCTGCCCCACCTCAGGGTCCTGTAATTTTAAACACTTCTTTCCCATTGGCTTCTCCACCTGACAAGGAGCAGCTTGCTTCTTTTTCAGTCAATATGCACTGTGAAGAGCCAGTATAAAATCTGTTGAAAACATCAGAGTCATTCAGCTGCCACTGAATCCATGCTCCCCACTGAGAAGGAACTGCCCGCATACTTTCCCTTGCTCTTCCCACCCTTCAAACACTTCTGAGCTGAAGAGGGCTGCGTTAAAATGGCCCTGGTTCCCACTAAAATCACAGGAACTATCAGATTCTCAGGGCTCCCCTGCTGCTGCTGTTGCCGGATTCTCCATGGCCGCACGAAACACTCCGATAGTCTCTGTGCCATATACAAAAATGGCACAAGCTGGCTGCCTGCAAACCGTGCCTTCCAGAACAAATGAGGCAGTCTGTCATAAAAAAAACGTGCTCACACAGGCTGGCACGGACAGGAGAAAGAAGGATTTTTTACTTTCAAAAAGCACGTTAAGTGAAAACACCCAATCGTGAGGCCGGGAGACACCCCCCCACCCCCCAACCCTCAGAGGAAAGGAGCCATCAAGCAGCTAGCTATCTGTTTCCTCCCTTGAGTCTCTTACCTCCAAGACTGCGTGGATTAGGCTGGGGGGGGGGGATGCTCAGTAACCTGCGACTCACAGGCACTGGCTATCCCTGGCTGGTGGATATGAGGGGGTGGGGTTAAGAGAACTTGGGGGACGCAAGAAATTAACCACCAAAATCAGTCCTGACAGGCCCTCTCAGTTCTCTGGCCCTCACTCACCACATAGCTTGCCCCCCATGAATCAACAATGCCCAGCCAACAATGAAAATTTGCCTCCGAGTTGCCTGCCAGACAACCACCTCCACAGACTAAAATCTGCTTTAAAATAAAAACAATTTCTACAATCTTGCCCCCAGGGAGTCCACTGCCTAAGAGGGATGCTAACTCAGCTGCTGAAGACTGATAGACTTGATCCTGGAGCTGAAGGAGGAGCTCTTATACTGGGATGTCAGGATTCTGTCATGATCAGCTCTCAGCTGATGTGCACTGACAGCCCACATATTGCTGGACTGGCCTGGAGGTACAATTAAGAATTATCACTTTTACTCTCCAACTAGACCTACCTTCCTTAGAACCAGATTTCACCCACAATCCTTCCAATGCACCACAATTTCTCTTTAGCTAACCTAAATCTTCAGTAAACCAAAGGGAAAGCTAAACCTAGCGCCACTCAAAAGGCCTACAGGATATTTCATCAATCATACCTAATTGATAATTCCAATCCTCGACCATATCCACAGATTCACAGAAAAGAGATCTAAATAGATCCTAAGTAGCTGTAATTTTAGTCTAACTAAATTAGCAACCCAGCAGTTCAGGTGATTACCATATCAACAGATTAAATGTAGGGTTTGAGAAAGCCAAAAAAATAAATTATTTCCAATGAGTGCAGAAAATGCAGACACAGCATAATTAATATTAATGGCACATATCTTACCTCTTTCACTAGCATCATCTACAAGAATGATCTCTTCCAGCAGATGTCGTGGTGAACGGTTGATCACACTGTGGACTGTTCGCAAAAGTGTGCTCCAAGCTTCATTGTGGAAGACTATCACCACACTGGTTGTGGGTAAGTTGTCCGAGTATACTTTTGTTTTACACCTAGATATAAAACAAATTATTTTTGCATACGGCATGATATTGTCATTCATGGTATAACAGTAAAACATTTTTTTTAAATCTGTTTAGGACGAAGAAGGAAAACAGTGAAGTGAAGTTCAAATAGACAGAGCAGTGGGAGAAAACGGTGGCCTCAAATTTTCTCTCCACTAATAGAACAATACTATACTAATTTTTGGAGCAACCAAATTTCTTAGAATCACGTTTCTGAAGACAAAAAGATATGACTCCTCCATAAAAAGTAATCAAATGCAAAAGGAGCAGAGAAAGACCATGGAGCTACTTGCACATATATAAAAACATTTTTTAAGAATACTCAACTTGACCAAGTTTTGGCACTAAGCCTTCATCACAGTCTAAAATTAATAAAACACAGATATAAAATACAAATACATACAGAAGAAATACATAAATTCACTTAAGAAGTCAAAAGGAATGTTCAAATACCGCACTGCAACAAACGTATATGCACTTATATGCCAAAACATGGCCAAGCTGGATGTGCAAGTGGCTCCATAGTCTCTCTCCGCTCTTTTTAGTGGTGGACTCAATTTTCTACATACAGAAACATGTTGAGAAGGTGCCAGCAATATCAGTGTTCTTATCTCAAGTCATACCCTCTTAGGATAGAGTTTAGGAAGAAACTGGTTCAGTTTCTCAAGTCTATGCCACTAGCTCAAAGTGAAAAGCAGCAGGTTTGACAATAGCATGGTGAACAAAATCAATGCCTGTGCCAATGAAGATACATTAGTGGTGAATCACTCAATGTACCCACTGTGACAGATCGGTTCTACACTCCAATGAGTATCAGTGAAATTCCTGATCATCCTACTAGACCAGTCCAGACAAGTGGGTTATGACTCCTTGCCAGCAGGCAATGGTAGATTTGAGCAATTTTATATGATGTCATCAGGAGAGATAATCACTAGTGCGATACAGAGAAAAGAGTTGTCTGCCTCTAATAGGTAGTAAGGTGTGTGCGCACTGGTGCAGCAGTGTGTTATGCACAGCTCTTTTTGCCCACACCTCAGTGCAGAGGCGTTGGATTGAGCCTGGAAGACACTTCAGAGCTTCGAGCAAAGTTATGCCTGACTCTTTAGCTGACAGCCACCAAAGATCCAGTGCTATTTCTCCCAGGGTTACTATCACTTGGTGGGCTATGGAGGAGTAGCTGGACCTTTCAGGGCCACTCAGGAGACCAGTAAGAGAACCCAGGCTCCTCTTCCCTCCTGCTATCCCCTTTGTATCCCTTCTGGTTTTTAAACTGACTTTTTTTTTCCTTCCTTCCTTTTTTAAACTTTGGTGTTTTTACCCACTGTTTTCTATGGGCTCAATTGGCTGTCTTGCTGCATAAAGCAGATTCAAAATAAGAGAGACCGATTAGGCCTAAGCTGGCACTGTGGCTTTTCTGGCCTGTGCAGGATTTTGGGGGGGGGGGGGGGGAGAGAAGGGGGAAGGTGTTGCTTTGGGTTTTTGACTTGACAATCCAATTGGTCACGTTCTCTTTCACAGTTTTCAAAGTTTTTTTTTCAGTGGGCTTTTCACAACCTTTTTTTTTTTTAAACTACAACCGCGTGCAGCAGGGCAAGCATGTCACGTTCCCACACTTCTGCTCAGTGTGGCATCTGCAGGGTGAGCTCTGTCATGGCCCCCTTTTGCTCCTAATGTGATGGAGATGTAAGGAGCCTGGGTTGTTTTTCTAGCATAGGGCCCCCCTCCCCCCAAGAGGGAGCCCAGGGCCCGATCCAACATTATGGCCTCTCGAGCTCTGCCTTCTGTACCCACGGCTGCTGAGCAGTGGGCATTGTCTGCCAGGGCCCCACGGGGAGCTCTGAAAAGGGAAGAGGAGGTTCTCAGATGCCTTTGTGGAGTCTCTCTGTGGCCCATGCAAAAGGAAAGCAGTTGAGGAAACGCTATGGGGGCCTTCTGTAGCTTCAGGCTATCATACCTGTACCTTTCACAAAGCAATGTCAGGCCACTATTCCATCTACTTTGTGGTGCCTAAGAAAGGGGATCCTTTCAGCCCATTCTCAATCTAAAATTAGTCAATGTGCAGCTCAGAAATTCCTCACTTTCAAATGGAGACTGTCCACTTAGTTATCGCATCTGTGCGACAAGGTCAGCTCTTCACCTCCCTGGACCTAGCTGAGGCTTACTTTAATATTCCCATCAGGGACCAGCATGAATGAATCCTCTGTTTTTGCACCCTGGGTCAATACTTTCAGTTCAGGGCTCTATCCTTTAGCCTGGCCATGGCTCCTCCCACTCTTAAATGGTGGTGGCAGCAGCCTTCCTGTATCAGTAGGGCATCTGGGTGCAACCGCACTTGGACAACTGGCTCAACCAATCAAATTCACTAGAGAAGACCAGGGAGGACATGACCCTAGCTGGCCCAGTGGCTGGAACATTTGGGCCTGGTGATCAATTACCCCAAGAGCAACCTTGATCCCACACAGAAATAGGAGTATTAAGGGGGCACATTTTGACACCCTACAGGGACATGTGTTCCTCGAGGATGCTCAAAATATAGACTCAGAAGCCTGATCCTTGGGCATGGGACTATCTATAGCTTCTGGGGTGGATCTGTGGGCCAGGGCGCACATGCGTCTGGCTTCAGGCACATCTTCTGCCCTATGGTCGCCAAGTCCACAGATCTTTGAGCAAGCCTTTCCCCTTTCGGAGGTCCTCAAGAATTAGTTCACTTGGTGGCGAAAGACCACCATTTATTTATTTATTTATTTATTTTATTTATACATACATTTATATACCGCATCTTCCAAAGTTCAGTTGCGGTTCACAGTGAACAACAATTAACAAAGCAAGTTTGTTTTACAGGGAACGTCATATTATAACAGAACATATTTACAAGGAACATCATATTATATATAGCGTATACAGTCTAAACAATGTGAGATAATATAGAACAGATTAGACTATATACAGTTTTGTATATGTATATATATACATGGAGGTGAAAGGACATAGGCTGTGAGGTCATTATGGGTATGTGTTATCTGTATGTGTTAAGGGCTTTTGCTTTTAGACAGATACCTGTTTAACCTTTGTCTAAAGCAGGTGCTGAGTTATCTATGTTATAGTGTTTGGTGAACAGATAAGTTTTCAGTTTTTTACGGAGTTCCATGATTTCCGTTAGTGTTCGTAGCTCCTCTGGGAGGGAATTCCAGGTCATTGGGGCTATGTGGGAAAAGGCTCTGTTATTTGTTGATTTATGGGCTCTTGTATAATCTTTTGGGATCTTTAGTCTGTTCAATTGACCTTTTCTATGTGTGGGCTTGGATGGTTCTTTATGTATTAAGTTACATAGCATGGTTGGGGCCATATCATTTAAAGCCTTGAATGTTGTTATTATTGCTTTGTAGATTATTCTGCTTTGAATTGGTAGCCAGTGGAGGGAGGCTAGTACTGGTGATATGTGTTGGAGTGAGTTAATTTTCAATATGATTCTGGCGGCTGCGTTTTGCGCTAATTGCAATCGTTTGATGTTTTGTTTTGATATGCCTATTAGAATTAGATTGGCAAAGTCGAAATGTGGAGTTATTGTTGCCTGGATTATGTTGATAAAATCTTGTGTAAATACTAGCGGATGAAGTTGTTTGAGGGTTTTGAGTTTGAAATAAATTTTCTTTATGGTATTGCTAATGTGTGTTTCCATCGTAAGGTGTGTATCTAGTATAACACCTAGATATCTTATTTCGTTTTTTATTTTTATTTCTTGGTTTTGAAGTCTTATGTGTGTTGGGGGGGATATAGGCTTTGTTCTTGGTCACAATTAGAACTTCGGTTTTAGTGTGGTTTATGTGGAGCTTTTGTGCTTTTAGCCATGTTGTGATTATAGCAGTCCGATAGGAGTTGTAGCGGTAGGTTGGGTATCGTGAATGGGATATACATCATAATATCGTCTGCGTATAAATGATACTTTACTCCAAAATTTTTGAAATGTTGCAGACTGGTTTTATGTAAATATTGAAAAGTAGGGCTGACAACACTGAACCTTGTGGTAATCCAATCTCTTGTTTATATGTGGTTGAGTTTTGATTCCCTATTCTTACATTTTGCGTTCTATTGTTTAGGTAGGATGAGAACCAATTATGTACTGTGGAGTTTAAGCCTATTTGCCTCAGATTATTGAGCATTATTGTGTGGTGTACGCTATCAAACGCAGCTGAGATATCAATAAAAAGTAGAATGAAGGCCTGTTTATGATCGTCTGTCCCTCTTAGGAGCGCATCTATTAAAACTGTGAGGAGTGTCTCAACTCCATGGCGGGGTCGAAACCATACTGTTGCTCATCGAGAGGGTAAGATGAGTCTAGAAAGTCCTGAGTCTGTAATTGAACCACTTTTTCAATTATTTTTGCCAAGAAAGGTATGCTTGAAATGGGTCTATATGATGTAGGCAAAGTTTTATCAAGTTTGCTATTCCTAAGGATTGGCCGTATTTGTGCATGTTTGAGTGATGGCGGTAGGTATCCTTGGGTCAGTGAGAGGTTCACTATTGAGAGAATGTAGGGTAATAAATTTGGTAGTGTGTTCTTTATCCATGTTACTGGGCATGGATCTAGATATGAAGTTGTGGTGTTGAGACTGGTGATGATATTTTTTAGTGTCTCTTTGGTTACAGGATGAAACTCTGACCATATATCTGATGGTTGGTGTGGTGAGTTGATAATGTCTATAGGCATTGATGGCATTTTTGCTTTGTTTTGGTAATGGTGGGCTAAGGTTTGAACCGAGATGTCAGTAATTTCACTGTCAGAGGTTTGGGGGTTGGTTAGATTTCTTACAATGGTGAATAACTCTCTTGGCCTGTTATACGATTTTGATAGTATTTTAGTATAATATTCTTTTTTTGTGCTGTCTAAGGTTTCTTTATATTTAGTGAAGTGGTTATTGTACATTTCTTTATGTATCTGATGTGCAGCATGCCATTAGAGGCCCAAGACTGGGTGATCCTAGTGGCCAAAGCTAAATTACCCACCACACAGCTTTCTACTTCCTCGGTCTATCTCTCCGGAATACTCTACCCTCTGACCTCTGTCTAGAGCCATCACTCAAAACCCACCTCTTTCAGAAAACCTTTGAATTATCACCTCTCTGACTCCCTATTCCTCTGACCATGTTCCAATTATTTTTTTGCTAATCATTTTGGAGGGTTTTTTCCTCTCAGAGTTTTTCAGTTTATAATTACTGCTAGGGAAGATTCTTAGTGGCTTATCTCAGTGTGGCACCAGTGGTTAAATCTCCTGATGAGATCACAGAAAGTTGTTGAAGTCTTTCTCCACCTGCTGGCAAGGGGTTATAACTCACTCATCTGGACCAGTCTAGCAAGAAAAGGGGATTATCAGGTATAATTAAAATATCATTGTCTATCACTGCATTAAATTATGCAGAATTTTAAACTTTAGCACAGAATTTGCCTGCAAGGGCTTGAGAAGAGCAGTGCTTCCAGAACCCCCAGGATCAAAGGGAAGATGTGGTGGTGGCAGCAACTATGATGAGTGGGACCCATAGGAGGAAAAGGAGCAGCTCAACACTGCAAAGGTTCCAGGACAGAAAGTGGCAGATAAAACTTTAGCCATCTTACTGGGCAGACTACATGGACTATGCTGGTTTATATCTCCGATCATTTACTATGTTAAAATGGCGGGTTAGAGCTTGATGGCTGACCCTAATATAAACTTTACTAGTGTATATGATTATGGTGAGATAGTGTTCTTCGATTTGGTGGTGCGTAAAGGTACAAATAACTGGGTAACATCGGTGCAGCGGAAGCCTACAGATAAAAACACTTTCCTCCACTATGATAGTGCTTACCCAATGCAATTGCATAATGGGTTAATTACCCTTCTCGCAATTTATACGATATCGTAGGAACTGCTCAGATGTGTCTGAATTCAAACGACAGTCTAAAGTTTTGAGTGCTAATTTTGTAGAGAGGGGATACCCGATGGGTGTTGTGAAACAAGCTTATAAAAGGGCACTTTATAACAACAGAGTGTTGCTTTTAAACACGCATAGAAGCGCTGGTTTGGATAGTGAGGAGAATTTGGAGTATGTCAACTTGATCACAAAGTATTCCCCTCTTAGTTCGTGTATACAGCGAATATTTAAGAAGCATGGGAATTTGTTGCATATTATTCCAGGTCTTGAGAATAAGCAAGTCAGGAGTGTATGGCAGAGACATCGGAATCTACAGGAAAGGTTGAGTCCCTCAGTACTGCATCCCTCACTGCAAGTTAAAGGGGAGCTAGGGGGCATCGTAAATGTGGTGACTGTGGGATTTGTGTGGTTACATGGGATATTACTCACGTCACATATCATGGGAGGGATTTTAAGTTGAGAAGACAGACCTCTTGTGATTCGGAGTTTGTAGTTTATGGTATACAGTGCCCATGTGAGTTATTGTATATAGGAAAGACTAATCGGCAGTTCCAGAAGCGCATACTGGAACATAAAAGCAGGATCCATTGTCGAGTAAAGGAGGCACCTATAGTACAGCACTGTTTGGATTTTGGTCACACTTTTTTGGATCTGAGGTGTTTTTGTCTTGATGAGGTGCTGGCTGGCAGAGGGGGTAAAACAAGAGAACAGGTGTTGTTGCTTTGTGAACAGAGATGGATCTTTCGTGTATGCACGGTGATCCCAAGTTTAAACATGCAAATCGAATGGGGGGTGTTTTTGACCGTAGCTGAGGTTGAGAGGGCAAGCGGATTCGGAGCGGTTGCATATGTTTGTACATATAGGTTTATTTGGTGTGGCTTCATGAGCTGGAGGACAGTCTGCACTGGTGTATTCTAGTGGGGCTTTTAAAAGACATAGCTGGTCTTTTTGTATATGCAGCACTTTTGATGCTGTGGTATTGCTGGGTTTTCATGAGAGCAGCTGAGCTGGGTTTTCATGAGAGCAGCTGGACAGTCTATATGTGCAGCGTTGCTGACGCTCACCCGGTTCTGCTGTTCATTGGTTATTGTTTGACGTCATTGCATGGTTGGGTTTTAAAAGAGTAGCAGGCTAGTTCGCATGCGCGGCGTTGAGGTTTGCCCAGCCATGTTGAAGTTAAGCTGACACTGATTAAGGTGGAGCAATATGGTTTTGGTAAGCAGTATATGGATTTTAATTGATTGGTTGATTGTGGGAATGGATGAGGTTTTAATGATATGGTTCTGTTTCTTTGTAGCTTTGGGAGCAAATGTACCCCCTGACAAAACGGAGTGAAACGCTCGATGGGCGCTTGAGTGGGGCGTCGGGGCACCAGATTGATCGTGACAGGCTGAAGGATTTCTGAAGCTAAGTTTGCTGTTGCGTTCTTTCTGCACATTGCTTATGTATATGTTTACCATAAGGGTTGGTCATTGATGCAAAAGGGCAAATGTTTTACAGAGATTGATGTAAATCACTCATTAGCCCATAAGTTCTGAGACCCCCTTATAGGTTGGTAAAAGGTTACAGAGAGACTGTGGGATATAAAGAAGTTTTTTTTTCTCTGTTTCAATATTAAATACCAGTCCTGTTTTATTTATTTATTTGTGTACAATTTGTATCCCGCTGCTTCCAGCGATCAGCAGCGGTTGCTATACATGGAAAGGTTGGTTGTACAGGCCAGTGATTAGGGGTATGTACAGTGCGATTAGGGAGGGGGGTAGCACACAGCAAGCAGGATTACAGATTTACAGTTGATTGATGTTAGATTTTACACAAAGTACAAAATATACATATTTACACAAGCCTGACTATTAAGATGGCGTGTTTTTGGATTTTAGCATGGCAGGGCAAGAATGCAATAGAACTTGAGTGAATAAAGGGGTGGGGGGGGGAAGGAGGTGCCAATGCAGTGATTCTCAACCCAGTTCTCTGGGGCCCCCAGATCAGTCAGGTTTTTCAGGATATCCATAATGAATATGCATGAGATAGATATGCATGCACTACTTCCACTGTATGCAGCTCTACCTCATGCATATTTACTATGGATATTCTGAAAACCTGACCGACCTGGGGGGTCCCAGAGGACTGGATTGAGAACCTATGTGCTAATGGTTAAATTGAGTCTGCAGTTGGGGAAAGGTGTGTGGGGGGGGGCTTGTCAGCTGGGGGGGGGAAGACAGAAAGAGCTGAGAACGATCAAAGGTTGGGTGGGGAGTGATAACAGAGAAGAGAGAATATACGTCAGTACAGTACAGCATAGAAGGAAGGGATAGAACCAGCATAAGTGGTGAGGTTAAGATGAGGGAGGGGGAGTGAAGTAGAAGCTGAGTGAAGGGAAGAGCTAATCAAACAAAGGGGGAGGGGGAGGGGTTACACTTGGGGAAAGATCTAGGGAAGATCTGATCCTGGTGAGGAAAATTGCAGCTAAAATACATCGGATGAGGCATGTTAAACCAGATTGAGGGAAACAATTACAGATATTCTGAAAATAATTCCACAGCAGAACAGTCTAACTTCTCTGCTTGTGAAGACTGTTTTGTCTACTTTCAACAACTAGAGGCTCCTCTAAATAGCTGTCTGAATACTTGAAGATAATTCATTTTACAAAGAAGGAGAAAACTATTAAAAATCTGCACCGTCAGCTAAAAGTGCTTCACGAGTCACAGTGAAAAAGGTGACTGAAGTGTTAGATGCTCCAGTGACTAAAGTGGATTTTTTTGAACTGTTTCAGGAATTAAAGCTCCTTAAAGAAGGCCTCGCAACAGTTGACAGAGAATAAGTCCTTGGAGGATTGGGTAACATGAAATGAAACACATACTGGGGAGCAAATTAATGAAACAGCAGTTTTCCAGTCTAAGTTAAAAAAGACTGAAGCACTAAGGAGCCCAGAGAACTCTGAACTTAAAAATAGGCAGAGAAGACACAATATAAGGATCTTTGAAGTCCCAGAACCTGTCGAGGGAGCCAAGGATACAGTAGGCCTGATATTTAAAAGGAATTAACTCCGCAGATCTTCTAACCGTGTTAATCACATTGGCTAGGATATTCAGCAACACTAACCTGGTTAGTGCTGCTGAATATCCACGGGTGATGCTGCTGTGCTCCATGAATAAAGCAGAGGCAGCACCTGACAATAACTAGGCAGCGTCGACAGTGAGCTGCTGAGCAGTCGCAAGGCAGCAAAAGTTAGGCATTTTAAAGGCTGGCTTAACTTCCACATTGAAGCTATCCGGGCAGTAGCTGAATATCACCCCTGCCCGATTAGCTTCATCACTATCTTGCTAACCCGGACATTCAATGCCAGTGGCTTCATATGGCCACGACAATGAATATCTGGATCTACAGTTCAGCAGATATCAGGCCCAGTATGTATAGTGCGAGTTTTGCTTCTGAGTCCAGCATCATTCTCTTTCAGTGCTCACTCATCTTCCATTATCCTTCCTACTGCTCCCAGATTTGCAAATCGCAGTTGATACGACCTAAAGTTGCATTAAAAGTGTGTGAATTCACTGCTCCAAGTGAAGGAGTTGGAAGATAAGATATGCCTATGCTCCAGCTGCCCTATTTTACAATCTAACAATGCCGCTCTCCCCCAGCTGGTCAACAAGCAGGTAGGGAAATATCCTAGGCTCAATCTGGAACTATGCGAAGAATAACAGGGTACGAAGATTACCCGCACATTACATTAAGGCCCAAAAGAAAGCCATTTAATTTCTGGCTTGTGGAATTACAAAGTTGGAATGGTTACTAAAGAGAAAAAGATGATGCAGTTTTACTTGGATTTAGCAGCAGTAACAGAAACATGGTCCACGGACAACCATGAGTGGGATGTAACTATAACAGGCTATACTTTATTCAGAAAGGACAGGATAAGAAGAAGGGGAGGAGGAGTGACACTATATTTATTTTTATTTTTATTTATCTATATTTTTCTATACTGCCCCTTCCAGCGATCAAGGGCGGTTTACAAGGAACATTTTAACAATTGTACACAGATGTATACATTTACATTGAACAATCAGATTCAACTATTTACAATGAACGGTTAAGTTTAACTATTTACATTGAACAAAACTTCAACTTCATGATGTATTAGTAATACAAACAACCATTAAATTATTTACATTGGATATTTACAGTGGTTGTGTGTTGTGTATATTTTGGAATTTATTTCCTTTTATGACGTAAATCGGGGGTGTGTATGGGGTGTCTGACAGGGGGGGGTGAGTTATTTAGTTTTGAGTAAGGGGGTTCGTGTGTGTAATACCATGGTTATGGAGGTGTTTTGGGGGAATATGGTATTTCAAAGTGTTCAGTAAAGAGGTAAGTTTTTAGCTCTTTCCTGAACTGATAAAGGTCATTTATGATGCGAAGGTCTATTGGGAGGTCATTCCAGAGCGTAGGGGCAGTGAATGTGAATGCTCTGGAGCTAGTGGTTTTCTTTGTCTTCCTGAAGGCTTTTGGTGTGATAAGGGAGTGGGCTTCGTTTTGTCTGTGTGATCTAGTTTTGTTTGGTGATTGCAGTAGTGTGGATAGATATGTAAAAAATAATATTAAAGCTATGGAAATACAGGGCTTAAAAGAGAGAGAGGAGGCATCGTGGGTTAAACTAGAAAGAGAGAAAGAGAAATCTATTTGCATTGGCGTGATATACAGACTTCCCTCACAAGAAGTGGTGGATGGAGAGTTAAATGAAAACATACGCAGCATTGCCAGGAAAGGGGAAGTGCTATTGATATGGGATTTCAAGATGCCAGATGTTGATTGGCACATCCCTACTGCAGTGTCATCCAGAAGTAAGGAGATCCTGGATTCTCTACAGGAAGAACTAGTCAGGCAACTGGTAACAGAACCAACACATGAAGAGGCCATTCCGGACTTGGTGCTTACCAATGGTGAAAGTGTTTCTGATGTTATCGTGGGAGATAATTTCACATCCAGTGATCACCAGAAGGTGTGGTTTAGTATTAGGACTAGGGCTGCTAAAATCCATTCAAAAGCAAGGGTCTTAGACTTTAGGAAAACTAACTAACTTTGCCAAGATGGGACCAGTTGGGAGATGTAGAAAAACAGTGGGCAAAACTGAAAGGGGATATTTTAAGGGCAACCAACCTTTTTGTTAAAATTGTAAATAAAAGTAAAAAGAAAAGGAGACGGCTATGATTTTTGAAAGAAGTAGCTAAAAAGGTGAAGAAAACGAGGGAGGCCTTCATGAAATACAAGAAATGACAGAGAGGAAGACAGGCATCTATACTGGAAAAACGTAAAGAAGCTAGCAAAGTAGTCAGGAAAGCAAAAATTCAAAAAGAAAAGGAAATAGCCAATACAATAAAATGGAGAGATAAGACTTTTTCAGATATGTTAGTGAGAGGAAGAAGGGCAAAAGTGGTATTGTCAGACTCAAGGGTGTAGGGGAGGATTATGTAGAAACTAATGAGGATAAAGTGGAATTGCTTAACAAATATTTCTGTTCTGTGTTCACAAATGAAGAACCAGGAGCAGGACCTCAGAAAACACCCACAAAGAAGAATAGAAGCAAGGGGCATCTTGAGCAATTTTCAGAAGACTGTGTTCATGAGAAACTAGCTAAACAAAGTAGACAAAGCGATGGGACCAGATGAGATATACCCGAGAATACTAAGGGAATTTGGGGATGTTCTAGCAGCTCCACTGACCGATCTTTTCAATGCCTCGGAGTCGGAAGTGGTGCCAGAGGACTGGAGAGAGGCACATGTAGTCCCTTTACACAAAAGTGAAAGTAAGGATGTGGTTGAAAACTACAGGCCAGTTAGTTTAACCTTGGTGGTGAGAAAATTATTGGAAGTGCTGCTGAAAGAGAAAATAGTGAGCTTTCTGGAGTCCAACAGATTACAGGATCCGAGGCAGCATGGATTCACCAGAGGCAGGTCTTGTCAGACAAATCTGATTGATTTCTTTGATTGGGTAACCAGGGAGTTGGACTAAGGGAGAGCCCTAGACGTGGTGTATTTAGATTTCAGTAAAGCGTTTGACACCGTTACGCACAGGCAACTTATAAACAAACTGAGCACCCTAGGGATGGACCCTAAAGTTACTGCTTGGGTTAGAAATTGGTTGAGTGGGAGGTGACAGAGGGTACAGGGAAATGGAGCTCACTCTGAGGAGAAAGAGGTTACCAGTGGTGTGCCCCAGGGATCTGTCCTTGGTCTTTAATATCTTTGTTAATGATATTGCAGAATGGTTGTCGAGTAAGATTTGCCTCTTTGCGGATGATACCAACATATGCAATAGAGTAGACACCCAGGAAGGTGTAGATAACATGAGGAGGGATCTCGCTATGCTTGAAGGATGGTCTAGAATTTGGCAGCTGAGATTTAATGTTAAAAAATGCAAGATCAGGCGTTTGGGCTGCAGCAATCCAAGGGAACAATATAGTATAGGGAGTGACGTACTTCTGTCCACAAAAGAACAGTGGAATCTAGGCGTGATTGTGTCTGATGATCTTAAAGTAGCAGAACAGGTAGAAAAGGCAATGGCGAAAGCTAGAAGGATGCTTGGGTGCTTAGGGAGAGGAATGGTCAGCAGATGAAAGGAGGTGATAGTGCCTCTGTATAAGTCTTTGGTGCGACCTCATTTGGAGTATTGTGTTTAATTCTGGAGATTGCACCTTCAAAAGGATATAAACAAGTTGGCATCAGTACAGAGGGTGGCTAATAAAATGGTTAGTGGTCTTTGTTATAAAGCATGAGGAGGACATACGTAAAGATCTTAATATGTATACTTTAGAGGAAAGGCGGGATAGAGGTGATATGATTGAGATATGAAGCTCTGCTATGAGGGGACATAGGATGAGGTTAAAAGAGGAGAGACTCAGGAGTAATATGCAGAAATATTTCTTTACAAAAGAGTGGTAGATGCGTGGGATAGTCTCCCAGTGGAGGTGGTAGAGATGAGGACAGTATCTGAATTCAAAAAAGCATGGGACAAACACAGAGGACCTCCTAAAGGAAAAAAGGGGACTGTTATTGTGGTTGATATGGAAGGGCAGACTAGATAGGCCATGTGGTCTTTTTCTGCCTTCATGTTTGTTTATGTTCATTTAAAACTTTATATACCGCCCGTCACAGGGTATCAGAGCGGTTTACAATCATAAAAGGCTGCAGAAAGGAAAGAGAACACCAATTTAGAAGTTTCCAAGAGGCGAAAGGGAAAGAGAACAGAAAAGTAAACAAAAACAAAAAAAACCCAACAAGACAACCAATAAAGAAGTTAATTACAATACTCAATTAAGGGTGAAAGTAGTAGGAGGTGAGGGAGGGGGCGGAAGGTTGTTTCTATTATACTGCCCTTTTTACCTCCAAAGGAATGGGTTTGGACCAAGAGATTAAGATTTTCTGTCTTCCCTATGGCACCTTAGGATGTCTTGAGTTCTTTGATTTCATCTACTGAAAAACTGAGGGCCATTAAGTCTCTTCCCGAAACAATTCAATTCACGTCTATTGAACAGAATGGTAGACTACTACTAGTGGTTATATGAATCTTGGCCAAGTAATAGTGTCTTTACTGATGTGAATATTGTCTTAATTCCTAAACTAGGATGCACAACTAGTTCAGAATTGCCATCCTATTTTGTTGTTAAATATAGACTGCAAAGTTCGTGCCAAGGTTTTGGTGCAGAGGTTGAGTAAGATCTTGGGGACCCTTACAGGTTCAGAACAGGCTGGATTCAAGACTGCCATTATATCAGTGATATTTCTAGGTTATTTCATGACTTGTTGGCCATTACAAAGAACAAAATAAAGGTCTGCTCTGGCTGTCTCGTTAGATGTTAGAAAGACCTTTGACTCTTTTGAATGGCCCTACTTGTAAAAAAGATTGCAATGGCTTGAATGTAGATCAGCTTTTGTGCAAGGAGTACAAGTCCTATACCATACTCACCACTGTTAGTCAATAGTCACTTGTTTAATCCTGTTAAAGTGGGAAGAGGTACTAGGCAAGGCTGTCCCTTATCCTTGATATTTAATTTGGTCTTAGAGCTGGTACTACATTACTTGCCATATGTCAGGATACAGATGTGTGGGGAGTAAGCGACTCCAAGTTTCATCACAAGAATGCAGCTTATGGAGATCCTCTTTTTTCTTAACTGACCAAGCTGTTTCTCTTCCTAAGCTAATGGAGATCATTCTTTTTTTTTCTCGATCAACTGGGAGAAGTACAAAGCAATGTCCATGAATGATTATACAAACCCAAGATATTATAGGGGATTATGAGCTTTGGTTGGCTCCTCTGAAATTGAAATATCTAGGAATTTTGTTTAATAAGGATGTCAAACAAGTTATGGAAATTAATATGTCAGTTACTATAGAAAAAGAAACGAACACTGTGCAAACATGGTCCTTTCTTACATTATCCTGGCGGAACAGGGCTGAAATGATCAAAATGACTGTAGCCTCGGGTTAACTATCAATTAAACATGCTGCCAAGGCTCTCCCCTTGTTCCCTTTATGCTCAATTGGACAGATTGTTAGTGTGATTTTTTGTGATAAGGTATGTGCCCTAGAATAGCCACTCAGAAATTAAAAGCCTCAAGAAGGGGAGATGGTGGAATCGGGTTCCTAGATAAGGTGTTTTGTTTTGGTTTTTTTTATAAATATCATCTCACCTACCTATCAAGATTTGGTACTTATTTGATAGGAGTTCATCTAGACCTCTCTCACTTGGTTTGCAGCTTGTCGTGCTGTGAGGGCTTGCGTGCATCAGTGATGCTGAGAGCTAAACTATCGGTAGTTTAACTACTGGCAGGGTCTCCCAAGATGGACAGGTCTCAGCTGAGGTGCCAGACCAAGACAAACCACCCATCTGGGCAGCAGCAGAATGGGATAGTGTTGACGGCGGAGGATCACATTTTTATTACAACGGCAACAACACCAAACTTAAACTGCGCGGAAGAAAGGCCCGGCAATCTACTTCTATATCTTGCCATGAAAACCCAATGGATAGTTACAACAAATCAAATTGTGCTATGGTGCTGGAAGATGAGACCCCCAAGTCAGAAGGCACTCAACTAGCTACTGAGGAAGAGCTGAAGACTTTTCAGAGTAAAGCCAGCATTTATGATGTGGTTGGATCAAAGCCCTCGGGAAGTCTGACTGCTGATGTAGCTGCGCATGAAATGAGAGTCAGAAGCTGTAAAGATGTCTTACACATTGGAACATGGAACGTACGAAGCATGAACCAAGGGAAGTTGGAGGTGGTCAAGAATGAAATGGAACGTGTACAACTTGATCTGTTGGGTGTCAGCGAACTGAAATGGACTGCCATCGGGCACTTTGCATCAGATGATCACATGGTCTACTATGCTGGAAATGAAAGACAAAGAAGAAATGGTGTTGCATTTATAATAAAGAAGAAACTTGCAAGAACTGTAATGAAATACAATGCAGTCAGCGAACGCTTAATCTCTATTCGTCTACGAGGATTGCCTATCAACACAACTATAATTCAAGTATATGCCCCAACAACAGCTGCAGAAGAGAATGAAATTGAAGAGTTCTATGAACAAGTACAAGCTGAAATTGACAGAACATGCAAACAGGATATCCTGATAGTCATGGGTGACTGGAACGCAAAAGTTGGCAACAAAGAAGGCGGCAAAGTAGTTGGAAAATATGGACTTGGCAACAGAAATGAAGCTGGAGAAAGACTGATAGAATTCTGCAAGACCAATGCTCTATTCATCTCAAACACCTTCTTCCAGCAACACAAGCGGCGACTGTACACATGGACTTCACCCAATGGATTGTATAAAAATCAAATTGACTACATCTGTGGAAGTCAACGATGGAAAAGCTCTGTATCATCAACAAAGACAAAACCTGGAGCTGACTGTGGTACAGATCATCAACTACTAGTATGCAAACTCAAACTAAAGTTGAAAAAGAGCAAACCACTCATGAATGCAGCAAAATATGACCTTGAGAATATACCACTGGAATTTAAAGACTGCCTGCAAAATTGATTTGCTGTTTTAGATACAAATGACAGAGCTACGGAAGAGTTATGGAATGACATCAAGAAGGTTGTGTTGGAAGAAAGCGAGAAGTCTCTACAAAAGGTGAAAAAGCAAAAACGGCCAAAATGGATGACAAAAGAAACTCTGAAAATTGCCCAGAAATGCCAAGAAGCTAAAGCCAGAGGAGAAAGAAAGACAATCGCAGAACTCAGAGATTTCCAACGTGCAGCAAGCCAGGACAAGGAAAAGTACTACAATGACACTTACAAGGAAACAGAAGCAGAAACTATTAGAGGAAGAACAAGATCGGCTTTCCTGAAGCTACGAGAGTTAAAGAAAAAGTTTCAGCCTCGAATTGGAATGTTACAAGATGCTCAAGGTTCTATGTTGAATGATGCTGAGAAGATCAAGAAAAGGTGGAAGGAATATACAGAGTTTTTATATGATAAAGATCAAGTGGACCAACAGCCGTTTCAACCTGTACCTTATGATCGGGAACCATTGGTGATGAAAGAAGAAGTTGAAGCAGCATTGAAAGCCTTATCAAAGAACAAAGCACTAGGCATTGATAGCATTCCTATAGAAGTATTGCAGCAATCTGATGCAACTGTTACCATACTTACAAGGCTCTGCAAAGAAATATGGAAGACAACATCATGGCCAACTGACTGGAAAAGATCTGTGTTTATACCAATACTAAAGAAAGGTGATCCAACTGACTGTGGATTATCGAACAATCGCTCTGATCCCACATGCCAGCAAGATTCTACTGAAGATTATTCAAAAGAGACTACAACCATACCTGGAACAAGAACTACCTGAAGTGCAAGCAGGGTTCAGGAAAGGGCGAGGAACGAGAGACATCATTAAGCTGCCGCGTGGAGGTGTCTCTAGCGCGCCGCCTCTAGCGCTCAGCCTGGATATCCGCTGTAAGCGCGAGGCGGCAGCGAGGCCGGGAAAGGAGCGTTTGTTCTGTGCTCAGCCCCCGGACCGGGTTTTCTGCGTGGAAATGCCTCTAGCGCTCAGCCCGCCACGGGGGCTTCAGCGCGAGGCAACAGAGAGCGGAGCGGAAGCCGAAGAACCGAATGCCCTGCTGTTCAGTAAAACAAACCTTCTCCTTCCCCAGGCCTAGGAAGAACCGGGAAGGGGGGGGGGGGAATTGGAGCCACAGGAAAGCTAACACAGGAGTAACAACTCCCACAACTACAGAAAAGGTAAATTAAAGAAATTAAAGAAATTAATTAAAAAGGTTTAAAAACAAAGGAACTAAAGACCAGTAAGCTCCTGGCTTACGGTAACCCTCCAGCTGCTTGGAGGCTGAGAATACTGGTGCCTGTGGATGGTGCCAGTGGTATTTATACCACCCCATCATCAAAACGATGATGGGCTCAGCCTCCAAGCTGCTGGAAGGGTTGCGCAACCCGAGAGTAAAGGGACTGGACTGGAGTTCTGCTAAGGGAAATCTATTTGTGCTTTATCGACTATAGCAAGGCTTTTGACTGTGTAAACCATGAAAAACTCTGGGCCACATTAAGAAGCATGGGTATACCAGAACACCTGATCGTTCTCTTGCGCAATCTGTACATTGATCAAGAAGCAACAGTTCGAACGGAACAAGGAGAAACAGAATGGTTTAAAATAAGCAAAGGTGTAAGACAAGGCTGCATACTTTCCCCCTACCTGTTTAATTTATATGCTGAACAAATCAGAGAAGCAGGATTGTATTAAGACAACAGAGGTGTGAAGATTGGTGGAAGACTCATCAACAACCTTCGCTATGCTGATGATACTACATTACTGGCTGAAAGTGAAGATGATCTGAAACATTTGCTTCTCACAATCAAAGAACAGTCTCAAAATGGGCCTGCACCTTAATGTAAAGAAGACAAAGATCATGACAACTGGCATAATCAACAGGTTCATTGTTGAAGGAGAAGAAATTGAAATTGTGAACAACTTTAACCTACTTGGATCAATTATCAATAAAGAAGCAACAAGCAGTCAAGAAATCAAACGATGCATTGCTCTTGGCAGAATGGCTATGAAAGACCTAGATAAGATTCTCAAGAGCAGAGATGTCTCTCCATACAAAGATTCGACTTGTTCAAGCCATGGTATTTTCAATAACATCATATGGATGTGAAAGCTGGACAGTGAAAAAGACAGACAGGAAGAAAATTGATGCCTTTGAATTATGGTGCTGGCGGCGAATACTGTGTATACCATGGACTGCCCGAAGAACAAACCAGTCGGTACTAGAGAAAATCAAAGCTAAGCTTTCTTTAGAAGCTCAGATGACAAGACTTCGACTTTCATACTTTGGACACATCATGCAAAGAGAGAGATCATTAGAGAAAGACATCATGCTTGGCAAGATAGAAGGTCAACGCAAAAGAGGAAGGCCAGCAATGAGATGGATCGATACAATAACAGCAGCTACGGGTACCAGTCTGTCAACAATGAGCCGCCTGACTGAAGACCAAACACAATTTAGGATAGCTATCCAGAGGGTCGCCATGAGTCGACTCTGACTTGACGGCACTTAACAACAACAACATCTAGACCTAGGATATTCCCTTTCTTGGTTATGTGTAGAGGAGGAATTAGCTCCTAGTCCTCAGACTATTTGCCTAGAATAACTTTGCCAAATAGGTATCATGCAGCAGATACAATCACTGCAACATTTTCTGCTCTATCAGTCTTGAACAAAGGGGTCCAGTCAACTTCCTGTTCTATGAGGTATAAAACTTCATTTCTTCCATCTTGAATGGTTCAACTTGGTTTATTTATAATGCAGCTCCTTCTGACAACCAGCAGAGATGAACTGGGTGGTATAGCCAAGTTTTCACACTGTAGCAGATCTTAAGAAAACCAGTCTAAACTAATTTCCTTTGGTATTGTCTTTCACGAGTATGATGCTATCAATTTAAATGCCCTATCAAAGGTTCTTGCAGATCTTGCTGGGTAATTCTAAGGACTGTTAGCAGACCTCCTGTGACAATGTAAGGGAATGACAGGGTAGGTAAGTGACAAAATGCTTAAGCAAATACATTAGACTACTGTCTATGTTACCTTTATAAACCAAAATAAGTAGTTTGAACTACTGGAAATCAATACGGGTCCTGTAAAATCAGAGCAATATGGTTTGTAAGAAACAAAGTTGCTTACCTCTAACATATATTCTCCATTGGTAACAGGAGAAATTAAAAACACAAATGGGAGATTCCCAAGCTCAGAAATGCTTCAGTTTTCAGATAACATGCTCAGCAAAAAGTAATAAAATGGACAGAAGATGATGATGCAAGAGTTGAATAGATTACACAAATTGCTTAACTTCTCAACTGAATGCAGTGTCTGAACAGTGGTCCAGGCAGCAGTGCAAAGTGAAGATATGAAGGACTAAGGAGCTACTTCACTGGAAAACATCTGCAAAGCAGAGTTCAAGAGAGTTATGTAACAGCACAGTTCTGAATTAATAAGGCTTGAATCTACTGGTTAAAAGGATACCACTCTGCTCATAACAGAAATGAACACAGGATGTTAGCCAATTGGCTAACGTACACTTTGCTTTTGGAATTCCAAGTCTGTTGAGGTCAAAGGAGGCAAACAGCTGTATAGACTTCCTAATGGATTGTGGAGAAGAAACGTCACCTAAAAGGACCGTATCACCACTGTTTGTCCTTACAGATTGTTAGCAGTATATCAAATAAATAAATCAAGTCAAACACGGCAGAAAATGATTCTGCAGCTAGGACCTGCTTTCTGGATGATGCGGTATCCTCTCACACTGAGGATATGTCTCCAGGTGCATGTCCCCACTAAGAAAGGGTTAGGACAGCCATTGTTGGCAAATCAGTCATTAAGTATGTATATAGATAGGTGCCTGGTGGATGTGAGAATTGCTTGGTAACTTGCTTGCATGTTACAAAAGGTGGTGGACCTCATGTGTCACCTATATAAGATTTTTGACAATGCTGGGGATGAACTGGCTGTTTTGGTACATGTGGGTACCAATGGCAGAAGTGAGAGGGAGAAAGCCTAAATTTGGCTTCCAGAACCTTTTAGGTAGAAAGTTGAAATCCAGAACTTCTAGGGTAGTATTCTCAGAAATGCTTCCTGTTCCACAAAAAGGGTCCAAGAAGGCGGCAAACCTCCGGAGCCTCAATGCCTGGATGAGACAATAATACAGAGAAGAGATTATGATCTGTTAAAAACTGAGCAATATATGGTGAGGAAGAGGGAGCTTATTCCAAAATTATGGACTCCACCTTAAACAGGGTGCTGGTGCTAACATTTAAAAAAAAGAAATAGTGCAGCTTTTAAACTAAAACCTGGGGAAAAGCCTGCAGTCACTCAAAAGTGCATAGTTTGGAGTGAAGTATCTTTAAAGGATATATCAAAACAGGGAAGTTAGAGCATCCTAATAGAAAAGTTGCAATAAAGGCAAAAGCAGCCCAAGTGCCCTTAAAGGGCAATGGTAGCATAGATCAAAGTGGCCGAGGGGTGACACTATATGTTAAAGAAGATATTGAGTTAAATGGAATAAAGGTTCTTAGTGGAAAACAGGTATGGTGCAAGAGGCCACTTGGCCATAGTGAGAAGTGCTCCAGGTACAGAAAGTGTCTGTACAGTTTTAAGATCCAGGATTTTGAATGCCCAGTACATGGTTTAGGACACTGTTATTGAGGATCACAGAGTCCCAAATTCATGCTACCTCTCAGCATAATCAAGAGGACCCCACACCTCATTTGTTAACTTAAAACATTGCTGCTTGATTGTCCATCTGTATCAGAACTGATTAATCCTGGAAAATATGGATGGATAATCTAATGGAGTGAAATATTATTCTGAGTTTCAGATAACCAATATAGAGCAGCCCCTTAGCCTTGACCAGGTCCCCCTGAGTAAGTCAAGTGCTGAGATGAGCTCTCCAGACTGTGTTGAAAGCATCTATAGTAAGTACACAGTGATGCTTCTGAAGAGCAAAAGGAAGTCCTTTTAGCAGATTGGTTTCTGTAATCCACTACTGCAAAATGGTTTGTAGTGAGACAAATGGGCAAATTTTGAAACAAAGGTTGGTTCTTCCAATTCCACTGAAGCGTGATGCCACATTGTCGCTTTCTCTTCTTGAAGCTAGCAAGAGGGATGGCATGTACTTAAGAGGCTTTCTTGCCTAATATCTAAATATACTCTGGCTCACTTCCAGGAAGCACTGAACCATGCAAATCACCTGTATTAGCCTTTGCAGTCTACCTCGCAGAAGAAAGATTTTACTCAATTTGCATCCCCAAAGTGCTCCTATAAAGGAGACCATATTTGTGGTCCGAAGGGTTGATCTGTCTAAACTGCACTGTTTTTTCCCTCAGGGAGATAGCAAAATTCTGTGATGAGGCTGCTAGAAGTCAAATCATCGAAAGCGTGGCTACTCACCTGTAACAGGTGATCTCCGGGAACAGCAGGAATTTAGTCTTCAAATATGGGGTGATGTCGGTACCGATGGAGCCCATGTGGGAACGCTCTCCAGCGTCCAACAGGAAAGCTTTTGGCAGCATCCCACTGCACCTGTATCACTGCCTTCCCGCCTTTCTGACTCTCCCTCCTCAGTTGAGTTTGTAGCCGAGATAAAAGGAGAGGGACAGAGAGAGAAAAAAAATTCTACAACTTCTAGGGGAGGAAGATGGGCTGTAAAGACTAAATTCCTGCTGTTCCCAAAGATCATCTGTTACAGGTGAGTAACTACGCTATCTCCAGGAACAAGCAGAAATGTAGTCTTCACCTATTTATTTATTTAAAAGTATTTCTATCCCGCCTTCTTCTACAATCAAGACGGTCTCCACAGCAAACACTCATAAGAGTGGTTCAGGTATATTCATGCAGTGATACTGATTGTGTGTTTGTGTTGGTGTATATTAGATTCTTGTTGAGCTATTTACATCGTGCGCTATTATACAATCTTATGTACAAGGGTCAGGGGAGGGGGTAGGTCTTTCGTTCTTGCTTGGTGAGTAGATCATGTGACGTGGCCATAGTGTTCAATAGTGTTGTCTTAAGCTGCTTCCGAAAGTCTTTGAGATCTGTTGTTAGTCTTAGTTCATCTGGGAGGGTGTTCCAAATTGCTGGTGCAGCCAGGGAAAGGGCTCGTTCCACGGTGTCCTTGCGGACCTTGGTGAGGTCTTTTGGGGTGTTAACACGATTGGAAGTGCCTCTCCTCCTTGGTCGTGTGCTTCTGTCGGGTTGTATGACTGTTTGTAGGCTGAGGGCAGATGATTGTTGTTTGATCTTGAAGATGTTTATGACTGACTTATATTTGATGCGTGAGCTGATTGGGAGCCAGTGTAGACCTTTCAGTATGGGTGTGATGTGTTCTTGTCTTGTTGTACCAGATATTATGCGAGCCACTGTGTTTTGTGCCAATTGCAGCGGTCTGAGTGTTTGTTTTGGCAGACCAAGGTATATTGGGTTGCAGAAATTTAGTAGTGGGGTTATTAGTGCCTGGGAGACTGTACGGAAGTGCTCTGGGGCTTGAGGCATCTGATAATTCTCATCCTGTGGTATGCACTTTTGGTGGTTCTGCTTATGTGTGATTGTAGATTCAGTTCCTTGTCCAGGGTTATTCTGAGGTACTTTACTTCCGGTTTTATGGGTATGGTTGTGTCTTTTATCTTGATGTTGGGTGGAGGGACGAAGTCAGTGTTTCGGGTGATTAGTGCCTCAGTCTTGCTATAGTTTATGGTGAGGTTTATGCTATAGTTTATGGGATTCCCTAGCTCCCAGATGCCAGAGGAAAGTCCCCAGAATCAGTTGATTGCCTCAGAGCAGGCCCCAAGAGGGCATGGATCTTTAATGGACATCTGGCATTGAAAATTCCAGGACAGAGGGTAGGAGTTGACCTAAGTGTGAAAGAGGTATTGGAGTACCGTCTGACCAAACACGGCATCCCGGCAGGAGTCCTTGTCCGTGCAGCAAAGGTATGCACCGAAGACCAGGTGGCTGGTTTGCAGATTTCGTCAATGGCTACAGAACATAGGTTTGCCATGGAGGCAGCCATGGCATGAACATTATGGGCAGTGACATGACCTTCAAGGGATAGTCCTGCTTTGGCATATGCAAAGGAGATGCAATCTGCTATCCATTTAGATACAGTACGTTTGGATACTGGCAACCCCAAATGACTGGGGTCAAAGGAAATGAATAATTGAGAGCTCTTACAGTGCTCAGCTGTCCTTTGGAGATAGAATGCCAAGGCATGCTTGCAGTCAAGAGTATGGAGGGTTGCCTCCAACCTAGAGGAATGAGGTCTAGGGAAGAAAACAGGCAGGTAGACTGACTGATTCAAATGGAAAGGAGACACGACTTTGGGCATGAAATGAGGATGAATCCTACGGACTACCTTATAGTGGAAGCATGCATAAGGTGGGTCAGCCACTAAAGCTTGGAGCTCAATGATGCATCTGGGTAAAGTGAGTGCAACAAGGAAGATGACTTTCCAAGACAAAAACTTTAGCGAGGTTGTGGCTAAAGGTTCAAAGGGCGGCTTAAGGAGTTAACTTAACATGATATTAAGATCCCATGCCACCGGTGGTGGGCTGATGGGGGGGCTTGGTTAATAATAGCTCTCTCATGAAACGTGTTTATTTATTTATTTATTTAAAGGCTTTTCTATAACGCACTCTTTATTATCAGTGCGGTTTACAGTTAACAGTTTGACACAAGGGCAGCATAATTGTCCAGTGTTTACATATAACAGGGAGGTAACATGGAAAAGAACTGGGGGAACTATGTACAATTTAAGTGGTGATAGAAGAACATGAGTGGGCTATTTACATTAAAGCACATTGGCGTTACAAGCGGTTGCAAAGAAATAGGCTGCCCATCCAAGGGATAGTGAGAAGCAGCAATTGCACTGAGGTGTACCTTCACCGAGTTCGTCTTGAGACCGGAGGACGAAAGATGGAGGCAATACTGAAGGAGAGCTTCCACCAGAGCTGAGAAGGGGTTAAGACCCCTTTGGGTACACCAAATGGAGTACCTATGCCACTTGAAGTCATAGGAACGTCTGGTAGATGGTTTCCTAGAGGCTAGCAGGATGTCCTTTACTTCCTGAGGAAGGTTGAGACCTTGCAAGACTATGCTTTCAGCAGCCAAGCCATGAGATGGAGAGACTGCAGGATGGGATGGAGCAGCGCCCCCTCCTGAGAGAGAAGGTTGGGAGCTGATCCACGACTAAGAGGGCAAGTCTGTGACAAACGTAGCAGGAGAGGAAACCATGGATGAGGTAGCCAGCGTGGGGCTATGAGGATCATGTGGCCCTTGTCCGCTTGAAGCTTGAAAGGCGTTTTGGGAATCAGGGGTATGGGAGGAAAGGCATACAGGAAATCCTGACCCCAGTGAAGGTGGAAGTAGCGACCTGCTGACGACTGGGCATCAGGGTCCTGGTGCAAAAACGAGGTAGTTTGGCATTCTGCGGGGTGGCAAAAAGGTCTATCTCCAGAGTTCCCCAGGTCTGAAAGATGTAGGAGATTGTCTCCTGATGGAAAGACCACTCGTGTGGCAGGAGGATCTGACTCAATCTGTCTGCTAAGACATTTTGGTGTCCTGGCAGATATACTACTTGAATATGCATCTGGTGATCAATTGCAAAGGACCAAAGACGAAGAGCCTCCTTGCAGAGGGCCAAAGAGCCCATTCCCCCCTGCTTGTTCAAGTAGAATATTGTCTGACTGGACCAGCACTCTGTTGCCCTGAAGTTGTTGTTCGAACAATTTGAGGGCACTGAAGATTGCACGAAGCTCTAGCAAAATTATCTGGAGCTGTGACTCCTGCTCTGTTCAGAGGCCTTGAGTGGAGAGAGAGTCCAAGTAGGCTCCCCAACCCAGTTTGGAAGCATCTGTTGTCAGGATGCATTGATGTGGAAGCATCTGAAAAGGTGACTCTATGAGGAGATTCCCCAAGGTAGACCACCAGAGTAGGGAGTTCTTTAGAATGTCTGTGACTTTGACCTTGTCTGCGAGGGTCCCAGAGGCCGGTTTCCACTGGGAGGCAAGAGTCCATTGAGTTGTCCACATGTGCAGACGAGCATATAGCACTACATGAACTATAGAGGCCATTTAGCCTAACAGTTGTAGCATCTCTCAGAGGTTGTTTTTTTAATCTTACTTGATGATATGTCAGCTGCACTAGTCGAGTACAAAAGTCCTGGGGTAGAAATGCCCTTGACCATCAAGTATCTGGAACAGCACCTATGAATTCCAGTGTTTGAATAGGAACTAGATGGGATTTTGGAAGATTTATCACAAATCCTAAATCCTGTAGTACTTGAATTGTACAAAGGAGGGATAGGTGAACTTCCTGAGAAGTGGCTGCCCTTATTAGCCAATCATCTAAGTAAGGGAAGACGAATATTCTGAGAGTCCTTAGATATGCGCCTACAACCACCATACACTTTGTGAAGACTCTTGGGGCAGAGGCAAGCCCGAATGGAAGGACTCTGTATTGGCAGTGATTTCCTTGGAAGATGAAGTGTAGATACCTCCTGTGTTGTGGATGAATGAGGATATGGGTATACGTTTCTTTGAGATCTAGAGAACAGAGCCGATCCTGACTCTGGAGATAAGAAAGAAGGGTTCCTAGTGAAATCATCTTGAATTTCTCTCGAACTAGAAACTTGTTGAGGTTTCCCATATGTGAAGACTACATTCCTGCTTGTTTCTGAAGATATATAGAAACGATGGAAAGCTTTGCCTGTATAGATGTGCTTCCACAAAGATATATTATTGGGAGATGAAGAACAACTAAATAGGAGGACCTTGTATTGATAACTGTTCTGCAGTGTAATTCAAAGGTACTGCCTACAATTGTGATCAATCAGAATCTGTGTGTAAGCATCCTAGAGATCTAACACATCTAGCCCTCCTCTGTCAAGGAGGGAAGAGTTGTGGTAGGGATGTTAGCACAGTTACTCACCTGCAGTAGGGGTTCTCCGGGGAACAGCAGGAATCAGTCCTCATATATTGGCAATGTCGGTACCGACGGCGCCTGAGCGGTGAACACTCCCCAGCTTTCACAGAAAGCCTTTGAATGTTAGACCCCGCATGTGTGGTCACTTTCCCGCCCAAGGGCGACATCTTACCTCAGTATGATGACAGTTTAATCAAGCCAAAAAAAGAAGAAACTCCATGGAGAGAAGGGAGGGTAGTGAGGACCGATTCCTGCTGTCTCCGGAGAACACCTCTTATAGGTGAATAACTATGCTTTCTCCGGGAACAAGAAGGAAGTCAGTCCTCACATACGTGACTCCCAAGCTAAGGCTACCAAAAAAAAAAAGCCCCCACTGTAAAAAGCCATGGGCAACTGAAAAATCGAAATGTGAATGACAACAGAGCGCGCGCTGAGTGGCCGCAAGACCTCAGGGATGAGCACAGCTTCAACCAGGGAATAAATTATCCAGTAGCCTGGACACACAGAAGGGCCGGAGAATAGGAGTTTCATTATTCCCCAGATGACAGAGTATCGGCCTGGCCGAAGGCGCTGTCACACCGGGAATCCTCCTCCAGGTAGTAAATGAGCTGCAAGGGTGAACAGAGGACCAGGTGGTGGCCTGACAGATCTCCAGTAGGGAGACGGAGCTCAGGTTCAGCAGAGGCTGCCTTAGCTCACACATTATGGGCCATAAAACATGGCATTCAAGAGAACCAGCCTGCTCATTGGCAAAGGAGATGCAGTCCGCCACCCAGGGTGCTCTTACAGACAAACGCCAAGCCGGATGGGGTCGTAGGAGATGAAGAGCAGTGAGCAGCAGTGATGGGCCTTAGTCCATTCTAGGTAGAAGGCCAGCACCCTCTTGCAATCCAAGGTGTGGAGAGCAGCCTCCGCCCTGCTCACATGGGGCTGAGGAAAGAAGGTAGGGAGAACCACCTCCTGGTTGAGATGAAAAGGGGTGACCATCTTAGGGAGAAACTTATGGCGAGTACAAAGGACCACCCTATTTTTATGAAAAGTGGTGTAGGGGGCATGAGCCAACAGTGTCTGCAGCTTATTGATTCTCTGTGCAGAGATGAGAGCCATAAGGAAGATCACTTTCCAGGAAAGGTACTTAAGGTGACAAGCAGCAAGGGGTTCGAAGGACAGAGCAATGAGCTTCCCAAGAACCACATTCAAATCCCATGTCGCTACAGGCGGGCAAATGGGAGGCTGAGTGAGCAAAAGACCCCTCTTGAAGCAGCCCACAAGAGGATGGATGGACAGGGACTGCCCCTCAATCATATGGTGCGCCGCCAGTGCAATGAGATGCTCGCAGCAGCCATGCCGTCAGGGCAAGAGCTTTGAGGTTGGGATGCAGGAGAGCGCTGTCGTTCTGCAAGATCAAATCCAGAGTGCATCCCAGGGGTACCAGAAGCACTTGAGGAAGCACAGCTGCTTTGGCCACCTGGGAGCTATGAAGATTAAAGTAGCCCATTCAAGCTGAACCTTGAGAAAGGTCTTTGAGATAAAGGGGGTGGGAGGGTACGTATACAGGAGACCCTCCGTCCACGAGATGAGGAACTGGAGCATCTGGAGCAGAAGCATGGCAACTGGGTGTTGCCAGGGCTGGCAAATGGATCCACTGAAGGAGAGTCCCACATCCGAAAGATGCAGCTGGCCACCCATGGGTCCAGTCACCATTCATGGGGCTAAAGAACCCTGCTGAGCTAGTCTGCCAGTAGACTATCCTGATCGGGGAGGTATACTGCTCAAAGGAGCATCCTGATTTCCCTCGCAAAGGTGCAGAGGTGAACTGCTTCCCAGCACAGGAGGTACGACCCAGTACCCCCTTGTTTGTGACATAAAACATCACCACTTGGTTGTCTGTCTGGACCAGAACATCCTAGTTCTCCAAGTGGTGTCAGAACACTCAGAGCTCGAGAACTTTGATTTGATGGAGACTATCCCCCGTCAACCAGATGCCCTGGGTCTGCAGACCATCGTAGTGGGCCCCCAGCCCAGTTTGGAGGAGTCCGTGGTGATGATCTTCTGAGGCACTGGGGTCTGAAAAGGCATCACCACCATGAGATGCAGCAGTTGCTGCCACCAAATGATGGGATTGGGAGAGAGGCACAGTCACATGGATCCTGTCCTCCAAGCGCCCTGTTGGCTGAGTACACAGAGTGCAGAGAATCCACCGGGCCTGACGTATTCGGAGGTGAGTGTTGAGCTTGACATGCACTGTCAAGAACATGTGCCATAGGAGGCACAAGAGGAGGCAGGCCGAGGCCGTCAAGCAACCTTGCACCTCTTTGGTAAGGTCCGCTAGGTGTCGAGCCCTGTTCAGAGGAAGAAAGGCCCTGGCCTGGACAGTATCCAGGAGGGCCCCTATGAACTCCAGACACTGCGTTGGCTGCAGATGAGACTTGGGGTAGTTGATAACGAAGCCCAAGTGCTTGAGAATGAGAAGGGTGTGACGTGCCGCATGACAGACTTCATTGGCAGATCCACCCTTGATGAAGTCATCCAGAGAGGGAAAGACAAACACTCCCTGCAGCCGGGGGTAGGCAGTGATGACCGCTAGGCATTTTGTGGACACTCGAGGCGGAAGCCAGTCCGAAGAGGAGGACTCTGTACTGGTAATGGCAGCCTCTGATGGCAAAGCAGAAATACTACCAGTGGAGAGGATGATCATGATGTGGGTATAAGCATCTTTGAAATAAAAGGAGCATAACCAATCTCCCCACTGAAGGTAGGATAGCAACATTTCAAGGAAGAACATTTTGAACTTCTCCTTCACCAAGAAGGGATTGAGATCCCACGGATCCAGGATGGGCCAAAAGGCGCCTGTCTTTTTGGGAACCAGGAAGTAGCAGGAATAGAATTCCTCACCCCTTAGAGGTAGTGGAACAGGCTCAATGGTTTTGGCTGTGACGAGGCCCTCGAGCTCTTGCTGCAGGTGGTCTCTGAAAAGGAGTCAGGGAATTTCTCCGGGGAAGAACAGAGGAGACATCTGCTCGAAGTGAAGGAGGTAAACTTCCCTCACCACTCTGGAGGGCCCAGATGTCGGTGGTTATGGCGGTCCACCGGCCAACGAAGAATGTCAGACGCCCCCTGGTATGCTGTAGCCCTCGACCTTGCAAGGGAAGAGAGGCTATGCCCAAGGAGTCAAAAGCCCCCCCCCCCAGGTTGCAATTGCAGTGCAGGCTGGGGTTTGAGAGCCTTAGGCTTACTTGGGCCATGCCCCTGGTCCTTTGCTTGCTGACCCTACAAGGGAGCTGGGTAGGACGGATACTGGGAGTAAGTTCCATAAGCCTTCCTCCTCTTCATGTAGAAGGACTTTTTCTGTGAAGCCTTCCATTGGGAAGGGTCAGCAGTCTTCAATGAGAGCCTGGTTCTGGTCATATACTCTGACTCCAGCTCTGCGGCCTTGTCCTGGGCTTGCTGAAGAGAGATTCTCCCCTCGACACAGCACATTGACAAAATTTGTCCTGAACCCATTGCTCCAGGTCTGAGGACTGTAGCCATGCCATGCAGCAGACACTAATGCCCACTGCAGCTACTCTAGCCACAGACTCCAAGAAGTCATAGGCTGCTCAAGTGACATATTTGGAGCACTCCTTGACCGTCAATTCCAGGGTCTGGAATCAATGAAGAGGTTCCTTGGACAGTCCAGCTGAGAACTCAGTAAGCTCCTTTGCTAAGTCCCTCAGGTACATGCCCATGTGTACAGCTGGTAAGCCTGGATACAGGCCATGAGCATTGAATCCTGATAACATTTTTTTTTTTACCAAAGCCATCCATGGTGCAAGCCTCCCTGCCAGAGGACACAGAGGAGTGCATCTTCTGGTTCCTGATCTTGTGCATGACAAACTCCACCACTATGGAATTGTGTGGCAGCTGTGTCTTTTGAAATCCAGGGCTCTAGCGGACTCGATACATGGAATCGAGATGCTTGCTCACAATGGGAACCGTAACTGTTGATTCCCACATCCTGAACAAGCAGTTTTCCAAAATGGGAGGAACGGGCACCATGAATGCTTCCTTGGGAGGGGCCTCATACTGCAGGATCTCGAGGTCCTCCGCCCAAGACTCCTGCTCAGACTCCATGGTGAAGGCAAGGGCCTTTGCCATGTCCTGTACAAAGTCAAGGAAGGAGAGACCCTGAGGCGGAGACATCTGGTGCTCCTGCCGAGGAGACTGGTACATGAGGACGTTCTGTTGTCTCCAGCTATCCGGCGGACTAGTCATCGGTCTTCCACTTTGAATCGGAAGAGACCTCGAGAATCTAGCGGGCCTCACGTGCACGCCCAGCTGGGGGCATAGACGGGGTACCGGGGCTGCAGCACACCAAATCAGAGACATAAATGGGAGATAGCCAATTCCTTGAATGGGACCAGGATCATTGCCGCAAACCAGCCTGAAGCCGATGCCAGTCCAGAACCAGCTGGCTCTCCTTTGGTGACACACTCGTGGTGGAGGAACAAATCTCCAAACCCAAGGACCCAGAGGAAATGAGCATCGGGCCCCGCTGCTGGGCCAAGAAGGCAGCGAGGCTACGTTCCAAGGCCATCATCCTGATCTCAAAGGCCAGAAGTCTCTGCAGCCACTGGCGCAGGCACAGAGTATCGGGCCTGATGTCAGCTCTGTAGAGGGGATTTCCTCGATGATGGTCTTAGAGGACCAATGCCGATCCTCCAGTGCTGCTGGAATCTCCTCCTGGCCATCGCCCTTGGCATCTCGCCGAGGAGTCCGTGAGTCTTATGCCCAAGTTCTGGCATCATCCTTCGATGCCACCACAGGTGAGGTCCTGTCCTTTCGTGGATGGCCCTCTGCAGATGAGCCTCGGTCCGATGCCCCACAACCTTGGGGCTATAAGTGGGTGTGGCCGCCAGGCAAGCCCAAGGTCTCCACAGCAGCCCCCAAGGATGTCAATTCTGCGCTCAAAGCCGGGGCTGAAGAGGAGGTCTTGAGGCCAAACAGCGTCTCCTACTGCCTTTCACAATTACTGCGATCCTTACTCATCATCTGAATTTAGAGCGAACAGATAGAAGCATCGTAATCGGCTCCATGGCACCGCAAGCAGCCATCATGGGGATCCACTTGGGAAATGGTCTGCCCGCAATGGTCACACTGCTTAAAACCACTAACCGAGGACACAGCAGGGAAAACAAGACCCGCGAGATCAAACTGGTTAGGGAGGGCTTGAGAAAAATACCGTGCACCGAAGAACAGGGAGAAAGAAGAAAAGAACCTGAAAACAATGCGATGCCGAGACAGCAGCAGTTCCAAGAACAGAGAACATGACGGTATGTGATCAGATGAAATACTAGCATTGTTACTCACCTATAACAGGTGATCTCTGGGAACAGCAGGAATTAGTCTTCACATATAAGAGACATCCCCGACAGAGCCAGAGTGGGAAAGCTCCCCAGCGTCCAATAGGAAAGCCTTTGGGAGCACTCCTCTGCACCTCCCTGCCTGCCTTCACAACTTCTCTCCTCAGTTGAGTTTGTAGCTAAGACAGACAAAAAGAACCCTACAACTACTAGGGGATGAGGGCAAGTTCTGAAAACCGATTCCTGATGTTCCTGGAGATCACCTGTTACAGGTGAGTAACTACACTATTTCCAGGATCAAGCAGGAATGAGATTCACTAGCTCCCAGATAACAGACTGATATAAGAGGAGAGAGTAGTGCGATCTCAGAGGCAAAAAGCTGTAGCCGATGAGTTTGGAAGAGTTGTGGGTTATTGGACTCTATATCAGAAGCAGATACTCCCTCGATGATAGTCTGGTATCCTGCAGTAGTAAGGGACGGAGCGTAGGAGTTCAGTTTAAGTCCCAAAGAAGTGCTGGAGTACAGCTTGGCCAAAGACAGCATCCGGAAGAGAGTCTCTGTCCAGATAATAGTGGGCAGCAAACGCATGAATGGAGGACCAGGTAGCTGCCCAAAATACATAAATCAATCTTCACCTCCTGGATGTCCGATTGTGTCTTGTAGGGGGGGTTCCATTTTGGAACATTTATCTCAATTTTGTGATGGTTTCCTTCAAAAATCTGCACATGGGGTATCCTCTTTTATATGGGATACTGCACATTTCATTACTCATTTGCATTTTTTTCTGGGGATGTGGACCAGATTTTGCTAGTAACCATGGATGTGAATGCCTTGTATACTAATATTAATCAAGCTGAGGCCTTGTCTGTTGTGGCTTATAACTCAATCGACCTTCCAGCTAGAATACCTTGGAATTTTCTTTTGCAACTGTTAGAAATGGTTCTTACCAAGAATTACTTTATGTATCATGTTAAATTTTACCTGCAGATTTTTGGGATCACTATGGGGGCTACCGTAGCTCCTGTGGCCACACTGTATATGGTACATTGGAATCCACATTTGTATGTGCTTCTGAATGGTTCGCCCATAGCCCCTTGTGCATATGTTTCTTAGATGATACTGTATTTTCTTTTTGTGGAGGAGGTCTGTGACAGATCTCCAAATATTTTTGAAGTGGATCAATAATATTAAATTTAACATTCAGTTTACTGCTCATTTTCATTGAGTGAATAGAATCTTTGGATGTGTTTGTATATAAACATCAGTTGCTCACCATTTTTTACCGAAAACCTGTCCAATGCTACAGCTTACTTCAATATCAAAGTTATCATCCTGGCCTTTTAAAAAGGAGTTTACTGTGAGAAAGGAAGGATTGACCAAGGCCCCAGAACAAGGTTAGAGACTACAGCAGAGACTGATGAGCTTTTGTGTGATAAGGTAACTTACACTAATATAGAGTAGGGGGTGTGGAAACTTGGTTGAGATATTAGGGATAGTTACACCAAGGCAAGGGTTTATTCATAGGGCAATAGGAGAATCAATTCTAGCCCTGGTCCCAGCCCCTACACCTTCGCTGGTTCATGATCATACGGTTCCTGTGTATGATCCACATGCTCCTTGGGCAAAACATGGTGGTTTTTATAATGTGTTTCATTCTAACATTTATTCTTTAATTCAGCGCTTTAACATTTCCAATTGTGCTGTGTGCTTGCCTCACCCAGCAGCTACGCAGTTTGGGTTTTTGCCCCAACCTTGACCCATTTCTCTGCAAGAATTAAAGGAGTTGTCTGTGAATGAAACCTTATTTAATCTTACTGTAACATGGGCAGACATAACAACCCCTGCTCCAAGAATTATCAGTCCTCAGCCAGTTATTGACCCTCCTATTTGTTTTCAGCGAGAGGGGACTTTTCCTGTGGGGGAAACCCTCTCTATCTAGTTGTCAGACCATTATGACTAACAATCATGTGTATTTGGTGATGAATAATCCTACAATGAGTTCTGTACAAGCCCATTCTAATCTGAGGGTTGTTAATGCTTTCATGGGTCCTAAAACGCGTCTTGACCAGTATGGATTACAGTATCATGACCAGGATGGGCTACCAATATATGGAAAATATAGATTGGAGAAAAACAAAAATGGTTCAGGATATGGTTATGTTGATAACTATGTATATCCCTATTTAGGATATTATCACCCATGGTTAAGGGATATTTGGCCTGGGACTGAAGTTTTGCTTACAGAACCTAAAGATTATAAAATTTGGCCTGATGGACTTATTGCATTAGTAGGCCTTATTTTGTGTGTGGAACCCCAACTTATGTTGCCTGCTGATTGGGCCGGCAACTGCTACATAGCTACCCTTGACCTGCCATGAAAACTTGTCCCTTATGAGTCTTTGCTAGGGGTGCCCCCTAGCCGTCAATGTAGAGCTGCGGATGACCACAGTGCAGATATAAGTGCAGCACATAAATTGTTAGACGACACTACTATGCTTACCCAAAAAGAAGTAAACACCTTTACTGGAACGGTTTGGCTCAGTACTTTTGGTTCCATACATCTACAGCACATTATGGTGAACAAATATTGCGATTATATGCCCTGATAGAAATAACAGCTCAGGATTTGACTGATGCCCTCACAGTCATGGAAGGTACTGTAGACAAACTAACCGCTTACTCCGCCCAAAACCGTATGGTCTTGGATTATTTATTAGCCAAGGAAGGCGGAGTCTGTGGGGTCGTTCACGAGCATTGCTGTACGCTCATTGACTCCCAGAGCAAGGTGGTAACTGGTATCCTAGATCAGGTAAGAAAAGAAACCCACTTTTCCAAAGATAATATTGAAGGTACTTCTGATTCTGTATGGCCCTGGTTTGAAAATATGTGGGGTGGCCTGTCAGGTCCCTTAAAGCTCTTATTGACAGGCCTCTTTGGCTTCCTAGTAGCCTTCCTGCTTCTAGGAATAGGCCTTGCCTGTTTTATGAAATGTTGTACTTCATATATGGCTAAGACCACAAACACTATTGCAGTCCTTAGGCTACGAAGTGTTCCCTGTTCTGGGGATTTACTCCGAGAATTGCCTTTCCATGAAGAATGTGGTTCTGAGCAGAACCAAAAGGGAGGACTGTGAGAAAGGAAGGATTGACCAAGGCCCCAGAACAAGGTTAGAGACTATAACAGAGACTGATGAGCTTTTGTGTGATAAGGTAACTTACACCAATATAGATCATCCAGTTTATGGCAATCTAGACCTGGCTATGGATAGTGATGAATCTATTTATGGTACTCTGGATATAGGTACAGATAGTGATGCAAGCACAGATAATGGAGAAACAGGACTGTGAATGTGCTATAGCCATATACCTTTACTCAGGTAAAAGAGAAACACATGCTTATTGTAATGCCAGGTTTAACTGAAACATACATTTTTAGACAGAAGCTTCTGTCTTTCTCTCTGTGAAAAATTGCTGACAGTTAATTGCAACAGAGATTAGCTAACAAAGTTGTGTACATAGTTACTGGTGCAAAGGCTAGCTTCTGCAAAATCTTGGGATACAGACAGTTCTGCCTCTCTTTTGTGGTAGATGACAGGTCGAAAATTAGATAATAACTAACATCAGCATTACTGCATAAACTTTCCGAGAATCAGAGACCTTAGGTCAACATATAACTGAAAATCAAATAAAGCTTGGGAAATTAACAGAATTTAGACAGAACTTATAGTATAACTAATCAGCTTTTGTATAATGAAAGAATTACAGCGACACCTACTGTCACTTGGCAATTATAATCATGGCCTTGTAACTTCTGGGGTTTTTTAATGCATTTTTGCAAAGCATCAGCAGAAAAATAACCCTGTAAGCAGATTTTATTCCAGACCTGTAATTTTGTAACATGAATAATATCATTCGATGTTAATCAAAAATTAACTATGTCAGCTGATACTTCTTAATAAAAGGCAGATCTCTGGCAGAAGATTTTTGAAGATAGTTAGGGAGGAGCCATGATTTGGACCCTCTGACGGTCTTCCTTCTAGAGCTCTGGAATTAAGAATTGATTTTCTGTGTATGTGTCTTGTTTTTTCCCTTCCTGTTAGAAGAGCTAGGTAAAGCCTAAGAATCCAGGTTGGAATCCAGGTAGGAGGGCCTGCCCCAAAAGGGCTACAACATTTACCACTGGGCCAATTTTTCCAACTCTGCCGACTTTGTTCCACAATGAATGAATTTAAACGCTATGCATATGAGTTACGTTGCAGGTTATTGGCACGAGTTTACCCCCAAAAAATATCTCAAGCTTATATGCGGGCTAAATTTTATCGTGATTTATTATTTAAAAATTAAATTAATGAATCCTATAACATCTTCCAATGATACATCCTCTCCCAACATTTCCACTTCTGATGATTCTAAGTTTGTGGGTGTCATTCCATATAGGTCTTCAGCCCATCACATCATTGCATTATTGAAAAAAATATTGACTGGTCCTGTCTCTACATAAGTGCTTCCAATGTGATGAGTAGCATATACCAGAGGCTTTAACATTAAAGATCATGCAGTACATACAGCGTTATCAACTGATAGACCATTGATCCCTTCTGCTCCTCCTGGTTGCTATACGTGTATGGGATGCAACTTCTATGATACTTCCATTACTGGCCCTAGTTGGACTGACCAGGCTACTGGCAAGATATATCATTCCAATTGTCAAACTTCTTGCACCTCATCATATGTGATATACATGATACTTTGCCCATGTCTTTTGAAATATATTAGGCACGCTATTCGTCCTGTTAATACCCGATTACGTGAACATTTGTCCAGACTTAACACAAACGTGTTAAGTGCCCCAATGGTTAATAATCATTGTATCCAATTTCACAGTACTTTCTCTGATTTACGATAGAGGGTAACGGACTGTTCCCTATGACCCCCGAGGAGGGGATCGTGAAAAGAAATTATAAGATTTGGAACAATCTTGGCTCTTTAGACAGTCAAATGTTTCCCTGACTGGATTAAATCAGGAACTGGATTGGTAGAGTTTATTGTGACTGCTTACTTTGGATATGATTGCCTTCATTTTTTCTGTTGCTATTTTGTTCCTCTGTAGATCATGTGATCCTTCCTTATGACATCACACACTGTCGTTTTAAATTCAGAGCCCCATTATGCTTATGGTCATTCAAAGCTTGATGCTGTGCAGATGAGGCATCGAAGCGGAGCTCGGAAAATTAAATTGAGAGCTTGAAACGCAGTGCTGCGTGCACGTGTCATCAGTGTTCTACAGACAACATCTCACAGCGCTTGTTCCTTCTTAAAACTGGACATCAGTGGAGTCTAACCGCAAGTTTATAACATTTTATTATTATTTTATAGTGTTTCACAGATAAGTTGTGTTTGGATACACTTGGTGGTGATTGGTACACTATTTACAAAAACAATTAACATAGTAACATAGTAAATGACGACAGATAAAGACCAGTATGGTCCATCTAGTCTGCCCAGTAAGATGGCAAGAGTAGGTGCACCTGCCGCTCCGTGCAGGGCGCTGCTCTCCATGTCTTTGTTTTAGGGGTGAACCCACCGCTCCGTGTAGGACACCCCTGTATGTTGAGAAATTAGTTAAGTTTATTTTGATTTTATCCTGCTGCAGTAAAGGGATCCACTGTGTCTGTCCCATGCCATTTTGAATTCTGTCACTGTATTTGCCCCCAAAACTTCCATCGGGGGTGGGGGGGGCATTCCAAGCATCCACTACCCTTTTCAGTGAAAAAGTATTTCCTGACATTGCCTTTCAATTTACCCCCTTGCAGCTTCATGTTATGACCTCTAGTTTTACAGCTTCTCCATCTTTGGAAGAGGTTTGTTTGTTCATTATTTCTCTAAGTATTTAAGATCTAAGTATTTATATCTCCCCTGTCCCTCCTCTCCTCCAGTGTACATATTTAGGTCTTCAAGTCTCTTCTCATAAGGCTTCTGACGCAGGCTCCAAATCATTTTGGTCGTCTTCCTCTGAACAGTTTCCAGTCTTTTTATATCCTTTGCAAGATATGGTCTCCAAAACTGAACACACTATTCCAAGTGAGGCCTCACCAGTAACTTATACAGTGGCATTAGTACCTCTTCCTTTCTGCTGGTAATTCCTCTTTGTATGCAACCCAACATCTTCCTGGCTTTTGCCACTGCCTTGTCGCACAGTTTTGCCACCTTGAGATCCGCAGAAATAATCACACCAAGGTCCTTCTCCTGGTGCGTGCACACCAACCTCTTGCCCCCTATCGCATACATTTCCCTTGGATTTCTACTTCCCAAGTGCATGACACTGCACTTCTTCGCATTAAATCTTAACTTCCAAGCATTAGACCATTCTTCCAGCTTTTGTAGATCTTTCCTCATGTTATCCACTCCCTCAGGGGAGTCCACTCTGTTGCAAATTTTCGTGTCATCTGCAAAAGGACAGACTTTTCCATGCAGTCCTTCAGCAATATCACTCACAAATACATTGAACAGTGCCGGGCCCAGGATCGAACCCTGGGGCACCCTGCTAATCACCTTCCTTTCATCCGAGTGAGCTCCATTTACCATCATCTTCTGTCGTCTGTCAGTCAACCAATTTCTGATCCAGTTCACCACCTTGGGATCCATCCCCAAACTTCTGAGTCTATTGATAAGCCTCCCATGAGGAACAGTATCAAAGGCTTTGCTGAAATCCAGGTAGATGACATCCATCGCATGCACCCTGATCTAGTTCTCTGGTCACCAAGTCAAAGAACTCAGATTTGTTTGGCAAAACCGTCCTTTGGTAAAACCATGTTGCCTCAGATCATGCAACCTGTTGGTTTTGAGAAAGTCCACTATTCGCTCTTTCAGAAGCGCCTCCATTACTTTTCCTACCACCGAGGTAAGGCTCACGGGCCTGTAGTTTGTCACTTCTTCCCTGTCACCACTTTTGTGAAGAGGTACCACATCCACCCTTTTCCAGTCCTGAGGAACTACTCCTGTTTCCAAGGATCTATTGAAAACATCCTTTAAACAGCCCTGCAAGAACCTCTCTGAGCTCTTTCAGTATCCTGGGATGTATTCCATTCGGTCCCATGGCCTTGTTCACTTTCAGTTTTGCAAGTTGTTCTAAGACATCATCTTCAGTGAATGGTGTGTTATCTACTTCATTCCCATTTTTATATTTGGGAGTCACAGATGATCCTTCCGCAGGATTTTCTTTAGTAAAAACAAAGCAGAAGTATTTGTTTAGCAATTTTGCTTTTTCAGTGTCACTTTCCACACATCCGTTCCCAGCACTTCTGAGTCCTGCAATTCCATCTATGATTTTCCTCCTCTCCCGAATATACCTGAAGAAAGTTTTATCACCATACTTCACATCTTTAGCCATCTTTTCCTCTGCCTTTTGATTTTGCTTTCCTTATTTCTCTTTTTGTCTCTTTTAGTTTGATCCTGTATTCCTCTGTTTGCAAGCTTTTGAATTTTGTGAAAGCTGTGTTTTTTGCTTTTGGGCAGCCACTTCTTTGGAGAACCAAATAGGTTTCCTTCTCCTCTTGTTTGTATTTACTTTCCTTACATATTTATCTGTTGCCCCTTTTATTGCCACCTTTAGTTTAGCCCATTGCAATTCCACTTCTCTTATCCCCTCCCACCCTACCAACTCTTCCTTCAAATATTTGGCCATTTTACTAAAGCCAGTGTTTTTGAAGTTTAGGACTTTGAACTTGCTATGACTGGACTGCACCTTGGCTTTTATCTCAAACCACACCGTGTGATGATCGCTGCTGCTCACAGGGACACCCACCCAGACATTCGACACGCTCTCACCGTTGGTGAGCACTAAATCCAGCATTGAGCTTTCCCTGGTTGGTTCCATCACCATTTGTTTAAGTGACGCATCTTGGAAAGCATCTACAATTGTTTTGCTTCTTGCCAGATTCGCAGAAGGAGTACGGCAATCCAGATCGGGTAGATTAAAATCACCCAATGTGATCACTTCCCCCTTTGTGGCTATCTTGGCAATATCTATAATCAATTCATTATCTATTTCTTCAATTTGAGTAGGAGGTCTGTAGACTACAGCAGTATGGATGACAGTGCCATCTCCTCTTTCCAATATAATCCAGAGCGCTTCTTCTTTTCCCCATGCCCCCCTGCATGGCAGTAGCTTTAACATTGCTTTTTACATACAAGGCTACTCCTCCTCCTCCTCCTCTTCCTCTTTCTCTGTTTCTTCTGAATAGATTATAGTCAGTTATGGCTATAGCCTATTCATGAGATCCATTAAACAATGTTTCTGTAATGGCCACAATGCCCAAGTCCATTTCCACCATTAGGGCTTCCAGGTCTGGAACTTTGTTGGCTAAGCTTCAAGCATTTGTGCTCATTGCTTTCCAGCATTTAACTGGCTTGCATGTATTTTGCATTGATTTTGTTCTGCCCACTTCTTCCCACTTGTCATTGATGTGTGATTTAAAAGTGTGGCTGTTTCTGATGTTCTGCATTTGCCGGGAGTGACATTCTGAACTGAAAGTTTGTTACAAGAGGACTTCATTCTCACAACAAACACTCCAACAATTCAGTTTCTGATTAGGTACTCCGAGTTCTATGACTGTCTGACTTTATATGCTGGAGTTTTTTTGTGGAAGATTTGGAAACCGCCACAGATTTAGACTTACTTCTGTGTTTGGACTTTGAAGAAGCCTGAGAGCCATGAGAAGACATCAATGCCCTTGATGAAGTAAAAGTCACTGGAACAGAGTCCAATGCAAACAACTATCCAAACTGCCTGGCTCAGGTCTTGAGGCCTCTCTGTCAATTGTTGGCACAAAGGACAAGAAGTGGGTTCATGGTCAGAACCCAAACATTTTAAACACCAGTAATGTTTATCAGTGGCCAAAAATGGTACTGGCACACTTGGTACATTTTTTTTAAATAACCGACTGGCTTTTCCATACCTGAAAAAATTGTGTCTGAAAAGTGAAGAGCAGGCTATGGTAGCCTAGGCCAGTGGTGAGAACCACAGTTAGAATCAATAGAAAAGAAAAAGAAAAAGAAAGAAATATCAGGACCAGTGTCTGACTCGACAGTACCTGCGTCAATGGAAAGACAAAAAAGCATGACATACCTTGAAGGGCACCAAAAAAGGGTTTTATGCAGTGGAAGGATAGTGTATCCTACTTGGTCCACGGAAAACAAAGAACTGATGAGAGAAGTTGGGAAGGCAAGCAGGCAGGCACGCAGGCACAAAGGAGTGCCCCCAAAAGCTTTATTGGATGCTGGGGAGCGTTCCTGTGTGGGCTCCACTGGGGATGTCATCCATATGTGAAGACTGCATTCCTGCTTCATCGGAGGTGACTACCGAACTGTGCCCAAGTGGAATGTGCACGCAAACCCCTCAGAACCAACCAGTTCTGCAACAAATATGCTCCTTGATTCAGCGCGCCAAAGTAGACTTGGCAGCCACATCACCTTTATGCAGTCCAGCAAACACCACAAATAGATGGTCTGACTTGCAAAAGAAGTCAGTAAACTTGAAGTACTAGAGAAGAACTTTCCGGACCATCCACCAGGTGAAGGTCCTTGTCCTTCCCTTGGCACTGCTCCTTAGAAAATGAGGGCAAACAGACAACCCGATTCACTTGGAAGGCAGAAACCATCTTGGGCAAGAAGGAACAGGCCAAATGCACGTGGCCTCCTCCAATAAGGATCGCTGCATGACAAGGCATGCAAATCAGAAATATGTCTTGTTGAACATATTGCTGATAATGTACTGATAAATCAACTTATAATACCCAATTGCAACCTATTCAGCTGCCCCAGAACTAACTGTAGAGGTGACGTGGTCTTCATTCTAGCCAGGAACTCCCTTGATTTCCATACTATTACCAACACAGGAGGCGGCATGGATATGCTCATTATTTCAAACAAGTACTTAACACTCTGCCTAACTTACAGATTCCCTAATGCAAGAGCTAACAGCCCTTTTGGAAGAAATATTTATTTATTGAACTGGTTTATTATAACGCTTTATCATTTCAGTCAAAGCGGTTAACACTAACTTAAACTTGGTAATTAGTGTACAACAAACAGGAACATTGATAACTTGGATTTTTCTGTGGCAGTGGAATAACAGTGACTTGCCTATTAGGCTACTGCTCCATTCTGGGGTAATAATCAGTAAGGAGTTGAATCTTATTGCGAGCTGATTGTGCGCTGAGAAGTATGCATTTAATGTTGGGTTGGGTTGGATGTGTCTGGTCTTGTCGCGAAATAGACACAACAAAACATTCACAGCTCCATTCATTAACCACATCTATAGTAATCTGTGAAACAAGACAGAATCTAAATAATAAACAACTGCTACTAGGGGATTTAAATCTCTCTTCAGCCACGCCTAGGATATCAAAATCCTTAAAGGAAGCTATGGAGACACTAGAATACACACAACTAGTCAACAAACCAATACATAAAAAAGGAAACATTCTAGACCTCATCTTTGCTACATAGCAAATGCTCAAGGACAACTATCTTCTACCTACCCCACAATCTACAGTACACTGGGGTCTGATCATAAGACAAATCACATTCTACCCACCGCAGAGCTCTCCAAATTGCAAACATACACATCCTCAAGCTACGACGTGTATATTTCTACAGCTGAACAAGAATGTTTTTAGACAAGATCATACCACATATCTTGACCATAATTCAGACAGCATTGATATGTTAGTCCAAAACTGGAATCAAATGATAAGCAAAGTCGCTATAAAGCCACAAACAATTTATAGAGTTCGTACTACTGTGATCCGGTATACTGTAGAAATAAAAAACACTAAATGCCAGTTCAGACAGCTAGAGAAAAATGGAGGTGCTCAAGGAACATAAGAGACCTTGATAAAGAGTAGTTACTCACCTGTAACAGGTGTTCTCCAGGAGCAGCAGGAATCAGTCCTCACATATGGGTGATGTCGGTGCCGACGGAGCCCCCGTGCGGAGCATTTCCCCAGCTTTCTAGGAAAGCCTTTGGGAATGCAGTGCGCATGTGCGGTCCCCTTCCCGCCCAAGGATGCCATCTTGCTCAGTCTGATGACATAGCTAAAAGACAGCAAAAAACAAAATGAAGTATATGACTGCAACTTCAGGGGAGGTGGGAGGGTCGTGAGGACTGATTCCTGCTGCTCCTGGAGAACACCTCTTACCAGTGAGTAACTACTCTTTCTCAAGGACCAAGCAAGAAGTCAGTCCTCACACATGGGACTCCCCATCTCTAGGCTACCGGGAACCCTAAGCTGAAAAAATGGCTCCCTCTCAAGAGCCTCAGCATTTGTGATAAGAATATCCTTTGAGAACGCCCCCGTACGGTAGCCCAACACAAGGGCCGGAGGGTAGGAGTTGCCTAAACCTCAAAAAGATTACGGAGTACCGCCTGTCGGAAAGCACTGTCCCTTTGGGACTCTCTCTCCAAGCAGTAATGGGCTGCAAAAGTCAGGCTTGAAGACCAAGTTGCGGCCCGGCAGACGTCTGCCAATGGAACAGAGTGGAGATGAGCTACTGACGCGACTTCCGCCCTGGCAATGTGCACCCCTGCCCTTTAAGGAAGCATCAGTCGTCAGCACCCTTGTGTGTGCTGGAGCCTGAAAAGGTACCCCCCTGAGGTGGTCTGGGAGATGTAACCACCACTGCAAAGAGTCCAACAGTGATTTGGACACCTTTACCTCTGTCTCGGAGGTCGCCTGTGGCCTGCGCCCACTGAGCTCTGAGGCACCACTGAGCAGCCCGCATGTGCAGACGGGCATTCGGAGTCACATGTACCGGGGATGCCATGTGGCCCAGAAGCCGCAGGAAGTGCCTGGTGGAGACATGAGAATTGCTTTGGAACTGGTTCGCCAAGTCCATCAGTCTGTGGGCCCTGTCCTCGGGCAAGTAAGCTCTTGCCTGCAGGGTGTCTAATCTTGCCCCTATGAACTCTAGGTTCTGAAAGGGGAGCAAAGTGGACTTTGCGTACTTTATGACAAAGTCCAGATGCTGAAGAAGAGAGAGAGTGCGAAGAGTGGTTTGTCTGGCCTCCTGGAGAGACTGGCCCCTGATGAGCCAGACGCCCAGGTATGGAAAGACAAAAATTCCCCGATTCCTGAGATAGGCCGCCAGGCATTTGGTGAAAACCCTGGGGGCAGAGGTGAGGCCAAAGGGAAGTACCCTGTACTGAAAATGGTTTCCTCCCACCACAAATCTGAGATACTGTCCATGGTCTGGATGGATGAGGATATGAGTATAAGCATCCTTTAGGTCTAAGGAGCATAGCCAGTCTCCCTGCTGGAGGAAGGGCAGCAGTATCCATAGGGTAAGCATCTTGAACTTTTCCCTCTTCAGAAACTTGTTTAGGTTTCACAAGTCTAGGATAGGCCGGAGACCTCCTGCCCTTTTTGTTACCAAGATGTACCTGGAGTAGAAGCCTTGCCCTTCTCCTTTAGAAGACTTGCCAACTCCTGAAGGAGGAGGTTTCTATGTAGAGGGAGTCTTGGAGGCTCCCCTGGAAAGTAGGAGGGGGGTAGCTGGTGGAAGTGGAGCATGTAGTCCTTTTGGACTATGCTGAGTACCCAGGTATCCCCTGTGATGGCTGGCCACCTGTAGGCATACAGGGTCAGCCGACCTCCTGTGCTGAGTGGAGCTAGCGGTGGAGAACAGGCTATGCTGTGGGAGTCAAAACCCCGCTCCCTGCTGTGCAGAAGCCGGAGCTGGCAGCTTGGGGGTCTTCTGCCTATGGGGCCCATGCCCCTGCCCCTTGGCCTGCTGGCCCTGTTGGGGAGCTGGAGAGGCCTGATATTGAGGGGAGGATTTGTAGGCAGCACCTTTCCTTGGGAAAAAGACTTCTTTCCCAAGCCCTTCGTTTTTTGAGAAGGGGCAGAAGTCTTCCTGGACAGCCTTGTCCTGGTGAGGGTCTCACTCTCGATTTCTGCAGCCTTTTCAGTCATGGGCTTACAAAAAAGGTTTTCACCTCGGCAGGGGACATCAACCAACTTGTCCTGTACCCATGACTCCAGGTCTGATGACTGCAGCCAGGCCTGACGGCATGCACCGATGTCGGCCGCGGCTACCCGGGCTGAAGACTCGAAGCCATCATAGGCTGCTCGAGAGATAAACTTCGAGCACTCTCGGATCCCTGTTGACAAAGCCTTGAACCTCTGCAAAGTTTCCTCGGAGATGCCAGCTGAGAACCCGGCAATCTCCTTTGCCAGGTCTCGTAGGTACATGCCCATGTACAGCTGGTAGGTCTGGACACAGCAAGATAGCATAGAGTCCTGGAAGCACTTTCTACCGAGGGCATCCAGGTTCCGGGACTCCCGGCCGGGGGGCATTGAGGAGTGCATCTTCTGACTCTTCAGACGGTGCATGGCCGATTCCACAACCATGGAGTTGTGCGGTAGCTGCGTCTTTTGGAACCCAGGGTTCTTACGGACTCGATAAATGGAATTGACCCGTTTGCTAAGAACCGGCGCCGAGGCCGGTGCCTCCCACATACCATCGGAGGAACCGGTACAGTAAAGGCTTCCTTCGGAGGGAAGTCATACTGGAGGGCATCGAGCTCCTCGGCTCGAGGCTCCTCCTCGGCATCCGCAGGGAAGGCCAAGGCTTTGGCCATGTCCGTCACGAAGTCAGAGAACGGGGTATCCTCCGGGGGGGGGGGGGAACCGTCTCCGAGGCTCAGACTCCGGTGAGTCTGAAGGGACGCACCAGGTCCGGAAGGTGTCCGGGGACTCCTTGTCCTCCGTCTCCCACGCCGACTCCTCCGAGGAGGAATCGAGCGGCTCCGGCCGTGTGGACCTCGGTGCCACCCGCCCCGACACCGAGGGTATCGGCGTCGACGACCTCGGCCCCACGTGGGAGATCAAGGGGGACCTTGACCGAGTATCAACTCGAGACTTCATTGACTCGATGATCGGCTTGGACGTCAAGGTCCCGGTGGTCGGGGCAGATGCACCGGTCAGACCGGCGATCAGCACCCACTGCTGTTCCATGAAGGCAGCCAAGATGCTCTCCAAGGCCGTCAACCTGAGTCCAAGCTCAGCAGTCCCCGACAGCATTGGGCCTGACGTTGGCTCCCCCGGAGGAGAGTCCACAAAGACAACAGCACTTATGTGACTCGGGGACTCCGGCTCCACACGAGGTAACTTGGACGGCCTCTCAGACTCAGAGCCCGGGGCGGCCATCAGGGCTACACGACCTGGCCCTCGAGGATCCAGGAGCTTCCACTGACGCTGCCCTCGCGAGCTTCTTCTTCCTTCTGTGCTCCCAGGTGGGAGACTCCCTCTCAGAAGAACCCCGATGGTGCTCGGGGTCAGACTCCCGAGATGTCAAGGCCTCTGACGAAGTCCGGGCCCAGCCTGACGCGGACTCTGAGAAAATTCTCTCACGCTGGTGCTGACGGCTCCGAAGTGCTTTCGATGACATTTTGCCTCATGGGCCACAGGGTCATGGTCGGGCCCGAGGCAACGGAGGCAGCAGTCATGTGTGTCGGTGAAAGACATAGGTTTCTTGCACCAATCACACTTTTTGAACCCGCTGGCAGCCATCGGGGGAAAAAGGGCCCCTGCAAGGTCAAAAGACTGGGCTGCCAGTGAAAATACAAAAGAGCGAACGCTAGTCATGAAGGACAAAAAACAAAAATCAAAACTCCGGACTCAATACTGGTATACCGAGCCCAGGCGGGAAGGGGAACCGGCGTCAAACTGGATCAGAAAAAGCCAAAACAGCCGAAAAAAATCTACTTTTCCCAGGTGACATGAACTCACGTCCGTTGGGCTCCACAGAAAAAGAAAGACTGAGCAAGATGGCACCCTTGGGCGGGAAGGGGACCGCGCATGCGCGCTGCATTCCCAAAGGCTTTCCTAGAAAGCTGGGTAAATGCTCCGCACGGGGGCTCCGTCGGCGCCGACGTCACCCATATGTGAGGACTGACTTCCTGCTTGGTCCTGGAGAAATATATGTCCAAATTACACTGGTCAACATTGAAATCGTTACTGACTTTAAAAGGCTCTAATCTGTAGTATCTTGGTGAGCTGAACACAAATATAACATTAAAAATATGTTATTGGTTCTCGTTTTGAAGATATTGCATGTAGTCCATTTTTGACGTTTCACCATGTAAATTGACATCAACAACATCCCAAATAAGCCTTGAGTGATGTAATATTGCATCACATTGCATAATACCAGCATGCACACATCATCCAGAGTTGATTGTATCATTTTCTGATGCAATGCAATACTACTGCCAGACAGCTGCTGAAGCCATCTGGCGTCAGCAGTGTACTATACGCAGTCAGAAAGGAAAGTAATCTGGTATTCTGTTCCGATACTGAAAGCCTCATGAATGCCTTAAAAATCACTCATGACCCACAAGACTGGAGACTATTTATAGACTCTTCGAAACTGAGTCTGAAGGCTGTGCTTTTGAACAATGGAAACCATCTTCCATCTATTCCAGTAGCACATGCTATCCACATGAAAGAGACATACGATAACTTAAAGCATCTACTGACTTACATTAACTATAACAAGTACAGTTGGCACCTCTGTGGTGACTTGAAGGTAGTTGCCCTTTTAATGGGACTGCAGCAGGGATATATAAAATACATGTGTTTCTTATGTGAGTGGGATAGTCGAGCAAGGGATTGGCACTACTTGCGGAAGGAATTGAATCGCATTCAAAATGTAACAGTTGGAGAGAAGAATATCCAGCACCTAGCTCTGGTTGAGGCTCACAAAATCCTGCTACCACCCCTTCACATCAGACTAGGTTTGATGAAAAACTTTGTGAAAGCCATGGACCGCACTTCGCCAGCTTTCCGATACCTGCATGAAAAATTCCCTCAACTCAGCGAAGCAAAGATTAAAGAGGGAGTTTTTGTGGGTCCTCAGATTCGAGAGCTCTTCAAAGATGACCGGTTCAACAACTTGCTGCAGGGTGATGCGAAACAAGCATGGAATGCTTTTCGCCTAGTGTCAACTAACTTTCTCGGGAATGTTAGGGCAGAAAACTACAAGGAACTAGTAGAAGACATGCTGATGCAGTATCAGAAACTTGGCTGCAATATGTCTCTAAAGATCCATTTCCTTGATTCCCATCTCGATTTCTTTCCTAACAACTGTGGTATGGTTAGTGATGAACAGGGCGAATGTTTTCACCAGGATATCGCAACGATGGAGCAAAGATACCAGGGAAAATGGTCCACTACAATGCTGGCTGACTACTGCTGGACACTCCCCAGAGAAGCTCCCGAACAGCTGTACAAGAGACAGGCGAAAAAATCTAAGAAGTAGTCTATGACTTGGTTTTTTACAGGTATTAACCGAAGGCCTATTATATTTACTATTGACATGCATTTCGTGATGTAAACATTAATTCTTGTAGATTAAAAAAAAAACTGGAGCCAACTTTGCAATTTCACTGTCATATTCGTGCTCAGCATATAAAAATTGATAAGAAATGACTTTTTATTTCAGTAACGTGACTTTTGTAAAAACTTTGTTGACCAGTGTTACATGAATATCAGACTCTCAAATGACAGAAAAAGGAATACGATACCAAACTCATTTTGAGCTCTCTAAACCATCCCAGAGAACTATTTGAAATAGTAAAATCTTTAGTAAAAAGCCCTACTCAGAGAAGGCGGACAACACTCTATCCCCACAAACCCTAACTATTTTTAAAACCAAACCTACCTGAGAAGCAGTGGAACAACAATATCAACACATGAAGAATTAATTAGTCCTTACCTGCTAATTAGTGTTCCTGAAGGAACGACAGTCCAGTCCCTTTACTTCTGGGTTGCGTAACCCTTCCAGCAGCTTGGAGGCTGAGTCAAACCCTTTTGAGGCTGGTTAGGTATAAATACCTCTGGCACCACCCCTAAGCCCCAGTAATCTATTGAAAAAGCAGACTTAACGTACTAAAATATTAACTGTAGGAAACAACTGAAATTAACTGAACATATCACACTCCACTTTATTTTTTTTTTGAATAATGTAGGAACAGAAACGTGCAGAGACCAGAGAAGTAGGACAGGGAGGGAAGGTTAACGAGAGGTTGCCGCAGCCTTCCCGCCCCCCGGCTCACCTGACCCAAGCAATCCAGGACTCCTTCCGCCTCTGCCCCGGAATTGTTCCGCTATATTCACCGTAGCCCAGGTGGGATCAGGGACTGGACTGTCGTTCCTTCAGGAACACTAATTAGCAGGTAAGGACTAATTAATTCTTCCTTATCGTCACTCCAGTCCAGTCCCTTTACTTCTGGGATGTAACCGAGCAGTTCAAACCTGGGTGGGGTTCGCTATGCCGGAACGAATGACCGTGTCCCCAAAGCTAGCATCTGTAGACCTCTGCACATTCAGCCTGTAGTGCTTGGTAAAGGTATGCAGCGAGGACCAAGTTGCCGCCCTGCAAATATCAACTAGCGGTACCAGGCTGGACTCAGCCCAGGAAGCAGCCTGCGCCCGTGTGGAGTGGGCCCGCAGACCTGCCGGGGACTGTTTCCCCTTCAGGATATAGGCGGAAGAGATGGCTTCTCTGATCCATCTAGAGATGGATGCCTTGGCCGCGGCCTCCCCCTTGTGGGGGCCCCCAAACTGAATGAACAAACGTTCGGACCTCCTGAAGGGGGCCGTGCGCGAGAGGTAACGCTTCAGTGTTCTGCGTACATCTAGGCGACGTAGATTGCCATCCTTCTCTCCCCGCCTGGCAGCTGGGAATGCAGGCAGCGAAACCGGCTGGTTCAGATGGAAAGGCGAGATTACCTTGGGGAGGAAGGAAGGGACTGTTCGTAAACCACCTTGTCCTTAAAGAAGGAGAGAAAGGGAGGCTGGGAGGACAGAGCCTGGAGCTCGGAAACGCATCTTGCTGAGCAGATGGCTACCAAGAAGACCGTCTTCAACATCAAATCTTTAAGTGAGGCGTCCATTATTGGTTCGAAAGGTTCTTTGGTCAAGGCATTTAACACCAAGTTAAGGTCCCAGGGAGAGATTATCAATATTTTCTGGGGGCGCAGACGACTAACTGCTCTCAGGAACCTGGTCACGTCCGGGTGGACCCCTAAGGACTTCCCCCGGACCTTGCCTCTATAGCAAGAGATGGCTGCCAGCTGGACCCGTAGGGAGCTGGGAGCAAGGCCTTTCTCAAAACCCGCTTGCAAGAATTCTAGAATCTCTGGGATGGAGGCTGAAAAGGGTTTCTTCTGGCGTTCCGTACACCAGGCTTCGAAGATGCGCCACACCCTCACATAGGAAAGACAAGTGGAGCGCTTTCGCGTGCTCAGCAAGGTTGCAATCACTGAACAAGAGTATCCCCGCTTCCAAAGCCTCGCCCTTTCAATAGCCAGACCGTAAGCGAGAATCGATCCACGTGAGGCATCAGCAGGGGCCCCTGTCTGAGAAGGTCCTTCTTGCAGGGAAGATGGAACGGTTGGTCGACTGCCAATCTCACTAGGTCCGCATACCACGGGCGGCGAGGCCAATCTGGAGCAATGAAGATGACCAAGCCTTGGTGGGATTCGACCCTCTGAAGCACCCTCCCGATCAAGGCCCAAGGAGGGAACACGTAGAGAAGACCCCCGGAGGGCCACCTCTGAGCCAGGGCATCCAGGCCTTTGGACATTCTTTCCTTTCTTCTGCTGAAAAAATGATTTGCTTTGGCCGACGAGTAGCAGGCCATGAGATCCATGATTGGGGGGCCCCAGAGGGAGACAATCCGGTTGAAGACTTCCTGATCCAGCTCCCACTCTCCCTGGTCGACCTTGAACCTGCTGAGGTAATCCGCTGTGACGTTGTCTGTGCCAGCCACGTGTTGAGCTGAGGGGGCTAATAACTGGGTCTCGGCCCACTGGAACAGGCTGGTCGCCCCCTTCTCTAGGGCGGGGCTGCTCGTCCCCCCCTGCCGGTTGATGTAAGCCACCGTGGTGACATTGTCTGAGAGGACGCGAATTGCGTTCTTCCTCACTAGAGGCTCGAGCGTCTTGAGAGCCAGAGTAACTGCTCGTAGCTCCAGCCTGTTGGACCACTGCGACTCCACGGGGGACCAAAGGCCCTGAGCAAACTGTCCCTGGCAATGGGCTCCCCAGCCCGACAGGCTGGCGTCCGTTGTAAGCAGGATCCACTGCGGAGTTTCGAGAGGTGTCCCGCATTCTAGGTTTTTTGGACACCTCCACCACCGGAGAGCTTCCCTGGTTCGAGGTGCGCAGGGTAGAGGAGTGGACAAGGGATGATTCTGAGGAGACCAACGACGTAACAAGGAGCGTTGTAGGGGCCGCATGTGGGCCCTGGCCCAGGGAACTACCTCTATTGTCGCAGCCATGGTACCCAATAATTGGAGGTAAAGCCACGCTGAGGGGTTTCGTCTTTCCAGGAACTGTGATACGAGAGACCTTAGATCCTTTGCCCGTTTTCGGGGTAGGAACACCCTTCCTCCTCTGGTGTCGAATCTTGCCCCGAGGTACTCGAGTTCCTGAGTGGGTATCAACTTGCTTTTTGACCGATTGATTATCCACCCTAACTCCTCCATGACCTCTACTACTCTGGCTGTAGCCGAGCGACTTTCCTCCTCTGATTTCGCCCTGATCAGCCAATCGTCGAGGTATGGGTGTACCAGGATTCCTTCCCTTCGTAGGAAGGCGGCCACCACCACCATTACTTTGGTAAAGGTCCTGGGAGCCGTAGCTAAACCGAAGGGCAGCGCCTGAAATTGGAAATGACCTCTTGGCACCGCGAACCTCAGGAACTGTTGATGAGACCTTCGGACCGGAATGTGCAAGTATGCTTCCGTCAGGTCGAGAGCTGTGAGAAACTCCCCGGCCCTTACGGCCGAAATGACTGACTTCAGGGTTTCCATCCGGAAATGGGGTACCTTGAGACAGCGATTGACCTGTTTTAGGTCTAGGATAGGACGAAAGGAGCCTTCCTTTTTTGGGACTACAAAATAAATGGAGTACCGACCAGAGCCGTATTGGTCTGGTGGAACCGAGGTCACAGCCCCGAGCGCTACCAGTCTTGACAGGGTGGCTTCTATAGCTTTCCTTTTTGTCGGAGAGCCGCAGGAGGATTGAATAAAGGCTGTAAGAATCTGTTTTCCAAATTCAAGGGCATAACCTTCTCTGATCACTTCCAGGACCCACTGATCGGACGTGACCCGGGTCCAGGCGGGAAGAAATAGCCTTAGGCGACCCCCCAAGGGTAAATCGCCCGCCCGGACCCCTTCTATCTCATTGCGATTTTCTAGGTCCCGAGAAAGAGGTAGAGGCTCCAAAACCTCTCCCTGCTCCTCGAAACCCCTTAAAGCCTGACCCCCTGGCCGGAAGGCGACCCTTAGGAAAGGAACTTGTTCTGGAGGGCCGAAACCTCCGAGAGTCTCTTGGCTGACTGCGGGAAGGCGCTGGAAGGCGAGGCTGCTTCGGTCTGTCCTCTGGAAGTCTGCCTCCCTTGGATTCGCCCAGGTCCTTTACTAGCTTTTCTAGGTCCTCACCGAATAGCAACTTCCCCTTAAAAGGAAGACGACCCAGGCGAGCCTTTGAAGAAGAGTCGGCTGCCCAATTGCGTAGCCATAAACAGCGCCTAGCTGCGACTACAGATGCCATGTTCTTAGCTAGGCTCCTGATGAGATCATACTGACTATCTGCCAGGTAGGCTGCTCCTGACTCTAACCTAGCTGCCATTGGTTGCCCGTCTCCTGCGGAACCTTCCGACAGCTGAAGTTGTTGGGACCACCTTAGGCAAGCCCGAGCTACCCAGGCCCCAGACACCGAAGCCTGTAAGGCGAGGGCACTAACATCAAAGGCCTGCTTTAGTAATGTGTCCAATTTTCTGTCCTGAGAGTCCTTGAGGGCCGCGCTACCTTCTACTGGGATAGTTGTTTTCTTAGTAACTGCAGATACGGCCGCATCCACCTTGGGCAACTTCAGCAATTCCCTGTCCAAATCTGGTACTGGATAGAGGCGTGTCATAGATCGCACTCCCCTCAGGGAGGATTCAGGCTGGTCCCACTCTTCCTGAATCATCTGGCGGACGACCCTGTGTATAGGGAATACCTGTTGAGACCTTCTGACTGCTTGGATCAGGGGATCCTCCAGCGCTTCGTCATCTGCTGGTGTGTCTGAAGCTACCTTGAGGGCCTTTAGAGACTCATTGATTAGCCCCGGGAGCTCCTCCCGGCGAAAAACCCGCACTATGCGGGATTGTTCCTCCTCCGGAATCTCTCCTTCCTCGAGCTCCTCCTCTTCATCCCCTATCTCCTTGTCGGAAAACTCCTCCTCCTGAATGTCATGAGGAGGGGTAGAGAACGGTTCTTCACTCGCTAGTCGCGTGCGTTTAGAAGCTGACCCCCCTGGGATGCCGGGATCCTGGGGGGCGGACTTCCCTGGGTTAATCCCCAGGTCTTCCTTCCCTGAGCTCTGGCCTCCTGCCCCTAGCCCCTGCTTGCGCATGCAGTAGGCTTTGTGCAGCAGGAGGACGAATTCGGGTGAAAAGAGGTCAGAAGGACCCTCTTCCCCAAGGGCAGGGGAGAGAGAGGACAGAGATGGAGTGGGAAATTCAGAGGTTGAGGGCGGAGGGATGCAGGGCTCTCTTTCGCCCTCCAGATGCTCCACTGGACCCTCATTAGCGTGAGAAGCAGACAATTGAATGCCGTGCTCCACAGAGGCAGCTTCTGCAGCACAAGCCCTGCAGACCCCTGCCTCAGAGGCCGTGCCCCTGCGAGTGCCACAAGAGGGGCATCGGAGCTTGGACATTGTTCCCACCAGGACACAAATGAATTAAAAAGAATGAGATAACTCTAACCCACTCCTGTGTGACCCCAAACTTCCTCCCCCCACACTCCCCGATGAAATAAAATGAAATAAAATGAAATAGAAGCAAATTAAATGGAGCTAAAAATTAAGCCAAAAATTAATCTACAAATTAAGCTAAAAATTAAGCTAAAAATGCCCCGATGCAAATATATCTAAATAGGAGGGGAAAAAACCCCTGTACTTGCGTTTTCCCGGCTCCTACGATTATCGCTGATCTCCGAGGGTGAAAAAACTGCCTGCGGGATACTACACGTGGCTGGGCCTCAGCCACGTGGAGTGCAGGCCGGGACCCGGCGTCTTGGCTTGCACCGCCGTCCCGCACTGCCGAGAAGGAGAGATCCCGCCGCCGACTGCAACCTCCAGCTGCTTCCGAGCTGTTTCGCTAAGCCGGGAGCGCGGAGGGAGGGCGCGTTGTAGCCTCAAGCGCTCAGCCACCTGAGGGCTTCGGCGCGAGGCAGAAGAGACCGGTGCAGAGGACAGAGAGCCGACGGAACTGTAGGGCTTCCGCGATCCACCCCCTGCTGCCGGCAAGCCTCTTTGGAGAGGGAGTCTCTTTCCTAGCACCCCCGCCACCGGTAAAGGGGGGGCCTTGCGGGCAGAGTGTTTGAGCTCGAACTCCGGAGGGAAGGGGGGGGGGGCAAGAAGCAAGAAAGGCTTAAAGGGGCACTAACTACAACTGCAGAAAAATAAAAATTGAACAGCAAACCTTTAAATAAAATTATAAATAAATAAATTATAAATCTCCAATAAGGGGACTAAAAGGGAGACTCCAGTAAGCCCTTGGCTTACGGAACCCTCCAGCTGCTTGGAGGCTGAGAATACTGGGGCTTAGGGGTGGTGCCAGAGGTATTTATACCTAACCAGCCTCAAAAGGGTTTGACTCAGCCTCCAAGCTGCTGGAAGGGTTACGCAACCCAGAAGTAAAGGGACTGGACTGGAGTGACGATAAGGAAGATAACAGTTCCACAACTCTCACCTGGTAATCATTCACACCTGTATCACCTGGACACTTAGAAAACATTATTTACAATCTTAACACCACTATCTCCCCACTTGATCCATGTCTTGTAAGCTGGATCAAAATAGCTCGAGCTGAACTGGCCCCTACCAGGCTCATGCAGCTTTCCCTTATGCAAGGTTATATGCCTTCTGATCTCCAAACTGCATCTACCCATCTGATAAGAAAGGGTACAGGGTCAGACCCAAACCAACCTAGTTCCTATAAACTCTTCTCTAGTTTACCTGTCCTCACAAAGATAACTGAAAAAGTTGTACTGCTTCAGCTCAGGAGCACATTAACACACATAATCCGATTAACCCACATCAATATGGATTCAGGCCCAACCACGGTGTGGAAATCCTTTTAACAGCTCTCATGTATAGGCTTGTAAGGGTTACTGAAAAAACACATCAAGGGTTCATTCTGATATTTTTGGACATCAAAGCAGCCTTTGACTCAGTACCCCACAATGTTACTGCTACACTTAGTCATTAAGATTGTGTGACAACTTTGCAATGATTCAAGTCTTATCTAACTGATCATAAGCAACAAGTAAAAATATTAGGTAAAAGGTCAGCCCCCGTACACAACAAGGGGTCTCTCAAAGTTCCACCCTATCCTCACTTCTGTACAATATTTTTCCTTCGGCCCATTTGCAGAATTATTCAAGTTCATAATGTGCTATATCATAGTTATGCAGACATCATGCTATATGTACCCTTCTCCACCTTAAAACCAGTATGAACCTCCCTAATAAGATGCTTTAATTCTATCACACAATGGCTGTCCGAACAGTCTTTTCATAAACCACAAGGAAACAGAATTTCTCTATATCACCAGAGACACTAGCTTCAGTCCACCATCCACTATAAGAGTTGCAGGAGCATAAGGAAGTGAAGTCCGAAGTGCTTTTTTTTTTAGTCCCATCAAGTCAATGTTGATTCATAGTGACCCAGCTACCTCTGGGTTTTCATAGCAATGTATCACCGGAAGTAGATTGCCAGCCTTTTCTTCGGAGGCAATGGAGGGTAAAGTGACTTGCCAAAAGTCACAAGGAGTGCCAGTGGGAATTGAATCCTTGATCTTCTGGGTACTAGGCAGTTGCTCTAACCACTCCTCCGAAGTGCATTACTTGGGAGTAACTCTGGACCAATGTCTAACCCTACAGCCACACATTAGTAACACTACAATAAAATAAAAACAGTTCAACATCTGTGACCATTACTGGACTTCCGAGACTTCCGTACAGTCTCAATCTCTAGTCTTCCCACACCTCAATTACTGTAGCATCCTCTTACAAGGTCTACCAAAATACACACTACATCCTCTGCAGTTGGCTCAAAACACTGCTGTCCGCATTCTCTGCAGTGCTTCTAGAACGGATCACAACTCCAGTACTCAAGCAGTTACACTGGCTGCCTGTCATAGAAAGTGCAAAATACGAAGTCAAAATCCATCTGTTCACAGAAGATTATGGAGCCATCACTTAATGCACCCCCTCCCCTCTACTCCTTGTCACCCTCCTCACTGACAAACCAGCTCCCATAAAGTAAACCACCACCCTGTAACTAATGTATATATAACTCTCTGTAAATAGTTACTTCCAGGAAGTCCTATACAATCTTACCCCACTGCATGCCCCCCCCCCTTTATGATCTAGTAACATAGCAAACCTAATATGTAATTCGCTAGCTCCAAAGCAAACCACTTTAATTATAGGATAAGGCAGTATATAAAAGCTGTTAAATAAATAAATAAATACTGACAACATTCAAAGTATCCAAAGGCCTCTCATCGGTTTAAATTACAAAGAACGTCCAACAGATCAAGAAGAGCAAATTCCCAGAACACATTCATAATACCTACTATAAATTTGAAAAATAGCCAAACTACAACCAACAGGGCCTTTTTACTCTGTGCTCCAATCATATGGAATGCATTACCAGAGAGCATACGTAATATATCTGGAAAAAGTTTAAAAAAAGAAAAAGATCATCTTTTCCTGAGCATTTCAGTAGTGCACCGGGAACACCTCCTGCGATACTCTCACCGCCTGAAACAGTGGATCCTCTAGAGCAGCGATGGCGAACCTATGGCACGCGTGCCAGCTGTGGCACGCGAAGGCCTTGCAGCTGGCACGCGGGAAGGTCCGCCATCGAAAAAAAAAACAACAACCCAGTCTGCTGCCCGGGGCCGCCGCGGCAGAATCGAGCGTGCCGCGGGCCCCCCTGTACCCACCCGGCAGAGCCTGTCCTCCCCGTAGCAGCTCTCTTTGGAGCTGCAGTCAGACCGCGCCGGCTTGCAGAGCCCGAAGGGAAGAGTTTCCCTTTCGACTCTGTTAAGCCCGCGGGGGCTGATGGGAACTTCCCATCAGCCCCCGCGGGCTTAACAGAGCAGCGAGGGAACTCTTCCCTCGCGCTCTGCAAGCCGGCGCGGTCTGACTGCAGCTCCAAAGAGAGCTGCTACGGGGAGGACAGGCTCTGCCGGGTGGGTACAGGGGGGCCCCGCGGCACGCTCGATTCTGCCGCGGCGGCCCGACAACGGCAGCAGACAGGGTTGTTTTTAATTTTCCCTGGGCTGGGCTGGGCTGGGCTGGGGGGGGGGTGGGGGTTAGGAGTGGTGATGGGCTGGGGCTGGGCTGGGCTGGGCTGGGGGGGTTAGGAGTGGTGATGGGCTGGGCTGGGCTGGGGGGTATTGAGTGGTGATTGGCTGGGCTGGGCTGGGCTGGGGGGGGGTTAGGAGTAGTGATGGGCTGGGCTGGGGGTGTTAGGAGTAGTGATGGGGTGGGGGGGGCTGGCTGGGGGGGTTAGGAGTGGTGATGGGCACTGGGCTGGCTGGGGGGTTAGGAGTGGTGATGGGCGCTGGGCTGGGGGTTAGGAGTGGTGATGGGCGCTGGGGGTTTAGGAGTGGTGATAGGCGCTGGGGGGGCTTAAACAAAAATTTGAGTGTGGGGGGATTCGGACGGGGCGTGGGCTGATGGGGAGGTTAGGACTGGACATGGGCTGGTGGGATTAGGACTGGGAGTGGGCTATGGGGGGCTAGGACTGGTAATGGGTTGGGCGGTTGCTAGGACTGGAAATGGGCTGAGTGGAAGGGGCTTGAACTGCAAATAGCTGTTGGGATGGGGCTTGGAATGGAAATGGGCTGAGGGAAGTGGGGGGCTTGAACTGCAAATAGCTGATGGGGACGGGGCTTGGAATGGAAATGGGCTGAGGGGAAGTGGGGGGCTTGAAGAAGGGAATGGATGCTGGGTGAGACTGGAACTAGAAGGGAGCTGATGTTGGGGAGGATTAGAATGGGATGGGGCTGGGAGAGTAAAATGGAGAGGGGAAAAATATTTTGTGTAGGAGGGATGAAAAATCTACAATTGGCCAGGTATTGGGAGAGTAATTGGGGATTGAGGATGGAGGTTTGTGTGGATGAAATAGGAATGAGGAAAGAGCAAAAGGAGAAAGATTAGTATGTTAAAGCAGATGTAGAGAGAGAGAGAATGGAAAAAAAAACTAGAAGAGAGAAGAAAGGACAAATGGACAGCAGACGATGGAGAGTTAGCAGAAAACATGAAGAAACCAGAAGAAAATGGCTGGACCAATTGCAACTGAAAAAAAATGCACAAAAGGTAGAACGATATCTCTTTATTTTGAATTTATTAACTGGAATATGTCAGCTCTGGGAAATGTGCATCATTAACATCTGCGCTTTGTTTGGTACAAGAGGAAATTCCTATTTGACGTTGCCACTTGTTCTCTTTCCCCAGTATTCACTGAAATGTATTGGTTTAATATTTGCAGTGTTGCCTTTTGATAGGTAGGGTATGGTGCTTTGTGAGTCCTGGTAATGCTGTCAGGATACGGCGGGTTTGCTATGGGTTCTAAATGGGCAGCGTTTGTAGTAGTTCCTAATGTGCCTGGCGGTTGGCACTGGATTATAGTATAGTAGAAATCTTTTAGTCTTTCTTTATCCATACACTCATTAAGAGACATGTTTACTAAAAGTTAGTGTATGGTAACATTATGCAAATATTTATGCAAATAAGACCACTTATGCAAATGACGTGCTGGCACTTTGAGGAAATTCTTTGGTTTTGTGCGGCAGTTTGGGCACTCGGGCTCAAAAAGGTTAGCCATCACTGCTCTAGAGGCTCCTCTTCCTCCGGGCAAACATTCAATACCTTAACTGACTGCACTATCAACGCCGCCAATTCTTCTCTGCAGAAAAGCCGGATGAGGCGTGAATCCTCTGCCTGTGGTATCTCACCTTCTTCCAACTCAAGAGTCTGGTAACTCCTCCTAGTCAGGATCCTCCCCCATAGGAGTCTCTCCCCAGATGCCGTCTTCCATTAGCGACTTGCTGGGACCCGGCTCATCCTCATCCCCTTCTAGTGACAATTTTGTGCCTAAAGGCCACTTTGCTGTTAGCCAAGAATGCTTCGGTTCCTCCCCCACTCTCTGTTTCAAACAAAAGGCCTTGTAGAGCAATAGCACAAATTCTGGTGAGAAGCCACCATGAGAGCCGTTTGCTCCTCCCTGGAGGCCCCCACCTTGGGCCACTTTCTTTCCTTTGCCCTTGAGGCCCTTGGCAGTGGTAGGTTCCCCTTCTTCCCCACTCACTGCTGTCTCTGCTGCTGATGTGGCCATTGTAAAGGTCCCTGCGCCTCCCCGATCTGCCATGTGCCCAGGAGGCTTGTCTCGACTGCCCTCACACAGGCCCGCCTCCACCAACCAAGACTGTCTCGCACCCCTTGCAGAATCTGGTCGAGGACACTGCACCCCTGTGTGACCCACAGCCCATACAAAGTCAGCTTTGCCAGCATTGTCCTAGTTTCTTTCCCCCCCCCCTTTATATTTTCCCTTTCAATCTGTTCTAGCCTGATGCAGCCCCCAAAACAATAAAAAAGGCCAAAATTCACCAGGAGTGTTGAATCGAGGGACCCTGAAACCCCTCTTCCACTCACTGCTCTGTACAAACTCTTCTCACCCTCCTCTAAAATGGCCACTGCTACCATGCGGCTCTCTCAGGCTGCCAGCCCTATACCACTCCTCTGCCTCCGACTGCTCTCCCTTCACTGACTTCGAAGGAGGCTCCTCTTCACTCAGCCAGCCCTGGGGCTTTAGTGAGAGCAAAATTAGAGTGGAAACTAGGCTCTGGTCCCCTGCAGCATGACAACTCCTCCCCTGTTCCAAATCGCGGCTCTGGAGTCATCGCGCATGCGCTTCCGGCCCTGGTTAGCAGTGATTGCCTTCAGCCCTGCTTGCCGACGGTGCTTTTCTTAGCACTGCCCCAATGCTGACCGCCATAAGCCTTCCCCACTGGGGAGTTGTGTGACTCAGCCAGATCACCCCATGCCTTGTAATTTCTGGCACAGCTCTACTAGTTGCACAGCTCCTGACTACAGCCTTAGTCAATGATGTCTAATGACCCTTCAGTGCTTCTTTAGTCTTTCTTAGAGCTCCCAAATTCAACACCTATTGTTCCTTCAGTGAGTCCTAGCAATGGGAGACACGTCTCTCCAGCTGCTTGGAGACTGAGATAGTGAAGGCTGGGAGAGGTGCCAGCTGTATATGTAAGGAAACGTCATGAAATCATGACATGCTCAGTCTCCAAGCTGCTGGCAGGGCATGAATACCCAAAGGTACCAGGACAAAAAGGAACCAGTTTTCTAAGCAATGCTGGGCCCTTCATGACTTAATACAAGCCTCTGCACCATAGTGCGGAGGCGGCGAGTCAGGCTTATCTTCATCTCCTTCATACACCTTTCCACCTGCTGGCTTCTCTCAGTACTGTATTAGGAAATATACCAAGGCACATACTGCATTGTTTGACATCACTGAACATTGTTTAAGTCTGCCTCCCACTGCTGGCAAGGAAGCAGAGTCCACCTGTCTGCTCTGGTCTAGCAGGATAAGGGAAGCAGATTCTGAGCAAGGTTTAGTAGCTTTGGTGTGTTCCTTTGGGGTAAAACAGAGTACTTCTGAACCTTTTACTAAGTGAAGGAAAATCTGAAGTATCATAAAGCTATGATTCAAATATTACTTCCTCAGATAGTAATCAAAGAAACTGCTTTCAAAACAAAGATGTCAGTTATCCAGCAGTTATCAGGGTAGCTCAGCATGTTTCTTTTCTGATCTGCAATAAAGAGGGCTGCTAGCAGCAACTTCCCAATGAGTTATCAACAGGAGATATGCATGATAATATGCTCATTTAACATGCTTTCAGTTTAGATAGCAGCATTTGTCAATGATACAATTTGTCTCCATATTTCCTTCTCCATTTTATATTTTGAAAAACAAAAATTAGATATCAAACACTTGTGGAGAGTAATTTTATAAAGAGTTTCATGCACAGAAAGACCTTTCATAAAATGGCATGGCATTTTACACACATATGTATGCGCATACAAGCAGCCTTGGAGGCATAGTTTGGATGGAGCGGAGGTGGAGTTGCAATGTGCATACTTATTCTATAATAAATGTTGGTACACACACAGAATACAGGCACACATTTACACCAACTTTAGAGCAGGTCTAAGTTGGCATGTGTGATTATAGGTAGTTCTGGTAGTCAATTTTAAAAAGAGAGACGTTTATTGTTGCACTTATTTTAGGCCTATTTCATAAATGCTTTCTTGGACTTCTCACATGGGCATCCTATTATAAAACAAAGCCCTTGGTGCATAACACATACAGTCAGACATTTCAGTAAGGTACTACCATAGAAAACATCTTGGTGTCCTCATTATAAAATGTAAAACAATTTGAAATGCAAAATTATTTTATAAAATGTATACATAAACAAAAATATTGGGAACAGCAGAAATCAGTCTTCACTTATGGGTGAATGTCACCAACTAAGCCCGTGTAGGAATGATCCCCAGCGCCCAATAGGAAAGCCTTTGGGAGCATTCTACTGAGCCTGAGTGTCTGCCTTCCCAACTCCTCTCCTCAGTTGAGTTTGTAGCCGAGAAGAAGAACAAAAGAATACGACAACTCTTAGGGGAAGATGGTGGGATGTGAAGACTGATTCCTGCTGTTCCTGCAGATCATCTGTTACAGGTCAGTAACTAAGCTATCTCCAACAAGCAGGAATGTAGTCTTCACGTATGGGACTCACTAGCTCCCAAGTACCAGACTGGTATGGGAGGAAAGTAGTGCAATCCTGGAGGTAAAAAACATGTAGCTGGAGAGCCTGGAAGAGTTTTGGGCCATTGGACCCTATTTCAGGAGGCAATACTTCCCCAGTGATTGTTTGGTATCTTGTAAGAGTCCAGGACAGAGAGTAAGAGTTGAGTTTAAGTCCTAAAGAGGTGCTGGAGTACAGCTTGGCCAAAAAAATAATTTCCAACAGGAGTCTCTGTCCAGACAGTAGTGTGCAGTAGAAGTGTGAATGAAGGATCAGGTAGCTGCCCGGAAAATGTCCTCAATGGCTAGTGAATGAAGATTAGCTACAGAGGTTGACATAGTCCGCACATTATGAGAAGTGACATGACCCTCCAATGAGAGTCCTGCTTGTGCATAAGCAAAAGAAATGCAATCTACCATCTATTCAGATAGAGTACATTTCGTCATCGATAGACCCAGGTGACTGGGATCAAGGGAAACGAACAATTGAAAGGATTTTCAGGGATCTTTAGTCCTATCCAAGTAGTTGACCAGCGCTTATTTGCAGTTTAAAGTGCATAGCGCTGCCTCAGTCCAAGATGCATGTGGTGTAGGGAAAAAAATGGGGAGGATTACAGACTGGTTTATACAGAAAGAGGAGACCACCTTCGGGGGGGAAATGTGGATGGGTATGGAGAACCACTTTGTCATGGTGGAACAGAGTATAGGGTGAATCCGCCACTAGAGCTTGCAGCTCACTGATGCAGCGAGCTGACATGAAAACAATAAAGGAAGATAATGACCTTCCAAGATAGAAACTTCAGTCAAGTGGTGGCTAAAGGTTTGAAAGGTTGCTTTAGAAGTTGTGCCAGAACCACATTCAGATCCGAGGCCACTGGAGGCAGCTTAATGGGTGGTTTGGAGAGCAGAAGACCCCACATGAAACATGTTACTAAGGGGTGTGAGGAGATAGTGCTATTGCAGCCTCTCACAGACTAGCCTAAGGTGAACTCTCACTAAGTTAGTTGTAAAACCTGTCAAGGATAAGTAGAGGAGATATTGTAGAAGTGTCTCCACTGGACAAGAAAAGGGGTTAAAGTCCTTTTAGGAACACCAGAGGGGGAAACCTATGCCATTTGAAGGCATAAGATCGCCTGGTGGAATCCTTACGAGATGCAAGAACATCCTTGACCGCCTGTGGTAGATTGAGGTCAGTGAGCACTATCCCTTCAACAGCCATGCTGTCAGGCATAAGCAGTAAAGACTGGGATGGAGAAGCATCTTGTAATCCTGAGAGAGAAGGCTGGGCACACATCCTAAGTTGAGTGGCTGAGTCTGCGCAAGGCAAAAAAGCAGAGGAAACCACGGTTGATGGGGACAAAAGGGGGCTATGAGAATCAAGCCCCTGTCGGCCTGTAGTTTGAATAGCATCTTCGGTATCAAGGAGATGGGAGGGAATGCATAGAGCAGTCCCTGTCCCCAGTGGAGAAGGATGGCATCTGAGGTCTGTCAGTGCAGCAACCGAGACCTGCAACAGAAGAGTGGAAGCTGTGTGTTTTGCAGAGCGGCAAAAAGATCTATGAATGGGGTTCCCCACATTTGGAAGATCGAAGCAGCCGTCTCCCGATGTAAGTTTAATTCGTGCGGACAGAGGATACAGCTTAGCCTGTCTGCTAGGACATTTGAGTTCGCCCGGGAGGTACACCACTCTGAGGTGAATGCAGTGAGAGATGCAAAGGACCATAGGCAAGTTGCTTCTTTACAGAATGGACGGGACCCCATTCCTCCCCCCCCCCATTTGTTTACATATAACATGGCAACTTGGTTGCCCGTTCTGACTAGAACAAGTTGCGCCAATAGATGGGGTTGAAAAATCCTAAGGGCATTTGTCAGTGCTTGTAGTTCTAGCAGGTTGATCTGCAAGGCAGATTCCTGTGGTGTCCACAGTCCCTGTGTGGTCAGGTGGTTCAGATGCACCCGCCAAACCAGCTTGGAAGCATCCATCATCAGGGTGCATCGAGGTGGAAGCATCTGAAAAGGTGACCCAACGAGTAGGTTTCGTGAGAGACACCACCACTCAAGGGATATGATCAGTTGAGGGGTGATGTGGATTTTGTCTCAGAGACTATCTCTTGCTTGTGTCCACTGTGAAGATAAGAATCCACTACACTTGTCGCATGTGTAATTGAGCGTAGGGGAGGACAGATTGTGGAGGCCATGTGTCCGAATAGTCATAGCATATCTCGAGCTGTTACTTGGCTTTGCTGTTGTATCCATTTTGCCAGCTCAATGAGGCGGGCACAGAGATCCTGCAGAAGGAAAGCTTGGGACTGTCGAGTATCTAGAAGCGCTCCAGTGAACTCTAGACTTTGGGTTGGAGCAAGGTGAGACTTTGAAACGTTTATGACAAAGCCCAGGTGTTGGAGCACTGTGATGGTGCAATGAAGGCACAGCTTAACCTTTTTGAGGGGATTTTCCCCTGATCAGCCAAAGTAAGGGAAGACGAATATCCCCAAGGTGCGTACATAGGCAGTGACAACTGCCAAGCATTTTGTGAAGACTCTTGGGACAGAGGCTAGACCAAAGGGAAGGACCTGGTATTGATAATGATTCCTTGAAACATGAAGCGCAGATACTGTCTATGCAAGGGATGAATCAATATATGCGTGTATGCCTCTTTGAGCTCTAGAGAACATTGCCAATCATGTTTCTGGAGGTATGGTAGAAGAGTTCCTAGAGAAATCTTGAATTTTTCTCAGACCACGAACTTGTTTAGGTCTCAGATCCAAAATGGACCTGAAGCCTCCTGTTTTCTTTGGAATGAAAAAGTATGACGAGTAGAAGCCCAACTTTTCTTGAGAAGGAACTCTTTCTATGCTACCCTGGGATAACAAGGTGGTCACCTCATTTTTTTAAGAGTGCACTTTGAAGGGGTTGTGTTGGATAATTCTCTGTGAAGCAAGTGAGGAGTAAGGTTTCCAAGTGAAGCTGATAATCCCTTTGAACAATTTGGAGCATCCACTGCTCTGATGTTATAAGCCCTATTGACGTAACAAAATGCCTTATGCAAAAGGCAAACAAACTCTGGTGAGAACTCCCTCAGGAGCCCTATTGCTCCGTGGGCTTGAGGGGTGGATGGTCTGGGCATCACGTAGGGACCGGGAGCCGGATCCATTGAAAGTAACACGGCGCTCCCCGCCTCCAGGGTCTCTTGTGACTGGGAGGAACTCTTCTGCCTCGTCTCAACCTGCAGGCCCTGTTCCAATGACCTAGTCTCTTGTGTGCAGTTTAGGCAGATGCCTGCCTCAGAGACCACTCCCCGTCGAGTCCCGCATATCTTGAGGATTTTTAGATTGCGCTGCCATAGTGTACCTCAAAGATATCAAATGGATCTCACACTGATTCAATCAGATTGACACTTTCTCAGAGTAAAAGTTTACTTTTTTATTATAAGTAATACCAATGACTGTAAGGAATACAGTTTCCCTTACAAGCAACATCACAAATTTAGTAGGTACAGAGTCTGGGCTAAAAGACAAAAGATGATCATGTCCGGTTACTCACTGACCATAGACAGATGGAAGGATTTTATGTCTCCTATCCACTGACTCTCTCTGTCTTTCTAGTTATATACATTCCTTGTATGCAGGTGTTTCCTGTTTTGCAGAACAAAACTGTAGCTATATAAGCTACTCAGCACTTTTCCTACTTATCTTTCATTTATTTCTGTGTCTGACTTTTTTGTCTTACCTTTCTCAGGAAAAAGTCACAATGTCTCAACAAACTATCACTTACATCTCCTAACCCACCTGATCAGGCACAACAGCTCTCTGAAATCTGCCCAGCAACAAGACAATGGCAATGACAATAGCACATTTAGTTAGGCTTTTGCCACAGGTCTGCATCAAATCATTGTGCATTGAATAGGTTTTGAGCTGTATAAACACAAGAAATGCTTAAGGATATGGTATGAAGTGGAGTTCACCCCCCCTTGATACCATCACATAGCAGGCACTGCGGTCTGGCCAGCATGGTGGAAAGGGCTGTGGATACTCCCCAGGAATGCCCCCAATGTGAACCCGGGTAGGTAGAAGGATCCCTAGGACAATAAGGAACTGTGGGTTCATGTTCAGGACCCAAACAGTTTAGACACCAGTCATGTTCGTCAGTGGCCGAAATGGTACAGGCACATTTGGTACTTTTTGTTTTTGTAATGGTTGACTGTTTTTTGCATGCCTGAAAAGTTTCCTTCAAGAGCGAAGAGAAGGCTATGGAGGCCTAGAGGCCTAGTTTAGCAGTGAGAATCACTTGAAAATCAGAAGAAAGAAAAATGAAAAAAGAAAATGAATCGGGACCAGGGTCCGATTGGATGGAACCGGCATCAATGGAAAAGCAAAAGTACAATGTACTCTGAAGGGCACAATAAAGAGACTTTTTCGGCAGTGACAGGATGAAGCATCCTACTGGATCCACAGAAAACAAAGAACTGAGGAGAGGAGCTAGGAAGGTGGGAAGGCAGACATGCAGGCACAATGGAGTGCTCCCAAAGGCTTTCCTGTTGAATGCTAGGGAGTGTCCCTGCATAGGCTCCGCCGGTGATGTTCACGCTTAAGTGAAGACTGCATTCCTGCTTGTTCCTGGAGATCATTTTTATATAGCTTCTTTTGAGGTAACAAAAAAAACAAAAAACAAATTTGTAAAAATGTAAACTTTTCTTTTTCAATTTTAATTCTTCTCCCCCTCTCATTCTTCACCTCTCCTTTACCATATCCCTCTGTTTTCCTTCTTCTATACCAAATGGCCCCTGCCAAGCAGTAGCTGTGCTGCCTGATGCTGGAATTTAGGAGTCTGGGCAACTGGCGCTTGGGTTTCTCTATCTCTGGAAATAGTAAATGTTGTTTGTTTATTGGGACACTTGATATACCACCTGTGCCAAGGCGTCTAGGCAGTTTACAGAAATAAAAATTCTATATACAGTGTCAGAAGGAAGAAAGGAACACCAATATTAGGATAGGAAAGGAACGAAAAGAGGGAGAGAGAGAGAGAAAACAGAAAGAGAGGGAGGTAGTGAGGCTTCAGAAGTTGCGACTAGAAGGGGAGGGGGAGGTTAAATGCAAGGGAAAAATATGGGTTTTCAGGAGTGTCATAAAACGGGGAAGCTCCAGACGGAGGTGGGGTGGGAGAGAGTTCCAGAGGAGAGGACCAAGGAAGAAAAAGGCTGAGAAGAGAGTTGATTCAAGATGGGCATGTGAAGGAGAGGGGAGGAATAGACGGTTAGCGTGAATCTGTCTGAGGGACTTTCTTTCTCAAGCCTTTGTCATCAGTGAGACATATCATATCTTGCCAGACAAGAATGCCTTTTCAGTTAAAAGCTACTTTTCGCATTTTGGCTCCCTCAAAATTTATACATAGTTGCCAATGTCTTATAGCATTACTGGATACCTGAAGCATAAAACAAGGTTACTCATCCGTAGTAGGTGTTTTCCATAGACAGCATGATAAGTCCACAAACACGGGTTATATCACCAACAAAACATTGCATAGGAAATCCTCAGCTCTTTCTAGAAGTGTTTAGGGCAATTCCCCTCCCCGTGCATGTATTCCCTACCAGCAGCCATGCCTCATCTCCTCTGTTTGGTAACCAGATTAGCAGGGAGGCTGTCCATGGAGAATACCTGCTACAGGTGAGTAACCTTGTTTTCTCTGTGGACAAAAGGATAAGCGCTCACATAGGATTTCCTAGCCACCAGCTGCCAAAAAGAAAAACATTAAACAGCGTCACAAATGGAGACACCAACTAACAGAACAGCTTTTTGGGGGCTTTTGGCAAAACTTCCTTAGAAAAAATACAGCCAGAAAGAGTCAGCATGTAAGAAAATAAAAAATGGGCCTAGGGGTATGGGGTTGGATTCTAATTCCCAAACAGATTTCATAGTCTGGCCAAATTTGCTGTCATGTTGGGAGTCCCTTTCAAACCAGCAGTGTGATGTGAATGGATAGACAGAGGTCTAGTTGCAGCTTTGCTAATCTCTTCCATGGAGGCTGAGTTTAAGTGGGTCACCGACACAGCCATAGCTCGGACGTTATGAAATATGACCTGACGCTTAAGCATCAGACTTACCTGGACATAAGTGAAAGATGCAATCTGCTAATCAAATTTTAACACACATTTGTTAACAGCAACCCCCAACCTATTGGGGTCAAAAGAAACAGAAAGCTTGGTGGACTTTCTATAGGCTTTAGAAATGAATTTAGGATGAGGATGCAGGACCACCGTACTGTTGAAAAAACAAAGAAAACTTAGTGAATGGTGCATCCACTACTACTACTGCATGCTGAAGTGACCGCTACCAAAAGCAAAACCTTCCAGGTCAGGTACATCAGTGTACAGGTATGTAGTGGCTTGAAAGGAGCCAACATCAGCTGAGTCAGAACCACACAGATCCCAAGACATTGTCAGAGACTTTGTAAGAAGCAAGTCCCACATAGAGCGAACTAAAGGCTGTAGAGAAATGTGTTTATCTTCTACATAATGGTGGTAAGCACTAATTTTGCTAGCATGAACTCTGATAGAGTTGTTTTTTTTAAAACTGACTCAGTCAAATGTACAAGATATTCAAGCAGTTTTTGCAAACACAAGAAAGGGTTTAGGGCTCGCCCCTCACACTAAATGGCAAAGTACCTCCACTTCAAACTAAAGGACCTCATTGTGAAATTCTCTTCTTGGAGGCCAAGTTACCTCCTCAATAAGGGTTAAGGACTTGAGATTGGGTATGCAACGAAGATCCCTGATCTTGATGAGCTGCCTAGACAAATCAGGTCTCTGATGGAAAGTTCTTGCAAAAAAGGAAACCATGGTTGCCTGGATTGAAAAGGTGATAAGAGAATAAGCATGTCCCCTGCCTTCCTTGAGCTTCAGAAGCATTTTCGCTACCACTGGAAGAGGACGATGTGTACAGAAGACCCTCTCCCCAACGCAGGAGGAAGGCATCAGAGGCTAGATTGCCATGCATTCCCACCCTGAAGCAGAATACTTGCCTGTTCCAAGGAGTGAAACAAATCTATTGAGAGAGAGCTTTACTCTCAAGAGTGAGCCACCTCCAGGTTTTTGGTCCATTTATGAGGCTGAAGGATGCGTCTCAGCTTGTCTGCCAGGGCATTGCCTTCACTACCTGTTATGTGGCCCTGAGCATCAACCTGTGTGAGATGGTGAAGTTCTACATCCTGAACATGTCCCAACACAACAGGTACAAACTGGTTCTTTTCTGCTTTTTTTTATGTAGTACATCACAACCTGGTTCTCCATCTGGATCATGATAACTTGATTGGCCAACTGATCTCTGAAAACCTATAACGCATTCTATATTGCTCTCACTTCCAGGAAATTGATTTGATTAAGGCTTTCCTGGGTGTGGAATCCATTGACATGAGCTTCCCAATCCAGTTTGGATGCATCCGTTATCAGCAACTTCTAGCGGAGGGAAATTTGGAAGGGAAGGCCTTCTGCCAGATTGGAATGATCCATCCAACAAGACAGGGAGACTTGGAGAGAAGATGTAACGGAGATGATGTCCTTGAGTCTAAATGGATTGCACCCACTGTGTATTCAGGGCCCACTGAACTTGTCTCGTGTTGAAATGTGCCAAGGGAGTTACATGAACTGTCAAAGCCATGTGGTTCAACATTCTCAACAAATCTTACTGACATCTAGTGTTATACTTTTTCCACCATCACCACCAGTAGCGTGGGCCTGTTTTGAAAGAGGAAGGCCTTTACCCGAGTCATGTTTAGCAGGGCTCCAATGAATTCCAATTGACAAGATGGGCTGGAGTTCAACTTGGAACAACTGATGACAAGCCTTTACAGTTCTAGCATCCAGGTGGGTAGATGTGCAGATTCATGAACCCTTTCCTGAGTGGCACCCTTGACCAGCCAATCATCCAGGTAGGAAAACATGTGCATAGAAATGTTGTGACAACAGTGAGACATTTGGTGAACATGCAAAGAGTGGAGGGGAGGCCAAAAGGGCAGTACATGGTACTAGATGCAGCATGTTCCTACAACAAACTGCAGATACTTTCTGTGACCGGAATTTATCAAATGTGGGAGTAGGTGTTCTGTATATTTAGAGAACACAGCCAGTCCCTTTTGTGGAGTTAGAGAAGCAAGGTACCTAGGAAAACCATTCTAACGTTTCTCTGAAGAGAAATTTGTTCAGCGCCCTGAAGCCCAGGATGAGATGGTATCCCTTTCCTTTGGCACTAGAAAATACTTTAAATGAAATCCCAACCTTTCCTGCCCTGTTGGGACAAGCTTGATGGTGTTCTCAGCCTGAAGGGCAGAGAGTTCCTGTGAAGTATTTCCCAATGCTGAGAGTCAATGGAGTGGATTCTCCATGGACAATTTGGCAGGATCTCAAATAGATGCAGTCTGTGCCCCTCCCAGACTATTCTCGGAACTCAAGAGTTAGAGGATACAAGGGACCACTGATCTGCAACGAGTGCAAGCCTCCCTCCAACTGGGAAGTTATTAAGTAGCACTATAGGGGTAATGGCTGTGGTTTTTAGGAGCCAATCAAAATCCCATCCCTAGTGTTGGCTGCAATGCCAGTTGAGGCTTCTGAACCTTCAGTTGCCAAGGGTGGGAACGCAAAGGCTGCCTTGGTGTGGGAGAAGGGAGAGAGAGAGAGAGAACGAAATTGGGAGGGGGAGAAGGCGTCCTATGCCTGTGAGGCTAGTAAAACCTCTGTTACCCCCTGTTGCGGAGCCTAAGAAGGCCTGGTCAGTGGTGGGGCTGGAAAGCAGTCACAAGGTGTCAGTATGCTGTGTGATTCAAAGACTCTCTCAATGGCAGGGCACATCAGCGAGTTGCTCCTGCACACTAGACTAAATCAGAGATCCAGAGCCATGACAGTCTCCAGGCATCAATATTTATTGAGGATACTCTATGCCATATTGAAAATGTATTTCCCATGTACTGGTCAATTTTCTCCGGAGGGAGAAAGCCTGTCAGTTCCTCCAGGTTACACGTGATGTTCCACAAATGCATGCTCATGAAGACCTGGTAAGATGCCATGCAGTTCACTAATATAGTGTTCTGAAAAAATGAGTTCAAGGTTCTAGTCTGTCTTCCTTGGGGTGCTGAAGAGTGGGACTTTGAGCTCTTGGCACTTTTGAGAGTGAATTCAACAAAGCTTTTCAAATCTGGCAGCCTTCTGCACTCTATACAAGGAGTCAACCTTCTTTCTCACTGGAAGCATGGGAGGGGGTTCCACATTCTCATCTGCAATCTCTGAAGGATGTGTTGCACAGGCAGCATCAGTTTCCTTAGAAACAGAATACTGGAGGATACCCAATGCCTCAGCCTTGGGCTCCTCCTATTTTTCTAATGGAAAAAGAATGGACTCGACCATTTTCCTAAAAAATTGTGGAAGGTAAGTTCTTCAGGCAGGGGATTTGCAACACTCATAATGAAGGGTGCGAGCCAAAGGAAGCTCTGAATACTTCTCTTAAGAGAAATCTCCAAAGTCAAACTCAGATCCACGGAGGTGCTCAGAATCCAATTCAAATAAGTACTCACAGGGCGTCAAAGCTAATGCCTGGGTTGGCCTCTGTCTCATGGGAGGCAGATCTTCTTCAGGAGCACCAATTCACCAGACCTTTAGTGCCACAGTGAGCAACTGCCCCCTCCATACACTGGAGAGAGATACCAGCCAATATGGAGCTGATGTTGGGGCGTTTCGAGGTCTCGATAACAATTCCTCTCCTGCAGGCAAAATGAGTGTTTCGAGGATGAGCTTGATGTGCTGTCATGCTACCATCAATGCTGCCAGAGCTGCAGCCTCATGAAGAGCAAAGAAAACAGTCATCCTCTGTACGAACCTTTTCATGAGCCATGCCGAGGGTTGCCATGGACAGATGCCCTTCTCTTCTATTGCCAACTCCAGACATCGCAACTTTCACTTTGCTGCTCCTTATGCCTGGCACTTCGCCAGCGGCAGCACACCGCCGAGGAGCACGCCGGCCCAGCGGCCCTTAGGAGGGGGCACCATGGGGCACTTCACCAGCGGCAGCGCGCCGGCCCAGCAGCCCTTAGGAGAGGGGCGCCATCGGGCACTTCGCCAGCGGCAGCACACCGCCAAGAAGCACACCAACCCAGCGGCCCTTAGGAGAGCGGCGCCATTGGGCACTTCGCCAGCAGCAGCATGCCGCCGAGGAGCATGCCGGCCCAGCGGCCCTTAGGAGGGGGCACCATCGGGTGGGCCCGCGCCTGAGGGCCTCGCCAGAGGGCCCTTTGGCCTGGCCCTTAGGCGGGGACCAAGGCACCCTGGTGTGAGCCGTCTAACCCAACAGATCACCGGGGAACCGTCAAGGAACAGTGAAGGAACAATCTCTCCTCCACACCTCGTCTCCTGACCCCAACCTCCTCCCATGCAAAGTAAGCACCCACTACTGCTACCCACAGCCTAACGACTCCATTACTACCCATCACTCCCTCACCACCACACCCCATTACCTGCAATTAATTCTGCATCCAACTTGTTTCCCATTGCTTGCACCATACTGGCTACCCATCGCTTGCACTGAACTGGCTACCCATTGCCTGCATTGTACCTCCTACCCACTGTTTACACCGAACCTGCTTCCCACTGCTTACACTGAACCATGCTGCACAGGCTATAGTCTCCCCACTACCCACTGCCTGTACCTTAACCTATATCGCACAGCGTGTAGTCCCCACTTGTAACCCAACATATACTGCGCATAGTGTTTAGAACCCGTAGCCTTCTCATTGCTGCAAGATAACTTACACTGCATAGCCCCCACTACTCCTTGGCCATGGCCCCACATCACATTGTCCTCCTCTTCCTCATACTCCCCAACTGCCTGCCCTCCTACCAGCACCCTCACTCCTCTCCCCCCACTCCCCCCTCTACCTTCCTCACTTCTCCCTCCATTCTGTCTTCTAACCTAGCATATGCCCTTGAGCTTCATCACTTCCTGCCCCTTATTCAATCAGCCGCTCTTTAAGGCAACTCCACCCTCGCTTCCGCCGCACTGTCTCCGCTTTACCCCGCTCTCTACTACTCCTCCTCCTTCTCTCATTAGGTAACATCAACCCCAACCCTGGCCCCCCCCCCCCCGATATCTTTCCCATTCTAAGAAGAGCTCCTCACGCACCCTATCTAATCTCATCCATATCCCCCCTCCTTTCCCCTTCCGCCCTCCCTCACTCACTCTAGCCCCAATCTCTTAACCACGTGAACAGAACGCTCACCCTGTGACACCTACCCGTACCCTAGTCCCTCTAGATCCCTGTATTATTCTGAAAATAGACACTCACGTAACGGTCCCCCTAGACAGCAGACTTACTCTGGAAAGAAATCCTCACGTAACTTATCCAACCTCATCCATATCCCTCTCCTTTCCCCCTCCGCTCTCCCGTTCGCATGTGCCCTATGGAACGCATGCTCAGTCTCTAACAAACTTGCTTTTACTCATGATCTCTTTATCACTAATGCACTACACCTTCTTGCCCTAACTGAAACCTGGCTCCCCCCAGACGATATCGCATCCGCTGCTGCTCTCTTCCAGGGGGGGCTACCAGTTCTCCCATACACCTCGATCCACTGGCCACGGTGGTGGTGTTGGGCTTCTACTTTCTCCCTCTTGCCAATTCCAACCCCTCCTGCCACCTCAATCACACTCCCCCCTCTCCTTCGAAGTCCACTCCATTTGCCTCCTCACACCACTCCCCCTCCGAGTAGCTGTTATCTATCACCCACCCAACAAATCCAAATCAACCTTCGTTACTGACTTCAACTCCTGGCTTTCCGTCTTTCTGGATCCCTCTTCCCCCACTCTTATTCTAGGCAATTTTAACATTAACATCGATAACCCCTCCGATCCCCATGCTTTAAGGTTTCTTGCCCTTACCTCCTCATTTAACCTCCAACTTTGCTCCACTGCCCCCACCCACCTGCACGGCCACTGTCTTGACCTGATACTCTTCTCTAATTCTTCTCCCTCAAACTTCCGCAACTCAATCCTTCCCTCACATGACCATCACTTTTTAACCTTTAATCTTCAGCTTCCGCTGTCCCAACCTCGTCCTGTCTCCTCCGACCTATTTAGAAACCTCCATAATATTGATCCCCTGACTCCATTTCCACCATTTCTCCATCTCTTTCCTCCATTATATCCTCCAAGTCCGTCGACGAGGCAGTATCCTCTTATAATACTGCACTATCCTCGTTTCTCGACACTCTGGCCCCACCCACCCCACATCCTGTTAGACGTTCTGCTCCCCAGCCCTGGCTCTCATCCACAATCCGCTATTTACGCATCTGTGTCCATTCTGCTAAATGTGCTTGGACCAAATCCCGCTCCCCAGAAGACCTTTTACACTTCAAATTCATGCTTGACACCTTCCAGTCAGCCATAACACTTGCCAAACAAAAATACTACATCCATCTGACTAACTCCCTTGCCTCAGATCCTCGCCGCCTCTTTAATACCCTCAACTCTCTCCTCAAGGTCCCCCCGCCACCAGTCCCGCCCGCCCTCTCTGCCTAAACCCTAGCTGACTACTTCCATGACAAAATCCACAAGATTACCCTCCAATTCCCCATTCCCTCATCTACCTCCCCCCCTCCACAATTCTCCCCCCATCCACACTTCCTCTGCTACCCTCTCCTCCTTCCCTACAATCTTCGAAGAGAAAACCACACTCCTTTCCTATTCCAAACCCACCACCTGCTCCTCTGACCCTATCCACACCCATCTACCCCACTGTTGTCCCCGCCATCTCTCATATTCTCAACCTTTCACTCTCCGCTGCAACCGTCCCCATAGATTTCAAACATGCTGTTGTCACACCTCTCCTCAAGAAACCCTCACTCGATCCCACCTGTCCTAACTATCGACCCACCTCCCTTCTTTTCATATCTAAACTACTAGAACGAGCTATCCACCGCTGCTGCCTCGACTTCCTCACCTCCCAGGCTCTCTTGGAATCACTACAATCCGGCTTCTGTCCCCTACATTCCACTGAAAACAGCCCTTACTAAGGTCTCCAATGACCTGTTCCTTGCTAAATCTAAGGGCCTCTATTCCATACTCATCCTTCTCGACCTCTCTGCTGCCTTCGACACTGTTGATCACAATCTTCTCCTCACCACCCTCTCCTTGCTTGGTTTCAAGGGTTCCGTATTATCCTGGTTCTCCTCCTACCTCTCCCATCACTCCTTTAGTGTATGCTCTGGCGGCTCCTCCTCTCCAACCCGCTTCATGTTGGCATACCCCAGAGATCCGTCTTGGGCCCCCTCCTTTTCTCTCTCTCGATACCCAATCCCTTGGCGCGCTTATCTCCTCCCATGGCTTTCAGTACCATCTCTATGCCGATGACTCCCAAATCTACCTCTCTACACCTCATATCTCTCCAGCAATCCAGACCAAGATCTCTGCCTGCCTCTCTGACATCACTGCCTGGATGTCTCATCGCCGCTTAAAATTGAACATGGCCAAAACTGAACTCCTCGTCTTTCCTCCCAACTCCTCCCCCTCCTCTTCCCTCTTTCTCAGTCTCTGTGGATGGATCTATGATCCTTCCTGTTCCCTCGGCCCGCAATCTAGGGGTTATCTTTGACGCCTCTTTCTCCTTCTCCACACATATCCAGCTCGTAGTTAAAACCTGCCGTTTCTTTCTCTACAACATCAGCAAAATCCGCCCCTTACTGTCTGAACACACCACCAAAACGCTTATCCACTCCTTAATCTCCTCTCGCCTCGACTATTGCAACCTACTCCTGGCTGGTCTCCCCGTGAGCCATCTCTTCCCCCTTCAATCTACACAAAATCATGCTGCTCGACTAATCTTCCGCCAGCCTCACCATACCCATGTTACTCCTCTTCTCAAATCGCTTCACTGGCTCCCTATTCAATTCCGCATCCAATTCAAGCTTCTCCTGCTGACCTACAAAATGCATTCACTCTGCGGCCCCTCAGTACCTCTCATCTCTCCCTACATCCCCGTTGACAACTTCGCTCCGCTAACAACTACTTATATCCAAGCCTTTCACTCGCACCGCTAACTCCCGACTTCGCTCCTTTCACCTGGCTGCACCCTATGCCTGGAAGAGCTTACCTGTGTCTACACGCCAGGCACCCTCCCTGGCCCTCTTCAAATCCAAATTAAAGACCCACCTCTTCACTGTCGCGTTCAGATCCCGACTTCTATCCTTCATCTTAACCTAACTCCCCATCATTTTCTAGCCCTCATCTTAACCTAACTCCCCATCATTTGCATAATCTAACAGTATGACCACACTATGCTTTGCACTAAATTGTATTGTGTACCGTCTTGTATTGTGTACTGTCTCGACTAGATTGTAAGCTCTGATGAGCAAGACTTCAACGAGCAGGTATTATCTCTTGTATTCATGTCTGTACAGCGCTGCGTGCGTGGTGCTATATAAGTGTTAAGAAGTAGTAGTAGTAGTAGTAGTAGTGGTGGTGGTGGTGGTGTACATCAAGCGCCTTCTCTGGCCCTTTTCAAATCCAGGCTGAAAACTCACCTCTTCACTGCCGCTTTCGGATCTCGATTCACCTAATGTCCTTTGTGTTTCCCTACCATTTCCCCTAATTTATCCCCTGTTTATAGCTACTGTGTTGTCTGTCTCTATTAGATTGTAAGCTCTGATGAGCAGGGACCTTCTTTTACATGCGTCTGTGCAGCTGCGTATGCCTTGTATCGCTATACAAATATTCAGTAGTAGTAGGACAAAGATGTAAGGTCTGCAACAAATTTGGCCAATGCATGTGGAATCTGAGCAGGAGTATGGGCAGGCTTGTCTCGGCCCCTTGGATGTTGACAAGGCCTCTCCAATAATGGAGGACAACAATCAGTATTCATGTTTAGAAGTGCTTCAAGGGTCAGGGTTCATCCAAAATCTCAATGCTCTTGACATTGTGCTCAAGTGGATCCCAATGCACAGATCCCTCAACTCGATGCTAGTCATCGGTGGTCTTCGATGTCTTTGAGGACAAGGAAAAATCATTGTGTGTCTGATGCTGAGGAGGATCTACTGTTGCTTGGCTCTGAGTGAGCTTGAGAGCTCCTCGATGTTAATGCATCTGATGCAGCTCCGGAAGACATGGAGGTCAATGGAGCTGATGCAGACAATCGATCGGTCTTCTCTGCACCAAAACTACATTTGCACTGCTTTTCTTGACCATACAGCCACCTCCTTGTCATCTGTAAAAACAAAAAAAAACATAAGGCGGCAACTCATAGTTGGGCCTCAAGCACGATAAGCACCATTTGTGAATGTCTATGACAGACATGTACATCTTAAACCCCCCTAGACAGTTTTGGGGATATAACACTTAGAAAAATAGCCTCTGATCAGCAGGAATTTGAGGACTTTGCCTCTGTTTGTCCTTTTTCTGACCATTGAAGTGAACAAAAAGATGGCCCGACCAGCAAAATGGGTTGGCTACCTTGAAGTAGACATGATGAGGGCATTATTTGGATAACAGATGCAGAGAGGGTTAACTGCCTGACTGAGGTGAAAAAGAGATAGCACCTTTGAAAGAAAAAGGACAGCATTGTCTGCAAGGGAACAGAAACAGTCACAATGACCAAAAAGGAGACTCAAAAGGACAAGGCCTACAGCTCAGATACCTGTCTAGGAGGACACAATAGCCAATACAGAAACCACTTTAAAGGTCAAATCTTTGAGAAAAGCCCTAGACAAGAGCTCAGAGAGGGGCTCTTTCAGTGCCTTCAACACCAGAGAAAGGCTCCATTGGGGGAACTGATCCACTGGCAAACAAATTTGTTTAACCCCTTTGAGGAAACAAGAAAAAGGGTGCACCATCAAGGACAAGCCCAAGCCCTGAGTATGCCATAGATCTGAAGGAAATCCTGATAAATTCATATGGAGCGGCATGTGCGGCTCCCAATTCCAATCTAGCAGCCTCAAGGCTGTCTGGCAGTTGCTTAACCCAGCGCAAAAACACCCTGGTCACAAGAACTGCACATAGCGCTGCTTGAGAGCCTAAAGCAGAGGCTGCAAAAGTGTTCTTCAGGAGGATTTCTATCTTCCTGTCATAAGACTTCTTAAGTACAGCACACCGTTCCAAAAGAATAGTGGCACATTTGGTCACTGCCTTGTCACAGGCATCCACCTGAATCACCTTGCCTGAATCAACTTTATATCAGGGAATATAGGTCAGAAAGTAGCTTGGCCCTTAAAGCACAGCTCCAGATTCTCCTGAGATATCAGGAGTTGTTCCATCAGCTCAGTTAAAGGAAAAAGCCAAAAGGAAGCCTAATACCCTCCGAGATAGGACCCACTTGAGATAGTGGTGTGGACATTGACACCTCAATGCGTAAGGCTGCCATTGCATCCCAAACTGAGACAGAGGTTCTCTCGGTGAAAAGGATGATAACAGAAGGATCCTCCCCCTCCAAAAGGGAAATTCCCCCTCAGGATTTAACATCTGAAGCAAGAAAAATCTCTTCAGCATCCCAACCACCTCATAGGACCACCAGGGTGAAAGGGCAAGACGGGGGCACTTAGCCCTCTGAATAGCAATGGCATCACCACCTAAGGGTCCAGAATCCTCCATATGGGAAGCCTGTCCCCAAACCTTTGCAAAGGAGGTTGCCAAGCAGATAAATGACTGAAGGTAGTCTGAGCTGCTTCAGCAGCTGCTGCTGCTGCTCAAATCCTGCAGACAGGGTCCCCTGTGGCCCTAACAATCTACTGGCTGAGCCAGAGGCCTTCTTGTCTCTTCACACAGTCCCTGTAAACTCTTCTAATGGGAGTCATCTGCCTCACATGTGGAACAGGTGTGAAGGACACAGAGGAGGCCACAGAACCAGTATTGAACCTCAGGCCTCCAACAGAAAGAGGTCTCAATGATGCCAAAATGTTTGGGCTTCTGGCATCCTTCATCACATGGGGTAAAAATGAGCATGCCACGGAGCTGAGCCTACATGTGCTACAGGAGGAAGAACACCAGCCACATGGCATGCATGCAAGGCTCCATGCAGCTGAAAAGAAAAAAAGCAATGAAAAATGGCATAAAACACTGGCAAAAAATGGCATACGTCATGAAAAAAGGCACTACCATGGCAAAGAGTCCTGAAAAGGGAATCTCAGCACCTGAAAGGCTGATCAGAGAAACCTGAGCTGGGCTACCCCAACTGCCCACACAGACTCAGGAGGCCCTGCTGCTGAGGAAACAATACCTGAATCTTTTTTTAATCTGCTTAATACAAGCAGAAAGGGATTCAAATATAGTCCAATAGAAATTAATGGGCAAAAAAAGACTTGCATGAAGATGTTTATGTTTAAGATAAGGGATAGCAAGAGGGAAGAGGAACCTCAGCCCAACTTACTAACTCCCCACCCTCCAGGAATCCCATTGTGTCCTCCTGCACCTCTTTGGCAAATTAGTCTAAGCAGTTTCATCTCCTCCACCGTTATCCCTTCCATCTGTCATATCCTCAACTTATTGTTTTCCACTTTTGGAGGCGTAGCCTAGTGGTTAGAACAACAGCCTAGACCCAACAATCTGGGTTAGATTCCCACTGGCATTCCTTGTGACCTTTGGCAAGTCACTTTACCCTTCATTGCTTCGGAAGAAAAAGCCTAGCAATCTACTTCTGGTCATATCTTGCCAAGAAAACCCAGGGGCTGCTGGATCACCAGGAGTTAGCATTGATTTGATGGCAGTAAAAAAAAAAATTCACTTTCCACTGCAACTGTTCATTCAGCCTTCAAAGCATGCTGTTACATTTCTACTCAAGAAGCCTTCAATGACCCTAGCTGTCCCTCTAATTACTGACCCATCTCCCTCCTCCCCTTTAGTTCTGAACTACTTGAAAGTGCACTTCACCGCTGTTGTCTTGACTCTCTCTCAAGCCCTTCTAGACCTTTGCAATCTGGCTTTTGCCCTCTACATTCTACTGAAACAGCTCTTGCCAAAGTCTCCAATGACTTGTTCCTCGCCAAATCCAAGTATCTTTACTTGATCCTCAGCCTTCTTAACCTATCTGCTGCTTTTGACACTGTTGTTTCACCAACTTCTCCTCAATACTCTGTCCTCACTTGGATTTAGGGGGATCTGTTCTGTCCTCGTTTTCTTACTATTTCTCCCACCGCACTTTAAGTGTATGTTTATTATTAGAAGTATTTATTATTAGCATTTAGCTCACGCCTTTCCAGTGGTAGCTCTCTGGCTAGCCCGCTCCCAGTTGGAGTACTCCTGGGGCTCTGTCTTCAAACATCTCCCTTTCGCACTCACTTAACCCAGTCCCTTGGTGCATTCAGCTCCTCCCATGATTTTCAGTACCATCTCTATGCTGATGACTCTGTTCTACCTCTCTACACCTGAAATCTCTTCAGTAATCCAGGCCCAGATCTCTGCCTGCTTATCCGACATTGGTGTCTGAATGTCCTGCCAAGGTCTGAAATTGAATATGGTCAAAACTGGGTTTCTTTTTCCCCCTAAACCCACCTCCCTTTTACTCCCTTCTCTATTTCTATGGATAACACTTTACTCCTCCCTGTTTTCTTGGCTCGCAACCATGACTTCTCTCTCTCCTTCTCCACAAACATCCAACAGATACCTAAAACCTGTTGTATCTTTCTCTATATCAGCAAAATTCATTCCTTCCTTTCTGTACACACTACTAAAGACCCTTATCCATTCTGTAGTCACCTCCCATCTAGACTATTGCAACCTCCTCCTTGCTGGTCTTCCTCTGAATCATCTCTCTCCTCTTCAATCTGTTCAAAACTCAGCTGCATGGTTAATCTTCTGTAAGTGTCGCTATGCTCATGTCACGCCTTGTCTCAAGTCACTTCACTGGCTCCCAATCAGTTTCTGCATCCCATTCGAACTTCTACAAATAACCTAAAAGTGACTTCATTCAACTGCTCCTCAGTACCTTTCCTCTTATCTCACTCTAACACCTCTGCTCGGCAGCTCCACTCTTATGGCAGATCCCTTCCATCTATGCACTTCTCTTCTACTGCCAATTCCAGACTTCGATCTTTCCATCTTGCTGCTCCTTATGCCTAGAACAAACTACCCGAGTCAGTACATAGGTTCCATCTCTGGCCCTGTTCAAATCCAGACTAAAAAAAAAATAAAAAAAAATCTTACCTCTGAGTCAGATTTCAGATCCTGATCCCTCAGCGGCCTATTCACTTCCTATGTGTTTCCTTACCATTCCCCTTAACATATCCTAGTCCCAGTTGTTGTGTTGTATCTCTTGACTAGACTGTAAGCTCTTATGATCAGGAACCGTCTCTTGCACGTGTCTGTACAGTACTGCATATGCCGTGTAGCGCTACACAACGATAAGTAGTAGTAGTAGTACTAGTAGTAATCTGTGGGAAACAGCTTTGGGAACAGGGCGTTTGTCAGTTTCAGGAGACAAAGGCATACCAATGCTCTGAACAACACTGGGACCTACCAGACTCAATTGCAAGTTCTACAGTACTGCAGTCTAGTTGAGGCTGACAACCGCAAAAAGACTAAACTAAGGAAATAAGGCAAAAAAAAATAAACCATACGTTAACGATGGCAGCAGGACAGGAGACTTACATAGAGCCCCTAAGAACGAAATCGACTAGGTAAACTCAAAGGCTAGCATTGCAGACTGATGCTGAAAAGATGTCTGTGGGGCTCCGCAGAAAACGAAGACCAAGATGAGACACAGCAATGGTGGGCAAGGATACACATGCTAGTGCAGAGGGACTGCTGTAAAAGCTTCTAGAAGGAGCTGAGAGTTCTTCCCACATTGGGCTCCACTGGTAACATCACCCATATGTGAGCACTCATCCTATCAATGAAGACATTTTTTAACATTATTTTTTTTAAGACCAGTTTCTCCTAAATTAAACAAAGGACAATGAACTAAACAGTGCAAGGTACTTACCCTTCTAACCTGACATCAGGTAAAGATCTATTGAGTGCTATCATCTCACTTGCCATTAAATTGAACTGATTAATTTTAAACATTTCTTTCATCTTTTCTTGATCCTCTTTAGGAATGACAACAGGCTTCCCCATTTCTCCTGGGCCTTCATGGGGTCTCTGAACCAGCTCTGGAACTAAGAACAGCAGAGATGTTTTACTATGAAGCACATCTTCAAGTTTCACATAGTGAAGTTACACATTCACGAAATGCTAAATAGAATTTAACATTCACTTATTTTTATGCTTGAGAAGCTAAAACTAATTATGAACACTGCTCAGATTCAGTCCAATGGGGATCTGGATTCAGTCACTGGCTTAGACATCTGCTCTTTGGACTAGCCAGGATTCAGCACATGGCTAAAGTAGAACCCAATGGTTCTTGAAGGAAAGAAGAGCATCAAACATTGTTTTCAATGGTAAAAACTTGGCAGTGTCAGCAAAAAGTAGCAATGGAAAAGGAATATATTCTGTTTTCTTAGTCAGCAATGCATCACTGCAATCCTGGGCTTTTTCTGTGGGAGAAGTAACAAACGGAAAAAAAAAGGAAAATATTGCAAGCTGTGCATAGTGACTCAAGTGACAGTTCAATGAGAAAGAGTACAGGCAAAGGGAACTTCAAGAAAGATGAACCAAAATCAAGCAAACAAAAGCATATTTAATGTACAAATACCAAAATGCAGAAGATATGCCAATTTGAAATCACCTGTCAAACGCTAAGAAGTAGAGAGCTCTGATACTGAAGCCTTATTAAGTGCCGATACCTTTGCCAACAGCATGAACAGGATCATTCTCAGCTGCACAGAGTGGAAGCCACAACAAGTAGCTTTTGTGTGCCCTGGCATGGAGACAACACTTATTCAGTCTGTGCACGATGAGAACACTCAAGTTTTCATTAATTCTTCCTCTCCCTTTCTCTCCATTCACATAGCTGTCACTGTGTTGTCCTAAACAGTACATACTTGGTGATCTAAATGTTCATATGCCACTCAAAAATTAAATCTACATTTTGGTTTACAAAATATTTACAATTAAAGTGTTAACTGAACATGGTGTCCATTTAAGCAGTTGCAATGCAAATACTCTAAATTAAAGTCAGTAACACAAAATGCTTTCATAAATTCCTACTATCCACTAGCTATCAACACTGACAGCAATCCCTTGTTGTACCATCAATTTCTTGGATTAAGTAAACCGCTTTTATTGGCAGGGTGTGATGCATTATTAGTCTTAACAGGATATCAGATGATGAAATAAAAAAGATACTCTACCACTTAAATGCTTGTCAAACTAAATTTGTTCTATCATAGCAGATAAACAAAAGATTCCACTCACATATGCATAAATCAGTGTTTCAATGTGTATTGATATTCATCATGCATAAACTGCTATATTAATTTTGATGTTCTAGATAACATGACTATAGTAAATTGCCCTATTAGTAAAAAGCAGAAAAGCCTGGCATCGGTCCAAGAGGCATGTAAAATGTCACCAGAGATATCCCTCTGCTTGTGTGTGTAGGGACAGCTCTACCATTAGGGGAAGTGAGGCAGTTGACTCAGGCAACAAATTTTTGTAGGCAGTGGCCACCTCATTTCGCTCCTGCTAAAGGTCAGAGGTTTTTTAGAGAACCAGCAGGTGGCAGTATCTCCACTCTGGCCTCCTTAAAGTCCAACATATAAATTTCCCCCTGCCACATCTCTTGAGGTGTAAGTTACAAAAAAGAAACAATTGCCATGGGGACTTTGAGGTTGGCTTCTCTTTAGTGCTGCACCTGTGTATATACTAGTGATAACATCAGTGAAAGGTGCTCCGGTCTGCCTCCATCTTCTGGCTGGGAAGCATGACCCACTTGTCTGGACTACAGCAGGATATAAGTAAATAAGATTTTTTTTCTTTTTTTAAAGTGCCAAAAAGTCCATGCTGACTCCTGGCGACCCAGCAGCCCCTAGGGTTTTTTGGCAAGGTATGACCAGAAGTAGATTACTCTGCATTGCCTCGGAAGAAAAGGCCCAGCAAAGTGAATTGCCCAAGGTCACAAGGAGTACCAGTGGGAATTGAACCCTGATCTCTTGGGTACTAGCAGGACCGGCCTGTCCACTAGGCTTCAGTACACATGGCCTGCCACCTCCTCCCCCCCCCAGGAGATAAGGTGCTTGCACACCTGAGAACAAAAAGAAAAAAAAACATGAATTATAATACATTGATAACACTAAAAATTATAAACAGAAAGCAAGACTTAACAAAATATGTGCATCTCCTACCACAAATGACTGTATCAGACACCAATACTGGCAACACAATGAAGAGGCAGCAGAGCTCCCAAACATGTAGGAATCATCTTCCAGGATAGGTCATTGACTGGTCTATCAGGATTCAAGGAAAAAACATTATCGACTATATAAATTTCTTCTTCCTGATCATCCTTCTAGAGCAGTCCAGATGAGTGGGATATATCCCAAGCAGTCAGAACCCAGGGTGCGAGGAAGACAATGTTCTAGACCAGGGGTGGGCAATTCCGGTCCTGGAGGGCCGCAGACCAGTCAGGTTTTCATGATGTCCCTAATGAATATTCATGGATCTATTTCCATACAATGGAAGGCAGTGGATGCAAATAGATCTTATGAATATTCATTAGGGACATCATGAAAATCTGACTGGTCTGCGGCCCTCCAGGATCGGAATTGCCCACTCCTGTTCTAGACAGAACTGCCCTACCAAAGACACCATCTACACCAGCTCCCACATGCAACTTCTAGTGCTTCACAAAAAGTGCTCAGAGATGACTACGCAGTGACCTTAAAGACATCCTCCAGGGACACCAAAGCAGACTCTGCCCAAGAGGCATCTTGTGCTCTAGTGGAAGTGAACCCTGACTCTTTCCAGCACATAATTCAGCCCATCTTCTGTGTGGAAAGTAATATCCTCTTTAATCCAGCAGGCAATTGAAGACTTGGCTGCTAAAGTATTAGACCTTAACCTGCTAATTAGAATTCCTGGAGAAACTCCAGTCCAGTCCCGGAATTCTGGGTAGTGCACCTCTTCCAGCAGCTTGGAGACTGAGCATGTCATCCCTTTTTGATGACATCGGCATACATATACTGTTGGCACCTCCCACCAGCTCCAGTAACCTATTTACAAAGCAGACTCACAGAAGCAATAAATAAATAGATAAACCAGAGCTAAACTCTAAAAATAAAACTAGGAGATTGGTCTCCCCAGTCAGAGCTTCTTGCCTTCTTAGATGCTTCGGCCAATGTCCCCAGCTTGGTCACGCGGCCCCGACCCGAAGCAGAAAGGCCTAACCCTTTCTGACGCAGGGAAAACGCCTTATGCAGCAGCAGGACAAACTCTAGCGAGAAGTCTCCCCAGCTGCCCCCCCCCCCTTGCCTCGGTCCTGGGAAGTGGAAGGTCTAGCAGGGGGCTGGGGACCATCCTGCGGTTCCAGCACGGAAGGCCCAGAGCCCAACAGCCCCACTTCGAGTTCTGGGGTGTTCCCAAATTCCTGGGATAGGGTCAAACCCTTTTCCTGGCCACCACTGGCATGCAGCTCTTGCTCCGACATCGCTTCATTAAAGCGACCGCGGCAAACACCCACTTCTGATACTGTCCCCCGCCGGATTGCACAGACCAGGCATTGTGGTCTGCCCAGCATGGTGCTATCTTCTGGCATCTGCCTTCAAAAATTCCTAATAGCTCTCAAGGATAACTAGTAGGAAGCCCACCAAATTAAAGCAAACCAAGAGGAAAGACAAATAAACTAAACTAAACTAAATTAAAATAATGACAAACCCCCCCCCCCCCATCTAGCCGTGTCTCTTCCAATTCCTGTGTTAATACAATCTTATCTTTTTTTTGTCCCCGTCCCCCACTTACTCGACGATTTCAGGGGGCTCCAGGGTCAACCACGCCTCAAAACCCGGGCTGCTAAGTTAGACTGCCGCGAAAATGAGGCCCAAAAACCAACTACCAATTGTACATAGTTTCTCCTGTTCTTTCCAAGCTGTTTTCCCTGTTCGATGTAAACTCGGGAGTGCCCTGCGGTCCTCGAGTCTTTCTGTTAACTGTAAACCGCACTGATGATAAAGAGCGCGGTATAAAAGAAATGTTAAATAAATAAAAAAATACCAGGGAAAAAAGGCACGCTTTATCTTGCTCTACTCTCCATGGGATCTGCAGGGCATGTCTGCCTGAGCCCCCTGCCGCTAGCTGCTAGGCTGCTCCCACCACGCAGTCAGCAGCCACAAGAGAGCGCGTTTAAGGGCTGTCCCAGTGCCGAAAGGTGAAGTCGCTGTCCTGCACCGCCATATCCATGCACAGCCACGATACAGGACTTCAGCATCGGGGCGAGGAAGACCCACCGCCTGAGGATGAAAGAATGCTATGGTCTGAACAACAAAAACACAGTCCCTTTTGGAGTCTTGAAGGACTACAAAAAGGGACTGCTACTTCTCTGGAGAGAGATCTACAATTGTATTTATTTCTGGGAATTGTTCAAATTTTGTGGAAAAGGGAAATCTTTAGATTAAAGCTGATTAATCTGTGTAAATTAGAATCCAGTGTATTTGTTAAATCAGTCAGGGCCTAGTATCATCAGCAAAGAGCTTTAAGTTAAATCAGAGTATAACTTAACATAAAAGGAAAAACAGGGTCAGTATTCTTTGAGCAACAAATTGATTCTAGAGACCTTTACAAAGAGGCCTTATAGATATGGGACGAGAGGCCTATGAAATTGTTTTAAATAAATATTAAAGCCAAGTCAGATCAAAGGGGCACTCTCAGGTGCAGCTGTTTATCCTCATCAGGCATACATTAGGGACCTCAGATTAATCTTGAACAAAGTCCATTAAAAGTATTAATTATAGTTTTATTAGTTTAAGTATCCCCAGCAAACCTAAGTAAACAACTTAAATACCTAAACACAGCCTTAAAACTAAGATGCAGACAATAGTCCAACAGCGAGATGGGGGCTTTCCAGTCTTTTGCATTGAATGTCAAATGCATGATTCTGTCCCAGTTGGCAAGGGGTCTTATGTGTGCACTAGGTGCAAGAAACTCTTTGCTCTCAAGGAACGAATCCCATCTGTGGAGGCTAGAATAGCACACTTGGAAGACATAAGGCAGACAGACCTACAGGGATGTAGTACTGAAGTCCCACACCTCCAGTCTGTCAGCATCCCTGGTGCCATGGAGGAGAGAGGTCATGGACAGGAAAGCATCACCCTGGTGTGGCAGGAAGTGATCCTGTAGCTAGGAACAGTCTTCCAGGTAATGTAAAACCCTCTCGCACCAAGAAAAGTTCCTTCAGGGCCATGTGCCCATGAGGGAAGGTTTAAGACAGCTGTTATAGTTGGTGATTCCATCATTAAGCATGTAGATAGCTGGATGGCTGGTGGGCATGAGGATCACCTGGTAACATGTCTGCCTGGTGCAAAGGTAGCGAACATCATGCACCACCTAGACAAGGTCTTAGAAACTGCTGGGAAGGAGTCTGCTGTCTTCATACATGTTGGTACCAATGACATAGGAAAGTGTGGTAGGGAGATTCTGGAATCCAAATTTAGGCTTTTAGGGAGAAAGTTGAAATCCAGAACTTTCCGGTCAGCATTCTCCGAAACGCTTCCCATTCTACGTGCAGGATCCAAAAGGCAGGAAGAGCTCCGGAGTCTCAATGCGTGGATGAGACGATAGTGCAAGGAAGAGGGTTTTGGATTTGTTAGGAACTGGGGAACATTTGGGGGAAAGGAAGGGCTTTTCCAAAGGGATGAGCTCCACCTTAACTGGGATGGAACCAGGCTGCTGGCATTAATCTTTAAAAAGGAGAAAGAGCAGTTTTTAAACTAGATAATAGGAGAAAGCCGACAGTAACCCAAGGGCGCAGGGTTTGGAACAATGTATCCTTGAAGGATACTAGCAAAAGATTGAAGTTAGGGTATATCAATAGAGAGGTTCCAATAAAGACAAAAGTAGCCCAAATGCCCTTGAGTACAGAGCAGACAGTGCTTAAAAATGCCAAATTCTCTGTAATACCTGCAATTCCAAACCACTTATTGCTCATCTCTCTCATGGTATCAGAAGTTTTTCCCGTTATACTTATATTTTATATACTGATTGAGACATCACATGTGCGACAACTAACAAATGACCGTAAACTACAAGTAAATAACCTCTGCCACCTTCGCACAGAATTTCTCCCTCCAAGGATTTCCATAACAAACTCTGCACCACACCCAACCACACAAACCCTGGCACCCATCACCTATATGGTAATTCTCTGCCTCTACGTATCCCTAGCCGCATACGCATACTTACCACACTTGACGCAACACCAGGCAATAGGATGGCATCCTTTCCTTATCCATGGCCAAATACTGTTACCCCTACTAACTCCGCTAGGCCAACATACATAGCCCATGATGAAACCCTATTCAACCCAGGCCTGAACACTGCGTTAAAGGTCACTGAAAAACCCCATAAAAGACGTAGCTCCAAAACAAAACATAATAAACATAGGGAACCGACAGCCACAAAGACCAGAAACAAGCAACAGCAACCACACCAATTATCACAAACCCCCATCACAATCTGTCTCAACGCCAGATCCATTAGAAATAAAACCCACATCATACACGATATCATTACAGACAACAAACCCGATATCCTCTGTGTCACCAAGACTTGGATCACTGACACTGACCCAGCAATACTAAACCAATTACCCCATCCCAACTACACAGTATTTAACTGCCCCCGTCACAACAGGAGAGGAGGAGGAGTACTTGTCATTGCCAAAACCTCCCTCATGTTCTCAAGCCCCTCCCTAACTGAATCCAAAGGCATTGATATACTCAAGATCGAAAACAAAACATCAATACTTTGCTTAATCTACAGACCCCCCTCAGCCCATCATGAAACCCTGGCCACCGCACTAGAAAATATCTCAACCTCTGCAACCAAAAAACTGCGCATCATTCTGGGTGACCTAAATCTCCCATCGATTCCCCTGTACAGGCAGATGCATTCTTTGAAGCCATGCATCAGCTCGGCTACACACAATCACATACAAGAACCACACATAACAAAGGTAACACCCTTGATATGGTGTTCTTATCACACAACATCCAAAAATACACCAAACCTCGAGTAACCCCAGTCCCATGGTCCGACCATTTCCTAGTCGAAATTGAAATCCACCTACCTCCACAAAAGGTAAAGCCTCAAGCCGACCCAAAAACACATCAACAGAGGAAATTCCAAAAATTCAATAGCGAAGCTTTGGTAACTTCTATATCTACACATTTTGAGTACACCACCACAGACCTAGACAAGCTGGTAGACCAATGGAACTCAGGGATCGAAGCAACTGCAAGTCCAACATGGAAGAACACAAACGCTGTAACAAAGACAGGAACCGAACCATGGTACTCTCCACGCTATCTAAAATGAAGAGAGAACTACGCAAACTCGAAAGGAAATGGAGGGAAAAAGCAAACCGAAGAATGCAAGCACTATACCTAACACTCCTCGCAAGATACAAGAATGAGGTAAACCTCGCTAAAAAGACACACCACACTAATCTACTCAACAAAGCGCTCAACAGACCCAGAGAACTTTTTGAACTCGTAAAATCTCTGACCAAATCTTCACAAAACTCCATCTCTGCAGACGATATAAAGGCCCAGACGCTTGCCGACCACTATGCCAAAAAGCTAAATCCGAAACTTCCCACAAGCATGACCAAAGGCATGCCACTAGCTCTCACCACTCGAGAAACCACAACTGCCCCTCAAGCAGACCCAGAAACAGAATGGAACACCTTCCAGCAATTAGGTGAGCAACAAATCTTAAACATCTTAACCAACTTAAACACCACTACCCCCCTCGACCCATGCCCAGCCGCTTGGATGAAAGCAACCAAGACAGACAACGCAAAACCCATCGCGCACATTGTCAATCAGTCTCTGAAACAAGGAATCATGCCGTCTCATCTCAAGAAATCAATTATTAGACCCATATTAAAAAACAAGTCGCTCAACAAAAGTGACCCTGCATCATATCGCCCAATCTCAAGCATAGCTTTCCTAGCAAAGATGATTGAAAAAGCGGTCCAGCACCAACTCCAGGACCACATGGACGAGATAAAAGCCCTAGATGAACATCAATACGGATTCCGTCAGAATCACGGAGTGGAAACACTACTACTGGCACTCCTTGACAATCTACTTAGGGGCCTCGAGAACAAAAACTCCATGTTCATACTCATATTCATCGATATCTCAGCGGCATTCGATACAGTACATCACACCACCCTTTTGGACCGCCTGGCCTCGCTAGGTATAACAGGGAACCCCCCTGAAATGGTTCACATCGTACATATCCAATAGGATGCAACAAGTGCAATTCAACAACGACAGAGCTGATGCTTTCCCCCAAACCCAAGGGATCCCTCAAGGGTCTGCCCTCTCATCCCTACTGTTCAATTTGTATATAAAGCCGGTATGCAGTATTTTCCAGAAATACAACATAAATTACCACATATATGCCGACGATGTGATGTTATACACACAGCTCGACATACACAGCCTAACTTCAGTCCACTAGAAGAATGCCTTGACATGCTCCAAATCATGGCTTCAGCAAAACAACATGTCAATAAATCACAAAAAAACAGAGGTCATGTTCATGTCCAAGAAAGCCAATTTCATCCCGCCCACCACAGTCACACTAAACAAAAACATATACGATACAAAGCCTGTAATAAAGTATCTAGGAGTCCTACTTGACAGCAACCTCAAGATGGACAAACACCTCAGAACAGTTAACCGAGCCATCTTTTACAAACTCAAATCCTTCAACCACTCCGCAATATCCTCGAGAAATCCGACTTAGGTCTGTTGCTCAAGCACTAATCATTCTCCACCTGGATTACAGCAATGCCATTCTACAAGGGCTTCCAAAGAGCACACTAAGCATCCTGCAAATGGCTCAGAACGTGGCTGCAAGAGTCACATGGAAAAGAAAGTCACCGACCACATAACCCCAGTTCTAATGGATCTGCACTGGCTCCCAGTGGCCACCCGCATCATCTACAAACTACTCATCACAACATTTAAACTCATCAATGGCATCGCACTATCCTACCTCAATAACCTAATCACTATTCAACCTAGCAACAGGAGCAGGAGAACTATGAATCTCAACACCCTATGTATCCCGACCAGCATAAGATCTGTCAAGGCCGAAACAAGCAATAGGGCGTTCACATACTCAGCGCCAATCCAATGGAACCAACTACCGCATGAATTAAGGCTCACAAACAACCTGAACGAATTTAGACGAAAACTGAAAACCTATCTGTTTCAAACCACCTACACCTTGATCTAACTGCGATACCCTACCTCAACCAGATCTCCTCTGCCGCACTCGGCAGCATATAATCTAATAGTATATAGTCATGTATAACTTGTACACCTTGGCAACTAATTCCGTACAAATTGTATATAACCATGTATAGTCTGTACACCTTGGCAACTAATTCTGTACAAATTGTATATATGGGGCCCTCCCCCAATCTACTGAAATCAAATGTATACCTCGATCTGTGTGCTTTAATCAAATATGTATCGTATCCAAATGCTTGTCCCGTGTTACGTAATCATTGACTAATCAAAATGTAAAACTGAAATCTCAATGTACCGTACAATACATTATGATTCTGTAAAGTAAACCGCTGCTGATCGTAGGAAGCAGCGGTATACAAGTGTTTACTAAATAAATAAATAATAAATAATAAATAAATTACCCCTCTTACCAATAATCAGATTAATATGAATAAAATACAGACTCTAAAATGTTTATATGCAAATGCTAGAAGTCTAAAAAATAAGATGGAAGAGTTAGAATACATAGTACTAAATGAGAGATTAGATATGATTTGGTATCTCAGACACATGGTGGAAGGAGGACAACCAGTGGGACAGTGTGAAACCTGGGTACAAACTATATTGTAATGATAGAGCAGATCAAATTGATGGAGGTGTTGCACTCTATGTTAGAGAGGGCATTGAGTCACAAATGATTAAAGTTTTGCAGGAAACAAAACTCACTGTAGAATCTCTATGGATTGAAATTCCATGTAAAAAGGGGAAGGGGAAGGGGAAGGCGAAGGCAATAGCAGTGGGGGTGTACTATCGACCATCTGGCCAGAATGAACAAATGGATGATGAAATGTTCAAACAAATCAGGGAAGCTAACAAAAATTACAACACAGTAATAATAATTATGGGTGATTTCAATTACCTTGGTATCGATTGGCTCAGTGTCACAACAGGACATGCTAGGGAGATAAAGTTTCTAGATGAAATAAAATGATTGCTTCTTGGAGCTGCTGGTTCATGAACCAACCAGAGGGGAAGCCATTTTTTGACTTAGTCCTTAGTGGAACATAGGATCTGGTGCAAAAGATAAGGGTGTTGGGGCCACTTGTAATAGTGACCATAACATGATCCCATTTGATTTAATAAATGGAGCAAGAATGGCAAGGAAATCCACAGTACTACCTTTTAACTTTCAAAAGGGAGACTATGGTAAAATGAGGAAAATAGTTAAGAAAAAACTAAAAGGAGCAGTTACAAAGGTTAAAGATTTACATCAAGCATGGGTGTTTAAAAATACTATCTTGGAAATCCAGATCAGCTGTATTTCACGCTTTAAGAAAAGTGGACGCCTAAAAAACTGCCAGCATGGTTTAAAAGGTGAGGTCAGAGATGCTGTTATTGCTAAAAAAGCATCTTTCAGGAAATGGAAAAAGGAGCCAAATGATGAAAACTGGAAACATAAATCACTGGAAAGTTAGATGCAAGGCATTGATAAGGCAGGGAAAGAGAGAATTTGAGAAGAAGCTTTCTTGGGAAAAAAAACAGACTTTTTCAAGTACATTCGTAGCAAAAAAACTATGAGAGTGTCAGTTGGACCATTAGATGATAGAGGGGTAAAAGGGACACTAAGAGGGGAGAAGGCCATAGCGGAGAGACTGAATGAATACTTTGCTTTGGCCTTTACTGAGGAAGATGTAGGGATGTTACCCATGACTGAAATGGTATTTTAAGGTGACGCCGCAGAAGAATTGAAAGAAATTTCAATACACCGGGAAGATGTATTACAACTATTTGATAAACTGAAGAGTACCAAATCACCTGTATTGGATACAAGGGTGTTGAAAGAACTGAAATATGAGATAGCAGACCTACTATTAATAATATGTGAACTATCATTAAAATCATCTGTAAATATCTGAAGAATGGAGGATGGCCAATGTAACGCCAGTTTTTAAACTGTCCCAACAAAGATCCTTATCCCCCGACACTGCTCCTTAGAGCAGGAAAGAAACTTGGTTCATGCGAAAGAGATAGCACTTTAGGCAAGAAGGAAGCTAAATGGAAACAGCCTCAGTTGAAAAGGACAAATAAAGATCCCAGCAAGACAGAGCCTGCAGCTCAGAGATTCACCTTGCAGAACAAATTGTGACCACGAAGACAGTCTTGAGTGTCAAATCCTTCAAGTTAGCATGCTTCAATGGCTCTAAAGAGGGCCACAATCAGGGCCCTGAACATTAGAGACAGATCCCAGGAAGGAATCACAGACAGAAGAGGGGAGGATGCAGAAGTTGAGCCCCTTGAGAAAATATGAGCTGTCCAGGTGCAAGGCCAAGGACTTGCCTGCCACTAGACCACGGAAACAGATCAAAGCTGCCACCTAAACCTTCAAGAAGCTAAGTGAGAGGCCCTTTTTCTAGGCCATCCTGCAGAAAGGTCAATAGGGAGGACAACTTGGCTGCCTCAGGAGCCAAGTGTCGCATGCTTCACCAGTGCTCCGAGAGGCACCATATCTGTATGTATGCTAGCTTGCTAGACCACCTCCAGGCACCAAGTATGGTAGAGATTACTGCTGGAGAGTAGCCCTTACACGCTAGTAGTCTACTTTCAAGAGCCATGCCATAAGCGAGAAGGGAGCCGGGTCCTCCAGGACTGTCGACCCTGCCGCAATAGCCCCCGAGATGGAGCAGCCAAAGATGAGGCACTTGAAAGAGCTGCATTAGGTCTCCAAACCACACAATCCATGGCCAATACGGTGCTACTAGAACAATCCTGCCCAGGTGGCACTCTATATGCCGAATCGCACACCCCATGAAGTGTCACAGAGGAAACACGTACAGCAACCGCTGACTGGGCCAAGGCTGGGTTAGGGCATCAGCACCCTCAGACCCCATTTCCATACGGTGACTGAAGAAGTGGCACACATTGGCATTGGAGCAGGTCCCCATCAGAGCCATTTCAGGGCAACATCAGTGGCATAGAATCAACTTAAATGCCTTTTGACTCAACTCCCACTCACTGTGACTCAGAGTGTGCTAGCTGAGGAAGTCCGCTTCCACAGTGTAAAATCCAGCAATGTCCTATTTATTATTATTTATTTATTACAGGCTCTTATATACCGCTCTATTCAGAATCAGCGCGGTTCACAATACAACAACATACCATAACAATAAACTGTTAGGTTTTACAGAGAACAAGGTCAGAGAACTTGGAATAAAACATGGAACGTCATTACTGCAACTATTTACAAGAGTATTTACAAGTATACATTACAGGATTTGTTCTTAGTTTGGGTAGTGATTAAGATTGGTTAGTTGGTCAAGTAATATTGGGGGAAGAGGTGGGATTTGAGTGCCTTCCTGAAAAGGGATAGATCATTGATAGCACGAATCTCTGGGGTTAGAGCGTTCCAGAACTTTGGTGCATTGTATCTGATGGCCCTGTTAGATGTCACTGATAGGCATTTTGTCGCTGCTTTAGGGATGATTAGAGTATTTGTTGATATCGTTCTTCTGGATCTGTTGGGTGGGACGGCCTGAATGGAGTCTATTAGGGAGGAGGAGGTGATGCTTTTTGTGGCCTTGAAAGTTAGGAGTAATATTTTGAATAATATTCTGCCATGTATGGGGAGCCAGTGGAGTTGCTCTAGGATGGGTGTTATATGGTCCCTTCTTGATGCTCCGTAGAGGACTCTAGCAGCGGTATTCATGGCGAGTTGCAGAGGGTTTAATGTGGAGTGTGGGAGGCCTTGGAGAATGGCATTGGCATAGTCAAGGTGTGGTAAGGTTAAGGCTTGAAATATAGTTCTGAAGTCATCAGGATCAAGCAGGGGGCGAAGATGTCGAAGAGTCCGGATCTTGAGGTAGATTGCTCTGACTACGTTATTTATGTGTAGTTTTCAGATCCATGCGTTGATCAAAAGTGACTCCAAGGTAGCGAATGGACGGTTTTGATTGGAGCTCAGCTTCTTTCACCTTTATATGGGGTGGGGGGTGAAAAGTGGGTCCCTGGTGATGAAGAGAACCTCAGTCTTTTTATGTTGAATTCGGAGGTTCTGGGATTGAAGCCATTCGGATACTGCATCAAAACATTTAGCAAGCGGGGAAAGGTCCATATGAACTGTGGAGAAAGGCATATATAGGAGGATGTCATCTGCGTATATCAAGCATTCAACCTTGAAGGACCTGATGATGTTGCAAACCGGTTGTATGTATATATTGAAAAAGAGTGAGGAGAGTCCTGCGTCAACAAGGCTACGAGGCGGTTCTCCGTCCAATAGGAGATCCATCTCTAGGGCCACTCTGGTGCCACTTGTGCCACCCTACTTATTCGCATAAGCCAACACAGTGGCATTGTCTGATAACACACTGCTCAACCCTCAACCAGGGGCCGTAAATGCAGAAGAGCCAACCTGATGGCACTCAACTCAAGGCAGTTGGTGGCCCACACTGCTTCCCTGCAATTCTAGCGGTCTCAAGCCATACAGTCTCAGCAATGGGTTCCCCAGTCCGAGAGACTGGCATCTGTTGTTGGCAAGATCCAGGAGAAGTCATCTAGCAGTAGGCCCTTCCTCAAATGACAGGGTTGCTGCCACCACTGCAGGCTGGACCTCACCTTCAATGTGAGCGGAAGACTGTGCTCTAACTCCTGAGAACTCGGGGACCATCAAGTCAACAAGGACCACTGGAGAGGCTGCATGTGAGCATGCATCCATGGCACCCTCTCAATGGCTGCCATCATCAATCCGCGCAGCTGAAGATAATCCCATACTTAGGGAGCCTGCTGTGCACAGAATATCACCAGGCAATTCAGCAGTCTTCTGACTTTCTCCTCTGGCAGGAAATCTCTGCCCACTCAAGTGTCGAAACATGCTCCCAGAAACTCCAAAGACTGGGGAGGTAAAAGAAGGCTCTTTTCCTGATTGATCACCGAGCCGAGGCTTTCCAAAAAGGACAACACTTGGGATGTCACCCGAGACATTTGACAGGGAATGGGCTCAGAGAAGTCAATCATCCAGATAAGGATGGATACAGATCCCTTGGCACCGCAGCCACCACTGCCATGACCTTTGAGAACATCCTTGGGGCGGTGGAGAGCCCAAAAGGAAGGGCGGCAACCTGACAGCGAGACCCAAACACAGCAAAAACACAGATTCTTCTGCTGATCCGCCTGGACTGGGATATGAAAATACCCCTCAGCCAGATCCAGAGAAGTCAAGAATTCCCCTCAGTGCACTGCTTGAATCACGGAGTGTAAGGCTTCCACCCGAAAGCACAGGACATGCGAGTACACATTGACCCCTTTGAAGTCCAGAATAGGTCGGAAGGAACAGTCCTTTGGCACCCCAAAATAGATAGAATATCTGCTCTTGTCTAGCTCATCTGAGGGAACGGGCACCACTGCCATTAGGCAAAGCAACTTGTCCAACGTGATCCGCACCAGTGGCATCTTTAATCCCAGGAACGCAAGGAGAAATAAAGGCAGCATCAGGAATCAGCTCCTTGCATACCAGGACATAGCTGAATTGAATGTTGTCTAGCAACCCGCGATCCTTGGTAACCCAGGCCCATTCCTGAAAGAAGAGGTGAAGTCTGCCGCCCACCAGAGGCACAAGGGAATGGGCCCCAAAACTACAATGTGTGGCCCAGGAGGGTCCTTCTCTGGATGGAGCAGAGTTGCTGGTTCCAGGTATTCCACAAAAGCCTGAGAACAAGCACAAGGCCCTAAAACAGAGGGAAAGAAAGGTTTCAAGGGCGATAGTGATGATAATCCTGAGACACCCTCCCCGGGAATCCGGCCAGTGTGCCCTTGGTGTTCAGGCAGAGGCAGACGAGAAAGGGGCATTGGCCCTCTTCACAGGTCCCCTGGCCCTGTTTTCTGGGAGGCGGTAAGATTTTGTCTCACCTAGGTCTTTCACTAGTTTCTCCAAATTGGTTCCAAACAGGAGCTTCCCCTTAAAGGCCAGCTGGGCCAAAACGGGCTTTGGAGGATGTGTCCACTGCCCAGTGAATGAACCAAATCCAATGTCATGACACCATCATTAGGGCACCATCCCTGGCTTACAAGCAAACCAATTCATACATGGCATCAGAAAGGAAGGCCTGAGCTGACTCTGAGCAATCCGCCATCCACAAAAATGGTGGTCCATCTGGTAACAGCAGTGACCTGTGCATCCACCTTGGGAATGTCAAACCACTCACCGTGCTCCTCTTTCAGAACAGCATAGATCTTAGAGACCCTTAACCCTTTAGGCAGGGAGTTGGAAGAGTCCCACTTGGACCAGATCATATTTTTGATAACCTCCAGAAACAGGAAGACAGTAGTGGATTTCTGCACCTCTTGAAGGTGGTGTACTTTCGGCTCTTGCTCTGTGCCAGAAGAATCTGTCATGTCTCAAAGCAGATGAGACACTGGAAATCAATGTCGCCAGTTCCTCCTTCCAGAACAGGCAGATTACGCCAGCCTCCGCATAGTCTTCTGAAGGTGAGAGTAGGTCCTAACCCACACCAGAACCCAATATTGATCAATCCGAGTCCAAGGCATAGTCAACATCTTGGATTGCTCCTAACTATTCCTCTTCTTCAGGGAGTGTCCCATGCCAGGAACGCTTAACTAAAGATAATTGAACGGGGCTTCTACTTTCAGCCTGCCTGGCACGAGACTGCATCCAGAGGCACCTAGAGGCTACAAGGTCTGAATTTTCTCCCCTGAAGTATTAGGCCTGTTGTAAAAAGAAAAAATTCCAGAGAAGACAAGCCAGACTCCAGAAGCTCTCCTCTTGGAAAAGGCTCCCCAACATTAGGGGGTATGGCTGTCACAGACCCCAGAGGATGAAGAGCAGCTCACAGCACTGTCACCAGAGCCACCGGCAGGCTGAGCATCCTTACCCTTAGTGCCATTTTGCAACTCCTGCTCTGAGCCAGGTAAAGGTGAACTAACTGTATCCCCTGGCTAAGAGTGGGTGACTCAGAAGCTGCCATACAGGAAAGGCAGAGTCCAGAATCCAAGGATGAGGCTCCTCGCCTGCCACAGGTCAAATGATGTTTCCTGGAAGAAGACATAGAAAATTAAAGTATCACAAAAGAGTCCATGTGCTAAGGCTGTGTCAGCCTGCAAGTGTGCGTTAACTGCACTTTTACGTAATGCACGATAAAGGTGCGAGGGAAGAAACGTGCATTGGAGCTGCTTGGGCGGAATGCGTGTTAGGACCATGCGACCCACAGACACACAATAGGTGATCCCCACACAGCACCAATGGTCGCTAGCAGTCCATCCCGAATTGTCCCCCTCGGAGACGGAACCAGGAACCCCCAAACAAGGACAATGACAAGGTCAAGCCTTGGTACTCACACCCTGAGAACTTCATGGTTAGGATCAGTGCTGGGCTCACCTCTACTCCCCCCTGAAACTGCTTCAGTGGCTGGGCTTATTTTAATAGCACTGTGTGAAAGATGGTTAGTAGGCTGCAGTACTCTTCCATATTCCTCCAAATCCTTCCAATTTATGGCTGCTCAACAGGCTCTTATGATAAGGGTGTGGAGCCGAACCAATTTTCCCACCTATGACTATCAAAAAGACTGCAGTCTTCGCACTCAATTGAGAGAGTCACCTTTTTAAGGCTTAAGGTGGTCATTCACAAGCATTTAATCAATCTCTTTTCCTCTCAATCTTCAGATTTTCTACAGAGAGGAGAAAATCCATCCACCATCTGCTGGAAACAAAGAAATACTGAAGGGACCTCTGGTGGCTGAGTTGGATAGAGGCACGAGAATGATGTCATTAAAACCCGGACTTTTCATTGGTTCTTTGTCTCAATCTACTGGTAGGGGCATACAACCCACTTTTTGGACTGGTCTAGCAGGACGATATGGAATATTGGCTTCCCTCAGTACTTTACCAGTGGATATACTGGTGATAATATCAGTGATAGTTGCTTTAGTCTGCCTCTACTTGCTGGTTGTGCTAAACAACCCAAGCTACTGGGGCAGCATGCATCCGGGCGGCAACGGGATGTGGGTATTCCTGCCACTAGCGCAGACCTTGAAATGCTGCACTGTTGACACTTGGCAAGGAGCAACTACTGCCAGCACAAAGGTGGCGGTAGTTGCTCCCCACAGCAGTATTAATGCAGCAAGCTGTACTAAATTCAGGGGGATGGCTGTCCCAACCCCTCAGCATCTAGGGTGGTGCCCCATGCTATTAATGTGGCCCAAACCACACTAAAGACCTTGGGATTCCTGTCTCTACAGATCACAATGTTAAGACGACGTTTTCTGTTCATGGAACTGTCAAGAACCTCCCAGGATGTGGTGGGAAGAATCTTCGAAGGTTAGTGCAAACTGTCAGAAAAACACAAGTACAAAATCCAAAGAGCTTAAGGCTGACCTGGAGCAATCTGGAGTGGTGTTTTCCACCCACAGTATACGCCACACAATAAACAAAGGACTTCATGGTGAAGACCAAGGAGTACCCCACTGTTGAAAGACAGACATAAAAAGGCACTCCTGATCTTTGCCCTAACCCACCTTGAATAACCACAGTCCTTCTGGAAAAATGTTCTGTGGACAGATGAAATCAAACTTGAGCTCTTTGGCAATGCAGACCAGCATACATTTACAGGCAAAGAAATGAAGTTTGTAAGGAAAATAAAAACGCCCTTCCTACAGTTAAATATGGTAGGGGTTCCATAATGTTGTGGGGCTGTTTTGCTGCCTCAGAATCCTGGAACATATTAAAGGAATCATGAAGTAAGAGGACTGCCAGGTTATTTTGGAGCAAAATGTGCTACCTAGTGTCAGACAGCTAGGTCTGGGTCGAAAGTCATGGGATAATTACCCAAAACATACATCCAAAAGTACAAAAGAATAGTCAAAGAGGAAAAAATGGACTGTATTAAACTGGCCAGCAATGAGTTCTGATCTCAATCAAATCAAGAATCTCTGGAAAGAGCTGAAATCTGCCATTAGTAAAAGGAATCCTGGAAACATTCATGGGCTGGAACAAATCACAGTTGAAGAGTGGGAGAAACGACCAGAAGACAGATGTATAAAACTCACAGAAACATTTGAGGCTGTCATCACTGCCAACCAAATATTAGTGAAATTCTGTCCAAGTCATATTTAGTTTTTTCTCAGAAACTACTACGTATATGTTGCATAGACATTTTTTTATTGTTGGTGCATACCTTTGAACATACTATTAAAATATGATGAGAAGCAGTTGAAATATTTCCAAGTATTCCTCAAGATATTGTACAGAACATACCTAAAATGCAAGCATGCCAATAATGTTGGCCACACCTGTACCTGAATTTCTGCACTGTGTGGCTCAAGCTGTTTGAAGAGAACTGTGGAAGTAAAGTATGCAGTGTGCTGTTTTCACAGATTCAAAAAATCAAGCCAACAGGAATAGTGAGTGAAAGAGTGGGTGAAACTTGAGGAGGGGAGGGGAGGGGAGACAAAGACAGACCAACACCTTAATGTGTCACTGCACAGTGCCAACAGAAACCCTTCTCCTATCCTTCTCACCACCGCCAATGAGTATGTCATCAATAGCTTATCAGTGAACCTTAATGATTAATGGCCTGCTTAATTACATTTATGTTCACGTAGAAAAAAGAAAAAAAAATATCAGGCCCTAAAAGAGAAGCTGTGATACACCTGTTCGGGGTGGGGGGTGGGAACACCACAACCTAGGAAGCTACCAAGCAGCAAGAAAAGCTTGAAAATAGCCCGTGAGCTGTTTCAGCAGCTACTGCTGCTCAAAGCCATCTGAAAAAAGTACCCTGAGGCTTCATGGGCCCAAGTGAAATTAATGGCTAATGACTGAAGCCTCCTCACCAAGATCCCCCTTTGCAAGGCCTGGTGGGCAAACAAAATAGCCACCTGCTTTGTGAGCAGGAAAGCATAGTTACTCACCTGTAACAAGTGATCTCCGGGAACAGCAGGAATTTAGTCTTCACATATGGGTATTGTCGATACAGATGGAGCCTGCGCGGGAACGCTCTCCAGCGTCCAATAGGAAAGCTTTTGGGAGCATCCCACAGCGCCTGTGTGCTGCCTTCCCGCCTTTCCCAACTGTCCCTCTCCAGTTGAGTTTAAAGCTAAGACAAAAGAGAGGGAAAGAGAGACAGAGAGATACAACTCCTAGGGGAGGTGGGTGGGTTGTGAAGACTAAATTCCTGCTGTTCCCGGAGATCACCTGTTACAGGTGAGTAAAACTATGCTATCTCCACGAACAAGCAGGAATGTAGTCTTCACATATGGGGACTCCCTAGCTGCAGATGCCAGGGAGATGGCACCAGAAAGTTGTGTGCCCTTCTGAAAGGGCTCCACTTCCCCCAATGGATCTCTGGCATCCTACCAGGGATGGTGAGTAGGAGATGATTAAGTATGAAACAGGTGTTGAAGAACAGCCTGACCAAACAAGCCATCCCGGCGGGAGTCCTTATCTAAGCAATAATGGGCTGTGAAGGTATGAACCGAAGTCCAAGCAGCTGCTCAACAGATGACGTCGATAGACACAGAATGAAGATGAGCCATTGAGGCTGCCATGGCTCTCATATTGTGAGCTGTGACATGGACTTCAAGAGGAAGGTTCTTACTCTCATAGGCAAAAGATATACACTGTGCAATCCAGCTGGACAGTGTCCTTTTGGAGAATGTAAGTCCCAAATGACTAGGATCAAAAGCAACAAAGAGTTGAGAGGATTTTCTATGTTGCTGTGTCCTTTGCAAGTAAAAGGCCAAAGCTCTTTTACAGTCCAAAGTATGAAGGTTCCTTTCTGCATTTGAGGCGTGATGCCTTGGAAAGAATACTGGAAGGTAAACCGCTTGGTTCAAATGAAAGGGCAAAACCACCTTAGGACTCATCCACACTTTATGCCAAAGGACTACCTTATCATGATGGAACCTTGTATAAGGAGGAGGATCCGCCACCAAGGCTTGCAATTCACTGATGCAACGTGCTGATGTGATTGCAATGAGAAAGATAACCTTCCAGGAAAGGAATTTCAAAGAGGTAGTGGCTAATGGTTCAAAGGGTGGTTTCATGAGCTGCCCAAGTACCAGATTCAATTCCCATGCCACCGATGGTGGCTTAATGGGAGGCTTCGTTAAAAGAAGGCCTCTCATAAATCTCGCTATGAGAGGATGAGAGGAAATAGGTTGTCCATTTAGAGGCTTGAAAGAAGCTGCAAAGCATTCAAAAGAACTCACTGAATTAGTCTTAAGCCCTGCATTTGATAAATGAAGAAGGTACTCCAGTAATGATTCCAGAGGTATCGCAAGAGGGTTAAGACCCTTCTGCGAGCACCATATGGTAAACCTTTTCCACTTAAATGCATAAGAGCATCTTGTGGAAGGTTTCCTGGAAGCATGAAGGATATCCTTTACCTGTTGGGAAAGGTTAAGACCATGAAGTTCTAGGCTTTCAGCAACCAGGCCCTGAGATGCAGAGACTGGGGACTGGGATGCCACAGCATCCCGTCCTCTTGAGAAAGGAGATCTGGAGCAGATCCTAACTCCAGAGGCGGAGCTTGAGAGAGATGTAGGAGCAGAGGGTACCACATTTGCCGTGGCCAACGTGGAGCTATGAGGATCATATGACCTTTGTTTCTCTGAAGCTTGAACAGGGTTTTGGGAATTGGGGAATGGGTGGAAAGGCATACAGGAAGTCCTGACCCCAATGGAGGAGGAAAGCATCCCTGGCCTGACAACCCAGAGCCAGAATTCTGGAACAGAACCAGGGAAGTTTGGCATTCAGCGGACTTGCAAAGAGGTCTATGTCCTGGGTTCCCCAATTTGAAAAAGTTTGACCACCTGGTCTGCATGGAGAGACCATTCATGTGGAAGCAGAACTCGACCGAGTCTGTCTGCCCAAGAGTTTTGAATGCCTGGAAGATATACCGCAAGGAGATGAATCTGATGCTCTCTGGCAAGGACCCATAGTCGCAAAGCTTCGTTGCAGAGCAACAGAGAGCCTGTTGCGCCATGCTTGTTCACATAGAACATGGCTACTTGATTTTCCATTTGAGCTAGAACTGTCTTGTAGCTGAGCTGGGTGTGAAATACTGGAAAAGCAAGGAAGATTGCTCTGAGCTCCAGGAGAGTGATAAGGAGATAGGCCTCCTGTGGAGTCCAGGTACCCTGGGTCGAGAGGCATTGCAAGTGGGCTCCCCAACCCACCTGTGAAGCATCTCTTGTTAGAGTGGCATGGGGTAGGGATTGCTGAAATGGAGACCCCACCAAAACGTTTTTGGGTGTCTGCCACCATTGGAGGGACAAAATAAGGCGATCTGAGTTTGCTATTTTGTCTGACAGGTAACCTACGCCTGAGTACAATGAGTGCATAGGGTCCACTGGGCTGCCCTCATATGGAGGCGAGCATAAGGAACCACCACATGCATGGTGGATGCCATGTGGCCTAGCAACTGTAACATTTCCCAAGCAGTGAGGTGAGGTTTTAGCACTCTTTGGGAAGCTAACTGCACAATGCGAAGGCAACAGGGCTGTGGAAGGTAGGCTCTTGTTTGTCTGGTATCCAGAAGAGCTCCTATAAACTCTAGGGATTGAGTGAGAGCAAGGTTGGACTTTGGGAAGTTTATGACAAGTCCCAAATACTGAAGGATGCGCATTGTGCGAGACAGAGCAACCCTGGCCTCTGGCTCTGAAGGGGCTCAAATGAGCCAGTCGTCTAAGTAAGGGAAGACGAATATTCCCAGGGTGCGGAGAAATGCTGCTACCACAGCCATGCATTTTGTGAACACCCTTAATGCAGAGGCCAAGCCAAAAGGAAGAACCCTGTATTGGTAGTGCTTCCCTTGAAACAGGAATCGAAGGAACGTTCGGTGAGTTGGATGGATGAGAACATGAGTGTACGCATCCTTGAGATCTAGAGTGGAGTGGAGGAGTGGCCTAGTGGTTGGGGCAAGGTACTTCAGGCCGGAAGGTCAGGGGTTCAAATCCCACTAGAGGACAGCAACCTTGGGCCAGAAGGACTGGGGTTTCTAGTCCCACAGGCAGGGGCGGCCCAAGGGGGGTGCAGGGCCATGTGTGGAGACTCAGTGCAGGGCCTCATTTGCATAAATATTTGCATAATGTTACCATACACTAACTTTTAGTAAACATGCCTCTTCATGAGTGTATGGATAAAGGAAGACTAAAAGATTTCTACATTACTATAATCCAGTGCCAACCGCCAGGCACATTAGGAACTACTACAAACACTGCCCATTTAGAACCCATAGCAAACCCGCCGTATCCTAACAGCACTACCAGGACTCAAAGCACCATACCATACCTATCAAAAGGCAACACTGCAAATATTAAACCAATACATTTCAGAGAATAGCAATACATGACCTACTGGGGAAAGAGAACAAGTGGCAATGTCAAATAGGAATTACATAAACAGAATACCTCAGCTCAGTTACACATACAGAACATAGACCATCACCAAACAAGGAATCACAATTTAGAAACAGGAAGACAATAATTAAACTGGGAACCCTAAAAACCAAACTTGGAATGTACAACAATGCAGAAATAAAACTATAAATTAATTTCCTCTTGTACTAAACAAAGCACAGACATTAATGATGCACATTTCCCAGAGCTGACATATTCCAGTTAATAAATTCGAAATAAAGAGATATCTTTGTACCTTTTGTGCATTTTTTTCAGTTGCAATTGTTCCAGCCACTTTCTTCTGGTTTATTTGTGTCTTCTGCTAACTCTCCATCGCCTGCTGTCCATTTGTCCTTTCTTCTCTGCTAGTTTTTTTCCATTCTCTCTCTACATCTGCTTTAACATACTAATCTTTCTCCTTTTGCTCTTTCCTCATTCCTATTTCATCCACTCAAATTTTACCCCATCCTCAATCCCCACTTAGTCTCCCAATACCCGGACAATTGTAGATTTTTCTTCCCTCCCACACAAAATATTTTTCCCCTCTCCATTTCACTCTCCCAGCCCCAGCCCCATCCCCATCCCATTCTAATCTCCCCCAACATCAGCTCCCTTCTAGTTCCAGCCCCACCCCGTATCCGCTCCCTTCTAGTCCCCACATCAGCCCATTTCCATTCCAAGCCCCCCTCCCCATCAGCTATTTGCAGTTTAAGCCTTCCCTTCCACTCAGCCCATTTTGAGTCCTAGCAACCCCCCCAACCCATTACCAGTCCTAGCCCCCCATAGGCTATTACCAGTCCTAAGCCCCCATCAGGCCACTCCCAGTCCTAATCCCATCAGCCCATTTCCAGTCCTAACCCCCCATCACCCAATTTTCAGTTTAAGCCCCCCATAGCCCATTACCAGTCCTAACCCCCCCCCCCATCAGCCCACTTCCAGTCCTAACCCCATCAGCTCATATCCAGACTTAGCTCCCCCATACCCCATCACCAATCCTACCCCCCCCCCCCCCCAGCCCAGGGAAAATTTAAAGTAAAAAAAAAGCTGTCTGCTGCCGTGGCTTCCGCGGCAGAATCGAGCGTGCCGTGGGGCCCCCCTGCCTGGCAGAGCCTACCCTCCCTGCATCAGCTCCTGCTCCGCAGTCACACGCACCGGCTTTCAGAGCGCGAAGGGACTAGTTTCCCTTTCGCGGCGATGTTAAGCCCGCTGGGGCTGATGGGAACTTTCCCATCAGCGCCCGCGGGCTTAACAGAGCCGCGAGGGAGAAACTCTCTCCTCGCGCTCTGAAAGCCGGTGCGTGTGACTGCGTAGAGGGAGCTGATGCAGGGAGGGCAGGCTCTGCCGGGCAGGGGGGGGGGCCTGCGGCGGCTGCGGCAGCAGACAGCTTTTTTTTTTTTTTTTAAATTTAAAAATGTACTTTTAGATCAGAATGTTCTTTGCGCGGGGCCCCCTGAAACGCGGGGCCCTGTGTAAAAAACAGTACCCGTTGGGGGATGGGTACCTCTTCTATTGCCCCTTGGGCAAGGAGCATAGTGACTTCTTGACCTAACCGGTCGTTGAGAGAGGTCTGAGAATTGAACTCTCTTACTATTGTAGGAGGGGGCATGCTGAGGAAATGAAGCTTGTACCCCTCTCTTAAAATAGACAGAGTCCAATTTTCTGCTGTTATTTGACCCCATCTGGGGGCAAAATGACATAACCTTCCTAGGATGGTGGAGGGTTCTGGGCTGTTCAGGGCCAAGAAGGCAAAGTTCTCTAGACAGGAGTCAAAGCCCTTGTGGAGGTTGAGTCTGCTGAGCCGGTTGAGGCTTAGCTGCTTTTGGTTTCCTTGGTTGCCTAGGTTGTTGGTGCTGTCCCTTTTGGGCAGATTGACCTAAATGATGACCCTGCTGGGTATAGGAGGGATAAAACTTTTTCTTCTTGCTGAAGAATGGTTTCTTAGAGGATCTTTTCCTCGCAGGATCAGCTGTAGATTTAGACAATTTAGTGATAATTGTCAGCATCTATCTCATTAGCTTTTTCCTGCCAATTCTTGCCAAAGAAATTCTCTCCTGTGCAAGGTATATTCCCCAGTTTGTCCTGTACCCAGATTTCCAAGTCAGATGCCTGCAGCCAGGCAATTCTGCGTGCACCTATGGCAATAGCAGAGGTTCTGCTTATGCATTCAAAGCAGTCAAAGGCTGCACGATTTACAAACTTGGAAACATCCTGAGCATGTTTAACAAGAGTAAGATAATCCTGCCTTTTATCATCAGGAAGGAGAGGGCTCATAAGCTCTAAGTCTCCCGTGACCTCCTTAAGGAACATTCCCATATACAAGATATAGGAAATGATCATAGCAGAAAGCATGGAAGCCTGGAAGGATCAACGTCCAAAGGCGTCAAGAGTCCTACACTCGCGTCCTGGAGAATTAGATGCATGCCTTTTTGCACTCTTGATCAGTCTCATAGCTGATTCCACCACCATGGAATGGTGTGGTAATTGAGTCTTCTGAAACCCAGGACAAGGAGGAACTCAATACATGGTGTCAAGTCTTCGAGAGTGAGGAGATGTGGTCAGAGGTGTTTTCCCACATCCTTAACATAAGATCATGCAAGATCTCATGAATAGGTAAGATAGCTGCCTCCTTGGGAGCTTTAGGGCATTGTAGGATTTCTAATTCCTTTGCCCTAGGCTCTTTTTCAGGAGCCACTGTGATGGAAAGACCTCGGGCCACATCTCGGATAAAATCCTGAAAGGACATATCCTCTGGTGGAGACATCCTATGCTGAGGAGAAGAGGAATCCTCAGGAAGAAGTACTCTGGTATCGGCAGAGCTTTCAGAGTCTTCAGACTCATCCGAGGATTCGAAGTATCTCCGATCCGGGTCATCGTGCAAGGCACGGTACCGGTACTGATCAAAGTCAGCATCGGAGTGGTCTGGTACCGACTTGTCGATGCTGGATAGAGACGCATGACTCGGTCCCGGTAGAATACCTGCCGATGTCGAAGCAGTCAGTGCCGGTACCGGTTGAATTGTCTGAAGCGGTTTCAGGGGCATCGAGGCCATGAGAAGAGCCGCCAGACTGCGTTCAATAGCCAAGAATCCCTGGTCTATCGATGCTGCCGATGCTTGGGTATCGGTGCCAGATGAAGCGGCCGGATCCCCAGAGCATGGCACCAGTAATTCTGCCGAGGTTGAAGCCGCGAGAACATCCTGGAGCCCCATTAGTGCTTTGGAAGCCGAAGCCGAAGCCTCCCGCCGGGGCACTTTTGCCAGTGAAAATCCCTCAGGGCAACGCCAGAGGCATCTCGATGTTTAGGAGATGATCTACCCTTTGAGGACCAGCTAGATTTGTGTTTAGTTACCTGAGATCCATGGGATGAAGATGAAGCCCTGGAAGACGTCGATGCCACGGAGGCTGCATCGGAGGGAAAAAGGGTGCCAAGTTTAGCAGCTCGGTTTTGTCAGCCCCTTTTCGTAATCATCCCACAGGCAACACACTCTGAAATAGAGTGGTCAGGACTTAAACATTTGAGGCACCACTCATGGGTGTCGGTGACGGAGATGGTACCGCCACACTTAGAACACTTTTTAAAACCCGAAGCGGGTTTTTCCATTTTGAAGGAAAAAAATTGGGCCTAGTGTCCAAAATGGCGCGTGACACCCGAAAAGAAAAATACTGGAGAAAGACTCCAGAAACCATGTTTTTTTTTTTTTCCAGAAAAAAGAAAAGAACCACCGGCGGTACCGGTATAGCATCAAGGGAAGGCAGACGCGACCACAAAAAAGAATAAGGGGGGAAATTTTCTGCGGTGACAGGATGGTGTGACCTGTCGGCTCCGCAGAAAACGAACAACTGGAGAGGGACAGTTGGGAAAGGCGGGAAGGCAGCACGCAGGCGCTGTGGGATGCTGGGGAGCATTCCCGCGCAGTCTCCATCAATACCGACGATACCCATATGTGAAGACTACATTCCTGCTTGTTCCTGGAGATAAACAAATCACAGAGGAATCAGAGGAGGTATTTGAATCTGCATCCAGCCCCATCATACAATGGGCAAAAAAAAAAAAGAGCCCAACACGATTGACAACAGGAGCTGCAAGAGGCAAATCACCGGAGCAGAAGCATAATAGTGCTCAGACCACCAAGCTCACACAAATCACCGACTAGGCATCTATGGCCAAAGCCATGAAGGCATTCTTGAAGAGGGCTTCAACTCTCATACCATGAGACTCCTTCAGTGCACTGCCACCTTCCACCAGGAAGGCCGTGCATTTAGTCATTGCTGTAACTAGGGAATCCACCCTAGGAACCCCAAAACAATTGATCCATCTCCCCTTGGAGTATAAGATACAGCCAATAGGAGACTGTGGTCAGATACTTCTACAATATGAACAGAAATGGACTGTTGAACCAGAAGGACTTAACAGCTCCATAGATTGGGGAGTGTTTCTGTAGGTTAAGATATATTATTCTTGAATATAATTCCTGAGATTTGGGTAGGCTCCTCCCTCCTCTTTGATTGGTTCAGGAAAGTATTTAAAAGTAGGTAGTGATGTCAGACATCATAGCCAGTGTGAGAATTGATTTGTTTGACAGCCTCCGATGAAGCGATTTTTCACAAAACTAAGGTCTTCGTAGGGCTTTTGTGTAAAAGAAAACAAAATAAATAGAAAACTATAAGAGGCAACACATAGCTAAACAAATATCACATCATACCAACACTCTTCTTTTCAAAAATGTATCTCTCATTGTGTCAACCCTGATAGTGTTCCATTTAAACTTGTCTTACAACATTTTAACTTTTTCACTTCACAGAAAAATATGGCACTACTAAGAAGACAGGTAGCAAATAACAAATTTGTTGGTGCTGCTATTTAAACATTAAGCAACAGTGGCCTTCTTGTAATAAAAGGAGTTTCAATGGAATGGAAAGCTCCGAGCCATTTATCCAGGCATAGACATTCCTGACAGGTTCAGGGTCACTATGGCCAACACAAAAGCACGAATCCATGTGCAACTAATAGACCCAGTTCAAAAACGTGGATAGCAGAGAAAGAATATCTTTTACTGAACACCTTAAGCCAATGGCAAGACACAGGACGTGTTTCATTATGCCTTCATCAGGGGCTTACTTGGCTTGGCTTTGTATTCAATCATATACTCAATTCATTTTGTGTTATCCATATAAGGTAAATCATACAAAATATATATCTTTTGACGCTCTTGAAAGAGAGTGTGTTTCTAAGAAAACACCGACATACTGAACTGCGTTTAAAGAGCAACCTGTTAGCACGGACATGTATATTTTCTTCGCTTGATGAAACTGTGAATGGCTGCCTAGAAAGACACCGGCGTCTGTGCTTTGAAGGAGACCAAGAAAAACCGATAGGTCACTGTCCATAGTCAATCCATTGGGGTACAAGCTATTTAGGGCAAAGATATATCATTGTTCCAGGCACAGGATGGTTTTCTCCACATCCCCACCTCTCCAATTTAGTTTGACTTTCTTAATTGCAAAGAATTTAAAATCAGACACTGTGTGTGTTTGCTCTTGCCAGTGGGTAACCAAAGGTTTATCCACCAGTCCCCTCTTAATGCAACTCCTATGCTCTATGATCCTATTACAAATAGGGCACGTAGTCATGCCTACATATAACTTATTACAAAGACATTGTATTACATAAATGACATGACTAGTAAGACAATTGGAAAAATCATCTATATAAAAAATGTGTTTACTTATTGGATGGATATATTGATTTCTAACTATTAAGGCATGAACGCACACTGAACATCGACCACACTGAAAATGCCGCTTATATTTCGAAAGGAATTTATGCTCGGTAAATAACGATGGAACTAACATGTTGCGCAAGTTTACATTGTGCTTATGGACCACCGTGAGCTTCAAATCCTGAAACCTGGAAGGGCATGTATAAGAAACCAATGTTTCTTTAAAATTTTTGCCACATGATGGGACTGATGAGAATAAAGAAGGGGACACACCATTCCAACATTGCTGTTCTTTTGTTGTTGCTGTAGTTGTTGCCGAGGACACTAGCGAGCTCTCTTATATGCTTTATTAATATGATTCTGAGGATAATGTCTTACTCTAAATCTGTCTTTCATAATAACTGCCTGCTGTTCAAAATCTTGATCGGAGGTGCATATCCTATGAGCCCTCAGGAACTGACCTACGGGTAGATTGTACTTGAGTGCAGAATTGTGAAAGCTATTAAAATGTAATAATTGGTTACTGTCCGAAGGTTTTCTATAAAGAGTGATAGTGAACCTCTCATCAGTCTTTTTGATAAGCAGGTCTAAATATGGTATCTGATGGTCATCAAAAGTAACTTGAAAACATAAATTCCCATCACAAGTGTTGATCCATTCATTGAATTTTGACAAATGTTCTACAGATCCATCCCACAGGATGAAAATATTGTCTATGTATCTTATCCATAGTTTTATATTGGCTTTAAAAGGATTATCTTTTATATAGTTTTCTTCAAATTCATAAACATATAAAGTTTGCAATATCTGGAGCCATAGAAGAGCCCATGGCTACTCCTTTAACCTGTTTGCAAAACAAATCATGAAACCAAAAATAATTTTCACAAAGAGCAATGCGAGCCAAATCCATTAAAAAGGCAGTAGGAATATGTTTGTGAATTTTTCTATTATATAAATATTGTTCAACTATTTTTAAAGCCTCCATCTGCAGAATGTTTGTGTATGATGACTCTACATCTAATGAAACTAAAAGTATTCCTGGATTAATGTCTTGTATAGAGTCGAGGATATTAACATGTGAAGAATCCCGGACATAAGACCACATCTCTTCAACAAAAGGACGTAATAAAACATCCATGAGTTGTGAGATTGGCTCTAAGAGAGATCCAATGGCTGACACAATGGGTCGGCCTGGTGGGCATTCTAAAGACTTGTGAATTTTCGGATTAATATAAATAGTAGGAATTACCGGGGAATCTACTATAAGGAAAGCTTTTTCTTTGTCTGTGAGATGTCCAAACTCAAATGCAATTAAAACTAAATTGTCAATAGATCTTTTCAAAGAAAGAGTAGGATCATCGTACAATCGGGAGTAAAAAGTAGTATCTTAATTGCCTTTGGACTTCATGAACATAAAATTCTTTGTCTAAAATGACAATAGCACCCCCTTTGTCTGCCGGTTTTATAATGTCATTGTTTCTTTGCAAAGATTGTATTGCTTCCTTCTCCTTAATAGTGAGATTATGGTAAGGTGGCCTTCCCTTCGTGCTTATTTGATTAACCTCTTTTAAAACTACTTTTTCAAAAGCCTCAATTAAGGGGTCCGTGTTAGGGGGAGGAACCCAACATGATTTCTTCTTTATTATGGATTGATCGCTAGAGGGTGATTCGTAATTGGTAAAAAATTGTCGTATTCGAATTTTACAGAAGAGTTTGTATAAATCTATTTGAGTTTCAAAGGGATCATATATCTCCTAACTGGCACAAAGGATAAACCTTTATTCAAGAGTGATTCTTCATCAGGGGTAAGGCTATATTTCGGTATATTAATAACATTACTAACCATATCGGGCCTGAATACCTCCTCTCTATGGAAATCTCGGATCATCTGTGTCCCTCTCCCTCGGCTTCAACCCCGTCCGCGACCCCTGTATGGGTTGTACTGTCCATAGGTCCTTTCCTGATTCTGCTCTTTGTCCCACTGTAATTCCTTCTGTGGGGGTCGTGTCAGTGATGAATCTCGGCCTCCCCCTTTCCAAAGGGAATCCATATTCAAAAAATATTTATCTTTTCCTTTTTCCTTATAGTCTCCTGCTAGTTTAGATCATTCATTCTGAGATGAAAAGAGTGATGCTGATGCATCAAATCGATCCCACTGATTCACTTCTAGTGCGCTTTTTCTTTTGTTCGCAAGGAATATCTATACTCCGTTCATCCCTATCATTATCCTTGTAGTCAAACATAGTAGATCTTTTTTTAAACCATAAACTGTCACCATCCACCTTTTTACACCATGGATATGCATACCCATACATGCAATCCTCTTCATCCCTTTTAAACTTGTCCATCTTCTTATTTTTTCTCTCTCTTAAAAGAAAAGGATTTTGACCGGAATAACCTATGTAACCACATCAAAATTCTTGTCACATTCCTTTAATGCGACAAATTTCTCATCTATTTCAACTTCGTATATTTCCGACTTTTTGTTGGCTGTACTAATTAATAAAATTATTAAATCTAGTGAACATTTATTTAAAATGGCGTTCCAGCACTTCACAAAACTATTTTCATCCAAATATAGACCTGGTGCCTTATTCATTCTTAGGCCTCGAGGTATAATCTTAGATCTACAGCACTCGAGAAGGTATGCAGCGTGTAATTCTTCTTTCACTTGTTTCTGAGTAAGTCATACGACATCTTCCCATAGATCGATCATTGTATCTGTTTCATCTTCTGTATGGGAGATCAAAGCTTCTTGTGGTAGAAATTTGTCTAATGCATTCTCCCCGAAGCTAAGCACATCCTTCCAGGGGGAAAACATGCCGATAAACTATGTCCAACACAAAAGCACAAATCCACGTGCAACTAATAGACCCAGTCCAAAAACATGGATAGCAGAGGAAGAATATCTTTTATTGAACACCTTAAGCCAATGGCCCGACACAGGCTGTGTTTCATTATGCCTTCATCAGGGGCTTACTTGGCTTGGCTTTGTATTCAATCATATACTTAATTCATTCTGCGTTATCCATATAAGGTAAATCATACAAAATATATATCGTTTGACGCTCTTGAAAGTGAGTGCGTTTCTAAGAAAACACCGATGTATTGCACTGCGTTTAAAGAGCAACCTGTTAGCATGGACATGTATAATTTCTTCACTTGATGAGACTGTGAATGGCTGCCTAAAAAGACGCCGGCGTCTGCGCTTTGAAGGACGCAGAATGAATTGAGTATACGATTGAATGGAGCATGGGCCAACATCTGGAGCTCACTGACTCACCGAGCAGAAGCAAGCATTATGAGAAAGATTCCTTTTCTGGAAAGTTATCCGAGGTAAGCTGAAGCAAGCAGTTCAAAGGGAGGAGTCATGAGTTCAAAGGGAGGAGTTCTAAAGAGTTAAAACCTAATCTTATGTACTTATGTAATTGTTTAATATACCCTCACATGTTGCATGTAAAGGTTTAATATGTTTGAATGTAATACTGTAGTTCATATTGTAAAACCGCCCCAATTACTCGATAGGACGGTATAAAAAAAACCTCATAAATAAGTAAGTTTCCCCAAGAACCACATTCAGGTCCCATGCCACCAGGGGTGGCCAGACCGGGGGTCATGAGAGGAGATGACCTCATGAAGCGGCCCAACGAGGGGGTGGACCAAGATGGATTGCCCATGCACATGATGGTGATGTGCAGCCAGGGCACTGAGATGTACCCTAAGGGAGATGGGCTTTAAGCCAGCATGAGAATGGTGCAACAGGTACTGGAGGACTGCATCTTCTGGCCTTTGATCTGATGCATGGCTGACAGATGGAGTTATGTGGCAGCTGCGGCTTTTCAAACCCGGGGCCCTTGCAGACTCTATACTGGGAATTGAGTCACTTGCTCACAACAGGCATGGCCACCGGGGCTTCCCACATCCTGAAGAGCAAGCGCTCTCTTATGGGCAGGACAGGCATAGTCAGTGGCTCCCTCGGAGGTATGTCATACTAGAGAATTTCAAGGTCCTTGGCACAAGGCTCGCCAACTGGCTCAGCCACAAAGGACAGGACATTGGACATCCCCCGCAAAAAGACGAGGAACACAAGGTCCTCTGGCAGGGACCACCTCCGTTCTTGCAGCAGGGAGGGATCCAATGCAACATCCCTATGCAGCCGGGTATTGGGCGACTCATCCTTTGTCTCCCGCTCCAAGTTGGAGAGCACCTTGAGGGCTCGATGAGCATCGGCCCGATGCCCCACTGGAGGCGAGGAAGACAGGAGGAGCCCGACGCAGAGGTGAAACCTGAGACCTCATGAGTGAAGGGGAGCACCATGGCTCAGCTCAGAGTGCATGCTTCTCAAGCACTGGCTGGACATCCTCTGGGGAAGCCCTTGAGGAGGAGGGTCCCCGATGTCAGTATCGATGACCCAGAGACACTGGACATTGGACTGCACTGCAACTCCAGGAAAGCTGCCAAGCTGCGCTCCAGGACCACCATCCTGGCCTCCAAATCAGGTGGCATTGCAGCCACCAGCTCAGGAACCAATGGAATCGGGCCTAGAGCCTGCTCCCCCGACAGGGAATCACCAATGGTGATGGGTTTGTCCTCCCACTGGGGCAGCTTCGGGGGCCACTCCTAGCCATTGCCCTCGGTCTCATTCTGTTCCCTGCATATCTGATTCCCTGCTGTACCCGTCTGCTACTGCTATGCAGAGTCGGCCCTCGAATCATGAGATCAAGAAGACATCTGCCGCTACTCTCTCCGGGTGTGGCTGACGGGAACAGAAGTGGGGTAACTGTGTTGTCCGGAGAGGCGACTAGGTCCATCATGGGCCTGGCTCAGAGGTGGAAGAGTTGCTTCGTTACTCTGGGGTTTAAATGCCACTCATGTGTGTGAAGGACTCTGCTCAGCCTGTCCGCTAGGCAGTTGTCCTGGCCGAGAGGTTCACCGCTCGCAGGAGCATGTTGCATGCTGCGAAGGAGAGGAGGGCCACCGCCTCCTGGCAGAGGCAGTACAAGCCCATGCCTCCCTGCTTGTTGATATAAAACATGGCTGCTGCTGTGTTCTACTGTTGCTACTGCTTGCCTTGCTGTTTGTTTTGCTGCCCGTTGATTGTCTGCCCTCTCCCTCAGGTCCATCTGTGCTGTCTTCCCTGCATTGGCTCAGAATCACCAGACCGGCCTCCCGGAAGTGACGCGTCCGTGCCAAACCCCAGGTACCCTGCTGTACTTAAAGAGCATCGGGGCGCCGTTCTGCGCCAAAAGAGCATGCACAAGGAGCAGGTTCCGCTCCTTGGAGTGACGATTGGGGCACCTTTCCCTTCCTGCCAGGTCAGTCTCCTCTTTGCAGGTGGCTTTACTGGTACCTCCTTTCCCTGTTGCTTCCACTCCTATTCTTCCCTTTAACTCCCTGTCCATCTCATACCCCTAGAACCGCTCCTGATTTCTTATCTCTTCCTCCGCCCAGATCCACTTTATGGCCTCCATTCCCATTCTCTGGGGGTACCGCCCTCTGAGGGCCTTCTCTATCCCAACAGGGGCTTGCACCTGGAATATGAATAATCTCGTTATCTGTCACACTACTCAGCCCTCTTCCATGTATCCACTTCAGTCTGTTTGCTCTCTGCTGACCCTCTCCTTTGCCCTCTTAAACTGCAGGTCTCTCCGTGCTAAAACCCCTCTGGTCCATGACCTCCTGTCACAACACTCTCTTGACACTTTGTTCCTCACCGAAACCTGGCTCCGTGAGGGCGAGGACGGTATTCTCCATCGATGCCTTCCCCCTGGTTACTCTGCCTTACACGTTCCCCGTCTTCACCGGTCCGGTGGTGGCGTAGCAGTTATCCACCGATCCTCTATCCCTCTCTCACTTGTGTCCCCCCAGCCCCGTTATCCCGAAGCCTTACTACTGCGCTCGGGGACTCCTAACTCCTATACTTTTCCTCCTTCTCTATGCCCCACCTTCGATGCGCTCTGATCTCAGGGAGTCTCTTCTGCTCACCCTCTCTGAGACATCCCTACTCTCTTCCCATTTGGTTGTTCTCGGTGACTTCAATGCCCACCTATCCTCCCAAACCCACCCTCGTGATAAGGCTCTTAGTTCACTCTTCGCCGACCTTGATTTAACCCAGCATGTAAACTGTCCAACTCATTCCTCTGGCCATACCCTCGACCTCATCTTTACCTTTTTCTCGTCTCCTTATGTTCCCTCTGATATCTCATCCACCCCTCTTCCCTGGTCCAACCATCACTGTTTGCTGTTCTCCTTCCCTCTCCCTCCCATGCAAACGCTCTCCTCATCTGCTGCTGTCACCTCATTTAAGGTTCTTAAATGGCGTCTCACGCCCCTCACCTTGCAAGCCTTTCCCCCAGCTGACTCTTTTCCCCCGAATTTTTCTCTTCCTGTCGACCAGCAGGTCGATTCCTGGTCCTCTACTCTCACTAGCACCCTTGATACTTTAGCTCCCCTCCGTCCCACCTCCTGCCGTCCTATGTCCCATCACCCTTGGTATCACTCGGGTCTTTATCTCCAGCGTACCTATCTCCAACATACCGAACGTCACTGGCGCAAACACCCCTCCCCTGCCTCCCTAACTTCTTTCTGCTGTGAGCATCGTCATTACCGCACTATGATTACTGAGGCCAAAAGGACCTACTTCTCGAATCTCATTGCCTCCTCTTCTAATTCTTCCCGGTGCTTGTAGCGGGTCCTTCACTCACTATCTTCTCCCTCACATCATCCCCCTTCATCAGCACCTCCTTCCACTGCTCCCAGTCCGATGAGCCTCGCCTCCTTTTTTGTTAACAAGATCCAGTCCCTTCGCTCTTCCTTCCCCCTGTCCCCCTCCTCTCTCCCCTCCCCCCTCCCCCGTCATTCTCTCCCCTCCTCCCTCCAGTGCCTTTCCTCACACTTGGCGCTCCTTCAACCCTGTCACCTCCTCCGAGCTTCTTAAGGTAATCTCCTCATCCCACAAAACGACCTGCCCACTTGATCCTCTTCCTTCTTCCTGGCTCCTTGATCCCTCTCTTCGACTTCTGCCATATATCCTAGCCATAGTCAACACCAGTCTCTCCTCCGGCAGTTTTCCCACTTCCTGGAAACACGCCCTGGTCCGCCCTCTTCTGAAGAAACCCTCCCTCGATCCTAGCCTTCCTGCCAACTGGCGACCCGTCTCAAACCTCCTCTTTCTTTCCAAGGTTCTTGAGAAATTGGTTTTCACCCAGCTTTCCGTACACCTTGAGATTCCACCCTCTTTCTTCACTCCCGCCAATCTGGTTTTAGGTCTGGGCACAGCACTGAAACTATCCTTCTTGCCCTCCTCAGTGAACTCCACCGCTCTCACGACCGGGGTGACCTATCCATTGCAGTCTCTCTGGATCTCTCTGCCGCCTTTGATGTTATCGATCACCGCACTCTCCTTACTCGTTTGTCTGATTCTGGTATCCGAGGCACCTTGCTGCACTGGTTTCAGTCTTTTCTTTCTTTCCGTTCCTTCGCTGTTCATTCTGGCTCCACTGCTTCTGCCCCTTCCCCTCTACACACTATGGTGTTCCACAAGGTTCTATCCTCGCTCCTCTACTTTTTAATGTTTTCCTTGCCCTCCTCATTCAACAGTCCGGAT